>CM060896.1:147261544-147429044 GCA_030762935.1 Hymenopus coronatus
AACAAAACAAAAATCTTCCATGTAGTTTGGGGTAGGGAATTTTGTTGTAAGCCTTAGTATTGCATCCTTATAAGATGCTGAACTTAAATAGGCTTGATATTTAATCGATCTTTCGCTATTGACACACGCGTGCGCAGTTCTTTTTCTAAAACTGCTTTTTATGGATTCAAATACCTCAAAACGTATATTTCTAGTGAAATCCTGACACCAAATTTTTGGTGAAATACAATGTCATAGTACCTGTAGAGAAAGTAAATGCTGCGTTTGCTTAACCAATATCGTTGTTAGTATGACTCTGACAGGATTGTAACACCAATAAAGCTTTTCAAAGATGTAGTTTTAATTATCTAGAATAGACTGTTCCAGACTGTTCTGCTCGTCTGGGCCGAGTACTCGTACATACTCAACTACAAGTCTCGGAGAACGGCTAGAGAGAAAGGTATTAACAAAACATCACGAAGCAAAGGTCACAGCACATTAATTATACTTGCAATCGAACACCTGATTACGCTTACATGATAGGTTGCCCGCAATGCTTAGCCGTGTAGCATATTGTCTACATACCCCCAATATAGTGCAGCTCGGTGCTCTTTATATAACCTGATCAAGACTCAAGCCCTTTCTGAAAATTATTATTAAAAGAAATTACATTCAGATGTCATAAAATAATGTTGTTTATGTGTTTGTTTTATAATTTTCTCTACCAAGTAATATGTCCATACGGTCGTCTCCTTAGCGCGATGGTGGCGTTGCTACTTACCAAGCGGGAGACCTGGGTTCGATCCCCAGTACCGGCGTGGGGATTTTTCCCCCGCTGGGAGACCTGGCCCGGGGTGCACTCAGCCTCGTAAGGTCCCTGGGGGGCCAATTGAGGAGCTACTTGATGGAGAAGTAGAGGCTCCAGGTCATGAGGACCGCATTAACCGGCCGTGGGGATTCGAGGCTCTGACCACGTCTCACCCTCCAATACTGCACCCCATCCATAACGTCTGTAGTGGACCGAGATGGGGGACGCAGCGGCCGGGCGGTAGGCCAAGGTTCCCCTTGAGCTGTCGTGCCATGGAGTAAAAAAAAAAAAAAAAAAAAAAAAAAAAAAAAATATGTCCATACGAAGTAGGTAGAGAAAAAGGCTTATTCAATACCGAGATTTAATCAGAAATACATGTTTTGAGGATCTCTTAATAAAACAGGCATTTTAACTTCTCTAACACGTATGTACAATGTACATGGTAGGTAGAGAAGGTATTGTATTGCCTTAAAAGTTCGATATCGTGGTTTCTACGGAAGTAAATGTTTTGATGACCCCTGAATCAAAAAAATACCTTTTACTTTCACCAGCATGTAGGTACGTATAGTAGGTGGAGAAGGTATTGTATTCCAATTAAAATCTTGATAGCCAGATTTCCTTGAAAATACATGTTTTGATGATCCGTGGATAATCAAATTTTTTTATAAAAACTTATGTGTGTCTGTGTGTGAGTGTATCTTTGGATAGCATGACTCATAATCGAAAGTCGGTCAAATACCAACCTTGTTATTTAAGTTTATTATCCTCCAAGAATAAGACAGGAAGATTTTTCCCTGCCCCTTCCCCTTAATACACATTTAAAGTATTTTGATGGCAAACAAAATATATATTTTGAATTTTCTGGAAATACTTTCTGAAAACCTCTTCATTTTGAATAACTTTTGCATAATGGTAACAGATAGACAAAAACTTACACTACAAAAAATACGATCTCGTTAAATCACACAAATGATGTCATATATCTACATATTTTGTAGAGTTTACGATTTCCGAGATGTTCTTTGTTATTGGCTTCAATTTGAAAATACTCATATTTTTCTCAAACGGATCACCCATTTATCATTTGTTTAACACGTGATCATGAAAAGAATACCGAAATCAGATTCAATCGTATTGCAGCAACTTTTAAAAGACTATCGCTTTAACCTGATGTACTCCTTTATTTCCCTTCTAATTTAAAGAAACTAAGTAAAAAAGACAATTCCTGATATTGTTTATCTCGATTAGCATAGATAGAAGAACAATCTTTTGTAAAAATATTTTGTTTGCAGAAATGTAAGAAAAAAGCATGTGAATGGAACACATCATGTTTTTTTTTCAGTTTTGCTGCATGTTTTTGACTGAATTTCCTACTTTAGGTTGCGGTATTAAGCCGATAAGGTACTCTGAAATTGTAAAAAATAACATTTTTTGTTTTAGACACTAATAACATTTCTATTATTTCTAGTTTCAGAAAACGTAAACTTTTGGGGAGTTAAGAGGGTTTTAATCGATTTAGATATAATTTAAATGCTAGTCTGCATTTCTTTAAAGCTGTTATGCAATGCCCTTCTTTAGAACATTTGTATCTTTAAATTCAGTTTTCTTAGAACAGAATTTTTGGATACTTATGTACCTTTTTCTCAAAAACTATGAGAACTGTAAAGCTGAAAATTTCAGCACATGTTAAGAAAACAACAACATTGTAAATTGTCCACATGTTTATTTTTTGAACTTGAATATATATTTATTTTTTAATTTATACTGAAATTGTATAATAGCTAAATAACTGAGGTTCAGAAGACAGCTGATTATACTAAGAACAAGCATGCAAGAGTGTGGTTATGTATTGCAAGTAGTATCAGAGAAAAAGGTACATGAATTCTCATATTTTAGGACTAAGTCTTCTCACTTTTCTGCTGAATTAAATACTTTTTATAGGCTCAACCACATAAGCTATTAATAAAAAACAATTGAAATAATTGTCATGATTTTAGAGTAATTAATACAAATTTCTGGAAAAACAACTGAATAGTTTAGGAGCAGTGGTAATCAATTCACTTAAGGTGCAATTCCTGTATGTTCAGACTAATTTGAACCGCGGGCCTCCTGAATACAGGCCACTGACGTTACCGCTCGGTACTGGGATCTTGTTTTCGTTATAACAACCGTGTAATTAAGTTATGTTAGAGAAAACTGATTCTGCAACTTGGTGGGGGATGATATCTTGCGCTTTCTAATTAATTGTCGACTACTTAACTACAGAGATTAATGGTCAGGTATTTTAAACGCGGTGATATAATATTAAGTTGCATAACAGGTCTTGTCGAGTTACCTCCAAGGAATATTCCATTGATAAAACTCCTATAAGACTTCCTTCCTAAGTAAGGAATAACCAGTGTGTATTAATAATGAATATTCAAGACAATATCCTCTTATTCTTCTATAGAGTTCAGAATAAAATATCTGACGTATTCCATTCACGTTACTTTCTTTACCTGTTGCCATGTGATCGAAAATTTGTCTCCTCGTATTGCCAGCTATTGACAAATTCCTATACAAGAAAACTGAACAAATGACAAGGAATATCTCGAAAACTCTCAACTTCACGAAAACAATATATATGACATAATTTGTGTGTTTAAACAACATTTAGAAAAATGTATTCAGATATGTCTTCAAAGAATAGTTCCAGAAAATTCAAGATATACACTTTATTTGTCATTTAAATATCTGAAATATAGGAGATTTAAACAAAATCGTTAGAGCCATTTTTGAGAAAACCAAACATTTCGAAATGTTTTTTCATATAAAGGGTAACAGGGGTGGGGGGATTTTCTTGAAAATCTTGTGTCACATCCTTGGAAGATACTAAACTTAAATATGAAGTGTGCTTGTTAACAGAATTTTCGTTTTTGAACTATATTTCACAAAGAAACACACACACATACTCACACACAGATAGAAACTGACGGGGGTATTTTTCTAAACAGAATAAACACCGCAACCAAACACTCTGGGTGATATATCGATCACATATTTATATATTTATGTATATATATCATATATAGCAAACAGGAAATTACTAAAGCCTAATTACAGAGAAATAAAATTATTAACACACAGTAACCTAGAATTAAGGACGTACACACGCTTCGCTCGTGTGGAACCAGCGGAAATAAACAAAAGGCTAACTACTACCGCGAAAATCACACACTATCCCAGCTCGCTTCGCTCGCATCCTTTATTGGAACCTCACGCAAGTACTGAAAACTTACAGGAAAGTCTATATTAACCTAGCCTTCTCGTGAGGTGAATCAGAAAATCAGAGAACCCATTGGCTCACTTCCTAATCGTTTTTAGTATTTGCTGACATTTAACAATTTCAATTCATTAAAATGTTACAGGGTAAATAAACCCACAGAACTATTTAAGTAATTCGTGAAGTAAACCTTATAAACTTAGAGTGCACGCCCAATCCGCATAATCGTATTCTACCTCCATGCTTGTATTTGCAATCCTCAAAGTGTCTACATGTCAGAAAAATCAATGTGTTCCATTCACATGACTTTTTCTACATCTCTGCAACAAATTATTCTATTTACTTCATCTAATCGAGAAACAATTAGCAGAAATAGTCTTATTACTTGCTTCCTTGTTACTAGAAGGGAAATAAGGGGGTACCATAGGTAAAAGTGATAGTCAAAAGCTCGTTGCTATGTAACTGAACTTCCTTTGTTTGTATGGACACGAGTTCACAAAATCCTGTATGAAAAAAGTCTTTATAGCTGAAACCAAAAAACAAGGAATATCTCAAAAACAATCAACTCCACAAAAAAATGTTTGTAACATATATTGTGTGTTTTAAGATGCTCTACGTTTGTTGTGTGGTAAGTTTTTGTCCATCTCTTACGGTTTAGCAGTTATGCAAAATTCCGTAAAATTCATCCAGAATAAATTAGTCTTCAGAGACTATTCCCAGAAAATTCAAGATATACATTATATTTTTCAGGTAAATATCTTTAATATACGATATTTTAATCAAAATCGTTATGCCCATTTTTAAGAAAATCAAAATTTTCGAAAAAAAGTTCCATGTAAAGGGTAATTGGGGGTGGGGGGATTTTTCTCAAAATCTTCGTGTCCCATCTCTGGAAGATACTAAACTTAAATACCAAGTTTGGTATTTTAGCTACTTTTCGTTTTAGAGTTATCGTGTTCACAGGCACACGGACACTTACGGACCTTTTTCTGAAAATGCTTTTTTTGAATACAGGGCACCCTAAAATATATATTTCCGCTGATATCTCGGTATTGAATTTTTGAGTGGAGTGCAATACCTTCTCTATACACTATGTACATAGTGCGTGTAGAGAAAGTAAAAAATCTGTGTTCCATCACATGACTTTCTCTAGCTGTTCCACAAACTTTACTTACAAAATATTATTTTATCCACATCAGTCTAACCGAGATAAATATTAGCAGAATTGATAGGTTTACTTGCTTCTTTGTAAGTAGAAGGGAAATAAGGGAATTATTCTTTTATCTACATCATACCTATCGAGATTAACATTGGCTTTAGGTATCAATGTAAGTAAAATGGAAATAAACAAACGCACTACGACAGTTAAAATCTTTTAAAAGCCAGTCACTATATGAAACAATTGAAATTCGGTCACGGCTGTTTCCTAAGAGTAAATAAAAGACCAAAAGTAGATGTCTTTCTTTCGAGAAACGTTTTAAACAACTTAAAACTGAAACCAACAACACGGAATTTCCCGAAAATAGATAACACTACAAAAGGAAATGCGTTGTGTGTTTTATTCAAATAGTAATTTTTGCTTAGTAAATCTATTTCTTACCAGTTACACAAAAGTCACCAGAATGAAAAGATCATCAGAGATTATTCTCAGAAAATAGCATATCAATAACAATCATTTGGTGCCATGTTTGAGAAAATCTCCCATGTAAAGGGTAGTTGAGGGTGGGGGGGGGGGCATTTCTTGAAAATATTTTTGTCCCATCTGTAAAATACTGAATTTAAATACAAGTTTGATATTTAATCTAATTTGCATTTTTGAACTACGTATAAAAAAAACACAGACACACGTGGAGGTGTTTCTAAAAATGCCCTTTTTATTATATACATTGCACATACGTTCTAGACAAAGTACAAATGGCCAGCTTACCATCTTGTGGTATTTTAGTATGTATGTTGGCAGTTACCGCTATGATGTACATCAAAAATACCTTTTAAATCACCACAAAGTGGCTCTAGCGACCGAATAAAAAAGTAAAAATTTGTTGTAGTAAGTAAATGTATCATTAATTTCTTTTAACATGTAGTTATTTTGTAAATTTCTATTTGTATGTGACTAAGTTATAAATGTTCCAAGGACTTTTCCTCGGAATTGTTTATCTTGCTCAATCTCGTCTTTATCCCATGCATAGCACCCAGACTAAGTAATTTTCTCCATTCTCTGCCCTTAATAACTGAGATATTTTGTATGTGAACTTTCCTGTCCAATTTCTTTCCGCAGAACACTTGCGTGTAATACTACGCTTTTCAGTAAATGATAGACGGCAGAACAGCTTAGCCGCTGAACAGTAATCGAAATGGTAGCAAGACAATGGTCTCATAGGACTAAAGAACCATTTCCCATGAAATATTTCGTTACGTATATGTGCTACATACTCAAAAACAACAAAATATCAAACTTGGTATTTAAGTTCAGTATCCTCCAGGATACAAAATAAAGATTTTGAAGAAAATCCCTCCACGCCAACTGCCCATTATACGGAAAAGCTTTCAAAAACTTTTATTTTTTCTAAAAATGCTTTTTTGAAGTAAGGGGACCTCAAAACATATTTTGGGTGAAATCCCAGTATCTAATTTTTGAGTGGAATACAAAACTTCCTCTATATGGTATGTATATATACGTGAAGAGAAAGTAAAAATGTTCCTCTATATGTGTGTGTATGTGTGTAGCCTACATAGCTCAAAAACAAAAAGTTCATTAAATACCAAACTTAGTACATAAGTTCAATATCCTCCAAGGATGTAACAGAAAATCCTTCCACCGCAACTATCTTTTACATGGAAAAATTATCAAAAATTTTGATTTTCTTAAAAATAGCTCTAACGATTTTGATTAAAATCGTATATTAAATATTTTTACTTATATGTCAAATAAAATATATATTTTGAGTTTTCTGGGAATGTCCTCTGAAGACCTCTTTATACTGAATGAATTTTGCGTAACTGGTAAACCATAAGAGATAGACAAAAACTTACTACACAAAAAATGTAGATCGAGTTGAAAAACACCATTTATGTCATATATTTTTTGATAATGTTAACCATTTCCGATATTCCTTGTTATTGGTTTCAATTTATAAATGCATAAACTTTTTTCTGGAACGGGAGGTTATCATTCCTTTCGCATATTTTGTTTTACTCTTGACATTGGAAAGAGAACCGAATTTCAATGACAAACACATAAGAATAGCTTTTAAAGATTTGACTGTCGTTTTTGTGTAGTGTGTATACTTGTTTGCAGAACAAATAAAGTTTTGTGAATGGAACACATCAGCTTTTTTTTTTACTTTCTCTGCCCGTATGTAGAATGTACTGAGTGAAAGAGAAGCTATTGTATTCCACCCAAAAAATCGATATCGAAATTTCACCGGAAATATGTGCTTCCAGTTCTCTAGTCCGAAAAGATCATTTTTACTTTCTCTACACGTACTATGTACATAGTGTATAGTGAAGGTATTGTATTCCACCCAAAAATTTGATACCGAGATTTCACCGCAAATGTGTTTTAGGGTCCCCAGTATCCAAATAAGGTAAGTGAGTGTGTGTGTCCGTTTGTCTGTGAATATGACAAATCAAAAACGAAAAGTCGGTAAAATACCAAACTTGGTATTTAAGTTTAGTATCTTCCAGGGATGCGACACGAAGATTTTGAGAAAAATCCCCCACTCCAAACTACCCTTTACATGGACTTTTTTTCGAAAATGTTGATTTTCTAAAAAATGGCTCTAACGATTTTGTATAAAATATCGTATATTAAAGATATTTACCTGACAAACAAAATGTATATTTTGAATTTTCTGGGAATAGCCACTGAAGTCTACTTTATTCTGAGTGAATTTTACGGAATGTTGCATAACTTCTAAACTGTAAGAGATAGACAAAAACTTACCACACAAAAAATGTAGAGCACATTAAAATAAACAATTTATGTTGTATACATTTTTTCGTGGAGTTGATCGTTTTTGAGATATTTCTTGTTTTTGTTTTTAAGTTCGAAAAACTTACCTTTTCTCATACAGGAATTTAGCAACTCCTGTCCCTACAAACAAAGGAACTTCAGTCACATAGTAACCAGCTTTTGACTATCGTTTTAACCTATACCACTCCCTTATTTCCCTTCTACTTACAAGGAAGCAAGTAATAAGACTATTTCTGCTAATTTTTTGTCGATTAGCATGAAGTAAATAGAAACATGAGCTTTTTAAAACTAATTTGTTTCAGAGATGTAGAGAAAGTCATGTGAATGGAACACATAATATTTTTAAACTAATTATTTCATGTAGCTACCGAACTTGGAACTCGGTATATCTCTAAAGGTAAGTTGTGAGTTTCGCCTTAATAAGTCTGTTACTCTACATCAAATGCATTACGTAGTGGTTATTGATAACAAAAAAGGGACCATGAAGAACTATTAAACCCGTTTTCTAGTTGTAGCGAAGGACGCTTGCAGATTTAAAACAACCTGTTTATGAACGTCGTAAATTCGTAGCTGTCATTACATGATGCAGTAGAAACATTACGTGTCAATCACAAAACAAAGCTATACTTTCAATGTAACCAAGCTTTCACTAGGTTAATACGTGGCATTTAGTGCACTCTTGACTAATAGAAAAAAGTTGATGTGTTACACTCAGAGGACTTTCTCTAGCTGCTCAACAAATGAACTTCTTACAAAAGATCTTCTTTCTACACCATGCTAATCGAGATACACATTAGCAGAATGTTCTTATTACTTAGTTCCTTATAAATAGAAGGGAACTAAAGGAATACGTTATGTTAAAGTGATAGTCAAATGTTTTAAAAGCTAACGTTATGCGATTGTCATTGCAAGTCGTTTCGTTGCTTGGCCAGGGGCAGAACAAAAGAAAAACGGACACGTCCTGTCTCAGAAAAGTATGACCATACTTACAACTGAAACTAATAACAAGGCATATCTCGAAAACGGCAAATTCGATGAAAAAATTGCATATGACATACATTGTGTATTTTAACGAGATCTACATTTTTGTGCCTTAAGGTTTTGTTTATCACTTACGGTTTACTAGTTATGCAAAATTCAGCAAAATTCATCTTGAATAAACAGGTCTTCAGAAGCAATTCCGAGAAAATTGAAGAAATACATTTTATTTGTGATGGAAATGTTTTTAATAGGTAGTATTTTGATCAAAATCATTAGAGCCATTTTTAAGAAAAACAAAATTTTCAAAAAGTTTTCCATGTAAAGGCTAGTTAGGGGTGGGTGGGGTTTTCTTGAAAATCTTCGCGTCTATCCTTTAAAGATACCAAACTTAAAAAACCAAGTTTGGTATTTAACCGAGTTCGTTTTGGAGCTATGCTGTCCACAGACACACAGACAGACTGACAAACACATACACCAGGACCTTTTTCTGAAAATGCTTTTTGGGGGGATTCAAGGGATCCTAAAGCATGTATTTCCGGTGAAATCTCAATATCGATTTTTTGAGTACAATGTAGTACCTTCTCTATCAACTATGTACATTGTACCTACATACGGGAGATAAAGTAAAAGGTATTGACTTTCTCTGCTTACCGCGTATTACATAGATAAGAGGGTATTGTATTCATTCTAAAACTAGATACCAAGATTTCAAGTAAATTCTCAAATTTTAAAAAATTTTGTGTTTCTCAAAAATGTCTTTAACGATTTTGATTAAATATCGTATATTAAAGATATTTACATAACAAAATGTATGTGATGAATTTTCTCGGAATAGCCTGTGAGGACATCTTTATACTGGATTAATTTTGCGGAATTTTGCATAACTGGTAAACCGACAAAACCTTAACCGACAAAACTATAGAGCTCGTTAAAACACATATTTTATGCCATATACACTTTTTTCGTGGGGTTGGCCCTTTTTGAGATATTTCTTGTTGTTGGTGTCAGTTTTAAAATGCTTGTACTTTTCTCATACAGGAATTTGTCAACTCCTAAACATACAAACAAAGGAACTTCAATCACATAGCTACATATTTTAAAAGATTTAACTTTTACTTTAAACTATGAAACTTTATTTCCCTTGTACTTACAAGGAAGCAAGTAATAAGACGATTTCGGCTGATTTTTTTCAGGTTCAGCATGAAGTAATTGAATAAGTTTTTGTCAACAATTTGTAGCAGTGATATAGAGAAGGTCATGTGAATGGAACCAGACTTATTTTTACTTTCTCTAGCCCCATATGTACAATGTACATAGGGATAGAGCAGTATTGTATTCCGCCCAAAAATTCGATACCGAGATTTCACCGGAAATACATCTTTTAGGACCCCCTGTATCCAAAAAAAGCATATTCAGAAAAAGGTCCGTGTGTGTGTCCGTGTGCCTGTGAACACGATAACTCAAAAACGAAAAGTAGCTAAAACACCAAACTTGGTATTTAAGTTTAGTATCTTTCAGGGATGCGACACGAAGATTTTGAGAAAAATCCCCCCACCCCAAACTACCCTTCAAATGGAACTTTTTTCGAAACTTTTGATTTTCTTAAAAATGGCTCTAATGATTTTGATTAAAATATCATACTTTAAAGATATTTACCTAGCAAATAAAATGTATATCTTGAATTTTCTGGAAATATCTCCTAAAGACCTGTTTATTCTGGATGACTTTTGCTTAATTTGGATAACTAGTAAACCGTAAGAGATAGACAAAAACTTACTATACAGAAAACTTAGGTCTTGTTAAAATACACAAGTTCTGTCATATACATTTTTCTCGTGTAGGTTACCGTTTTCGAGGTATACATTATTATTAGTTTCAGTTGTGAAGTACTTAATTTTCTCAGACGAGAGTGTCCGTTTTTCTTTTGTTCTTCTCCTGGCCAAGAAAAGAAGCGATTTGTAATGAAAATCGCATAACGACAGCTTTTAGAACATGTGACTATTGGTTTAGCCTAGTGTCTTCCCTTATTTCCTTCCTACTTATTCGGAACTAAATAATAAGAACATTGTACTAATGAGTACCACGATTAGCAAGGTGCAGAAAGAAGAATAATCTTATGTAAGAAGTTTGTAGAGCGGCTAGAGAAAGTCGTGTGAGTGTAACACATCAGATTTTTTTTCTTAGGCTACTAAGGTCACTTAAGTCGTTTCTATAGTGTATTTTCAAAAAAAACGTCCCGATTTAGCTGAATAGTGCACAATGTGCATTATTAGGTACTGCCTAATCAAAATAATACCCCTCCAAGATAAATGCACTGGGAAATTTGAGAAAAATATTTAAGCATAGCTTTAGCTTAATGTATACTGTCATGCCCTTATACCTATAAGGAAGTAATTAGTACCTCTATTTCTGCTGTATTCCGTTCATCATGATTAGCATGAAGGACCAGTTTTTGTAAGAATAATCAGTTGCAGAATAGCTAGAGAAAGTCATGTGAATGGATCACAAAAATTTCCCCCCTTGAAATACATTAAAAATAGAAAAAATGCTGATACAATATTTGAATGTGCTAATTGAGAGTAACTAACATCTATGACCGGGGTTGAGTAATCCGCCACTGGAAGGTTGTATGTAGAGCAAGTACCTGGGTGTGGTTGTAACATTTCTTGCCGTACATACATATATCAAATAAGAAAACAACTGGTACGGCACAGACTATATACCACATACTCAAGGCCGTTTTCATACGCTGTAATATCGTTCCTTAATACCAGACATGCAGCCCCGTTTGTGACCAGTTTACTGAAACAACGAAGCTATTTATATCAAATATGTTAAATGTAATCTCTAATGTTTCAAATTAGATCACTGAGAAAGAAAAAAATATCTGATGTGTTCCATTTACATGACTTTCTCTACATCTCTGTAACAAATTATTGTTAAAAACTTTAGGCTTCTATTTATTTCATGCTAATCGAGAAAAAATTAGCAGAAATAGTCTTATTACTTGCGTCCTTGTAAGTAGAAGCGAAATAAGGGGGTACCATAGGTTAAAGTGATAGTCAAAAGCTGGTTGCATGTGACTGAAGTTCCTTCGTTTGTATGGACAGGAGTTGACAAATTACTGTATGAGAAAAGTATAAGTTTTTCAAAGCTGAAATAAAAAACAAGGAGTATCTCAAAAACCAGCAACACCACGAAAAAAAAATGTGTATAACATAAATTGTGTGTTTTAACGTGCTCTACATTTTTTGTTTGGTAAATTTTTGTCCATCTCTTACGGTTTAGCAGTTAAGCAAAATTCCGTAAAATTCATCCACAATAAAGTAGTCTTTATAGGCTATTCATAGAAAATTGAAGATATAAATTTCATTTGTCAGGTAAATATCTTTAGAATACGATGTTTTAATCAAAATCGTTAGAGCCATTTTTATGAAAATCAAAATTGTCGAAAAAAGTTCCATGTAAAGGGTAGTTGGGGGTGGGGGGATTTTCTTGAAAATCTTCGTGTCGCATCCTTGGAAGATACCAAACTTAAATACCAAGTTTGGTATTCAATGGTTTTTCGTTTTTGAGCTATTCTGTCCATAGACATACAGACACACACACACACACACACACACACACACACACACACACGGACCTTTTTCTGTAAATGCTTTTTTTGGATTCAGGGGGACCAAAAATATGTATTTCCAGTGAAATCTCGTTATCAAATTTTTGGATGTAATGCAATACTTCCTCTGTATACTATGTACATAGTACGTGTAGAAAAATTAAAAATATCTTATGTGTTATATTTGCATGATTTTCTATATCTTCAACTTACGCTTGAAGAATAGTCTTTAAAATGTATTCTGCCTCAAAAAGTCCTTCCCATCGCAAATTGGATCTTCGTCGTAGGGGTATAAAGAATAGTCAATTGATGTAAAGTTATGGTTTTTGATTCGACTGCGCCTTGTTTCACAACCACGCCAGAATCAAAAAGAAATGTTACGCTCGCGTATCATACAATATTTTTTCTGTGAGAATTTCATGATTCGAAAAGAAAAGCAACGAAAGATGAAATAAATTTGCGGTTAAGTTTGAGTCATTCAAAAAGGGTTGTAGTTCGTTCATTTCTAAACACCACTTCATAAATTTCTTATATTGTCCCTCATTAACTTTTTGGGATTTAGCAGGTAGTTAATTTGATTCTACCTCTTTCGCAGCTCTAAGGACATCATAATTCTCAAAATCTGTCATTTCTTCAAAGTACATTGCTGAACTCAACAATATTGGTTTGTCACGGCCCGCAATATATTGAATCTTAGTAATGGTAAATGTACGGTCAATATCAGTTTATTTTGGCGAGCGTAAAGTTTGAACAAAATTACCTTACGTTTGCTGAATTTCTTTGCGCGTGGATTTCATTAAAATCAAGTTTGCAATCTAAAATGAGCTCGTAAAATATTCAATTACGCTCGGTCTTAGAAAATATTTTTTTTTTTTTTTTTTATTAATTCTATTGAGATGGATTCTTTCAATATCTCTATGTCATTTTTGTTTCAAACGGGCAGTTTTACTCTCTCTACGCGTACTTCCATATTAGACAAAGAACGTAGGTATTGCATTACACCCAAAAATTCGATTCGAGACAGCATAATTCAAAAACGAAAAGACACACCAAATTTGGTATCTAAGTTTAGTATCTACCAAGGATACTACAAGAGGACTTTCAAGAAAATCCCCCACACCGGTTATAGAAGATTATACATTACTACCAAATGAAGAGATCGTCAGAAGCTATTCTCAGAAACTTCAAAATTTACATTGAGTTTGTTATGAAAATATGCTGAACATGTGTTATCTAAAATATTTCCATTATTCATATGGAAAAACGTTTGAAAATATTTTTCTCAATAATGACTCTAAGGATATTGATTAAAATGCAGTATATTAAAGATGTTTACATAAAAAATGAAATATCTTGAATTTTCTCAGAATAGCCTCTGAAGACCTCTTCATTCGTGATAAATGCTGCATAAATGGTAAACCGTAAGAGATCGACAAAAACGTACAAGACAAAACGTGTAAATAGTTCTCGATTAAACACACAATCTATGTTATATTTGCTTTCCATTTTTTTTTTTTTTTGGAAAAGATGGCTGTTTTCGAGATATTCAGTTTTAAACTACGTATATTTTCTCAAACAGGAATTCATCTTTTCCTTTAATCTCTTTTGTTTTACTGCTGGCCTTCCAAAGCTAACCGAACTTTAATTGTTCACATAGTGACCAGTTTTTAAAAGATTTAGCTATCACTTTAGTCTAATATATTCTCTTATTTCCCCTCTACTTAGAAGGAAGCAAGTAAAAGGCAATTCTGCTATTTATCTCGATTAGCATGATGTAGATCCTAAAAGTCATCTTCTATAAGAATAGAGTTTCTGCAGAACAGATAGAGAAGGTCATGTGAACGGAACACATCAGATTGTTGTTGTTATTATTATTATTTTAGTTTCAAAGAGTACTTTTTTCTCGTAAACTATTGACTTGTAATTTTATTGTTCTCTTATGTTTTTATAGTGTATACGATCGTAATGTGATAATACATTCCTAGTTTTTACTTAAAATAGCATCTCTACGGATTCGATTTTTCTGTTCTTTCCTCTATTTAGGGTACAATTCTCATTGGCGCATGTTAGAAATGGAATGGTTAAAACTTCGTAAAATGTAAAGTCTTAAAACTATCTCTATTCTTGTACTGTTTCTTACATCCTATAGATAGTACCATACGAGTATATTGAAATTTAGCTTTTCCTTACCTATTATCGTTTATTACGTATATTAACTAAGGGAAGTATTTTATTCCACCAAAAAGTCGATAATAATACTTTTCACCGTAGATATACTTTTCAAGAGGCCCTGAATTAAAAAAAAAAGTTAAGAAAAACGTTCTGAGTATGTGTGTACGCACGCGTGTGTGTGTGCCCGTGTCACTGAATATCGTTAACTCAAAAAATGAAAAGTTGGTTAATAGAAATTCGTATTTAATCCCAGCATATGCCAGAATGTGACACAATGGTTTTCAAACAGATTTTCTACCCGAAACCATCTTTAAGTAGAAAAAATTGCGAAAGTATTCATATTGTGGAAATATTGTTTGAAATACTATACTATAAAAAAATTTTCATGGCAAATCAAACGCATAACTTGAATTTTATGAGAAATCCTTGGAAGTCCTCTTCTTTCTAGATGAAAGAATTATGATTATGATTAACAAGAAGTTCATATTATAATATTTAAAAACTTGACTCCATGGTACAACAGTACGCAAGGGACCAAGGCCTACCGCGTGGCCGCTGAGTCCCCCATCTCGGTTCGAAAGCGTAATGAATGGGGTGTAGTGCTGAAGTATGAGACGTGATAAGCACCTCGAGTCCCTACCGGCCGGTTGATGCGGTCTTCTCGATCTGGAGCCGCTACTTCTCGATAAAGTAGCTCCTCAATTGGCCCCCCAGGGACCTCACGAGGCTGAGTGCACCCCGGAACAGGTCTCCCGCTTGGCAAGCAGCCGCGCTACCACCGCGATGTGGAGATGACCAATCGTAATATTTATTCACCAATAAGCTTACAAGAAGCAATAGGTTTCGTCATTTCAAGAGTATGTACAGGTCAATTACTTGCAAGTTCTGTTTATCAAATTCCCTTCTGTAAAGGAATTACTGTCTTTATAACTGCGATTCAAAGCGGTGAATAATTGCGTCGGTGATGAAAACCCATTTTTTTTGGCTTGTTGAAAAGCGTATACAATTTGCATCGTCCTCCGTGACCTAGAGGAACACGCCAGCCTCTGGTTCCTAAGGTCGTGGGATCAAACCAGGCGGATAGGTTCTTTTCAGGCGAAAAAAAATTAATTTGGCTTCTTTCAGAAGGGAAGTAAAGTCGGTGTACCAAGCCAGGCGTTTTGTTTGGAACAGGTATTCGGGAGGTCATGGGATCGGTTCCCCGCCGACCTCTCTGACTCATGGGTCTCTAGGAAAATGCTGGGGAGGTTTCTTCATTACACCGAACTTCCTGACCCTTAATTTCATCCAACTGGTCTCTTTCAGGGCTGTAAGTGTGGCCGCTCTTTCGCGGAGGTGACTTCACTTTGGAAATTCAGCTCTGGCGGCAGGATGGCGTTGGAAGTCGTCTGTAGGCTCAGGGGCGTTTGGCCAGACCTGAGGTATGGGCCTCTATCACTCCCCGAGTCGAGATGAAAAAATACTTGGAACTGTTAGAGTCCCTCCCACCGTCCGGTCCAGGCTGCCCACTATAATTACTCTCATTTTATCCTTACCTCCTCGGGTTTGTTGTACAATAATGGCTTAATTCCCTCTGGCACCCCACACTACATTACACTACTACACTAAAGTCGGTATTTCCGTGTAGTAGATTTGTTGTATGTAAAAGAACTTCAAGTCTGAGAAAACTTAAACGGTCTTTCACACCCAATATAGACTGGGACTCTGAGAACCACAGCAGTTAAAAGGCGTCCATAAATAAAACCCAGTTTCATGTTGCTAAATTTTCATCATTACTTAATGGTTAGCACTGTAAACAGAAACTACATGCAAGTAGTTAAATAATTGCATCATACCAACAACTTTATTGATCTACCCTCTCGGCTATCCTTGTTCAATTACATCTCCCAATGCTGTTCTGTTTACTGTTATAGAATAGTAATTATTCTAGAAAACCTGCAGTGATTTAACAGGGTGACCTCGAATATCTGAAATCTATTGCAAATAAAAGCAAAGTGTGATAATTGTAGATATTAGGAATTTTGACTTCTAATAACACTGCGTTTGAATGGAGACCTACTTATTGAGGTACACACGGAAAATAATGAGCTCTTGAAAGCAGCAACGTCATAAATACATTGGAATTAAACTGCACTGGACGTACACGGTTTGGTTCCAGGAGTGTTTTTTACTTTCTCTATACACTATGCACATAGTGTATAGAGAAGGTATTGCACTCCACCAAAAAATCGATACCGAGGTTTCACCGGAAATATATGTTTTAGGGTCCCCAATATGCAAAAAAAAAAAAGGCATTTTCACAAAAAGGTCCGTGTGTGTGTGTGTGTGTGTGTGTGTGTTGTGTCCGTGTGCCCGTGTGTCTGTGAACACGATAACTCAAAAACGAAAAGTCGGCAAAATACCAAACTTGGTATTTAAGTTTTGTATCTTCCAGGGATGCGACACTAGGATTATGAGAAAAATCCCCCCATCCCAAGTTATCCTTTACATGGAACTTTTTTCGAAAATTTCGATTTTCTCAAAAATGGCTCTAACGATTTTGATTAAAATATCGCATATTCAAGACCTTTACCTGACAAATAATGTGTATATCTTGAATTTTCTGGGAATAGCTTCTGAAGAGTAGTTTATTCTGGATGAATTTTATGGAATTTTGAATAACTGCTAAAACCGTAAGAGATGCTTACTACACAAAAATGTAGAGCACGTTAAAACACACAATTTATGCTATATACATTTTTTTGTGGCGTTCATCGTTTTTGAGACATTCCTTGTTTTTGGTTTCTGCTATAAAAACGTATACTTTTCTCATACAGGAAATTGTCAACTGCTGTCCATACAAACAAAGGAACTTCAGTGGCACAGCAACCAGCTTTTTACTATCCCTTAAACCTATGGTACTCCCTTATTTCGCTTCTACTTACAAGGAAGCAATTAATAAGACCATTTCTGCTATTTTTTTCTCGATAAGCATGAAGTAAATAGAAGCATAAGCTTTTTAACAATAATTTGTTGCAGAGATGTAGAGAAAGTCATGTGAATGGAACACATCAGATTTTATATAGTTATTTACCAAATGGTTAAACAGTGCAGCTTCGATTTGAATTAACATGATATACATGGTCTTATTATTTTCTCTACATGTACTATGTACATAGTATATAGATAAGATGATGTAATGCATCCAAAAATTCGACACCAGATTTCACCGGAAATATATGTTTTGATACCCCCTGAATCCAAAAAAGAAAATCAGATGTGTTCCATTCACATGACTTTCTCTATATTTCTGCAACAAATTATTCTATTTACTTCATCTAATCGAGAAAAAATTAGCAGAAACAGTATTATGGCTTCCTTTCCTTGTAAGTAGAAGCGAAATAAGGGAGTACCATAGGTTAAAATGATGGTCAAAAGGTGCTTGCTATGTGACTGAAGTTCCTTTGTTGGTATGGATAGGAACTGACAAATTCCTGTATGAGAAATGTATGTTTTTCAAAGCTGAAACCAAAAACAAGGAATATCTCAAAAACGACCAACTCCGCGAAAAAAATTTATATAACAAAAAGTGTGTTTTAACTGAAGCTATTCCCAGAAAATTCAAGATATATATTTTATTTGTCAGGTAAATATCTTTAATATACGATGTTTTAATCAAAATCGTTAGAGCCATTTTTAAGAATACCAAAATTTTCAAAAATGTTTCCATGTAAAGGGTAGTTTGGGGTTGGGGGGATTTCTTGAAAATCTTCGTGTCGAATCCTTGGAAGATACCAAACTTAAATACCAAGTTTGGTATTTAATTGTCTTTTCGTTTTTGACCTATACTGCCCACAGACACACACACACACACAGACAGACACACATGGACGTTTTTCCAAAAATGCTTTTTTTGGATTCAAGGGTGTCAAATCATATATTTCCGGTGAAATCTCGGTATTGCATTACAATACCTTCTCTATACACTATTACGTATAAAGAAAGTAAAAAAATATTTTGAAAAAATGTCCTTGTGTGACTGTGAATGTGCGACTGTGTGTTTCTGTGGCCAGCATAACTCAAAAACGAAAAGTCCCTTAAATACCAAACTTGGTATTAAGTTCAGTATCTTCCAAGGATGCGATACGAAGATTTTCAAGAAAATCCCCCCACTCCTACGCTTTATATAGAACATGTTTTGAATTTTTTTATTTTCTTATAAATGGCTCTAACGATTTTGATTAAAATATTGTATATTAAAGATATTTAGATGAAAAATAAAATGTATATCTTGTTTTTCTCGGAAACATTTTTATTCTGGAAGAATGTTGCAGAATTTTGCATGACTGGTAAACCGTAAGAGATAGACAAAAACTTAATAGAAATTGTATCTCGTTAAAAACACAGTTTATGTTATAGACTTTTTTCGTGGGGATGATTATTTTTTGATATATTCCTTGTTATTTGTTTCAACTATAACATACATATACCTTTCTCATTCGGGAAGTTGTCAACTCCTGTCCATGCAAAACAAAGGAACATCAATCACATAGCAACCAGGTTTTGGCTATCGTTTTTTCCTATGATACTCCCTTATTTCCTTTCTACTTACATGGAAACAAGTAATAAGACCATTTCTGTTATTTTTTTCTCGATTAGCATGAAGTAAATAAGAGAATAAGCTTTTTAACGGTAATTTGTAGCAGAGTTGCAGAAAAAGACGTGTGAATGGAACACATCAGATTATTTTTTTTTACAGTAACCCATTTTAAAGTATTTCTGTTACAGGAAAATAATTGATGGATATTTATGTATAAACCTTGCACTTAATATATGCCCTGCAACCATCCATATTCCTATTAATCAAGTGTAAAAATTTAGAGCAATATAGTTCATAATCTAGATTTTTAAAAATATTTCCTTGTTTTTCTTTCGTAAATTCATTACTTCTTTCTTTCTTTCTTTCATTCTCTCTCACTCTTACTATCTTTCTCTCTTGCTCTCTATCTTTCTGTCTTTCTTTTTCTCTCTCTCTCTTTCTCTCCTTCTCTCTCTTTTTCTTTATTTCTTTCTTTACCCTCCTCGTATACAGAACTTACAAGCCAGACTTCTGTTGAGGAGCAGAGAAGGCAGGATGAGTGATCAGCCCTATGCCTGGTATGAAAGTGAGGAAAAGGATTATACGAAATGAGGGTGAAATGCATATAAAGTAAAATGATTATGGAGATATTGGAGAATGGGGCAAACCGGACAAAGTGAGGAAAAGTCGCCCAGATGCGTTTTCATTAATCATAAACCCCATATGTGCTCCCCTGGGATCGAACCTGGGCCACCTTGGTGAGAGGCGAGCGTCTAACCACTCTCTTTCAAATATAAAAATCTTGCACAGAATGTGATTAAAGTGTGATAATCTCTATCTCTAAAAATAAACAGTTTTTGTCTTTTCTGAAAATGTTGCTTTGAATTACTTGTGGAATTTCTTAATTTCGTAATTCAAATCACAACTTTATTCAATTCTAGTATCTCGACCACAGCTGTTCTGATCTTAATAGCCTCCCGTTGTAGAAGGTAATTGGACTACATTGTGGACCTGACAAAAGACGGTGCAGCAGGGTTCGTTAGAGAAAGTAATTGATTCAAGATATAACTTTGGGAGCGCCGGCCTTCAACTGTCATTTGTTCCCTTCAATTTACTGACGTGCATAACCATACAAGGTGAACTATTCTTTCGCAGTAGGCTTACCCTCTCCGTACTTAGGACTGACACCTCCCTGGAACTTACAAGTAGGTGCCTAGGTATCAGAAGCCTGTCGGGGAGACAACGGCACGAAACCACAGAATGAAGAACCTGGTCGGTCCGTAGCCACGTATCAGCGTAAGGAAGTGGATGATATGAAATGTACGTGTAGAGAAAGTAAAAAAAAATCTTATGTGTTTCATTCACATGACTGTTCCTACATATCTGTACGAAATTATTGTTAAAAAGGTTATGCTTCAATTTACTTCATGCTAGTCGAGAAAAAAAAAATAGCAGAAACAGTCTTATTACTTGCTTCCTTGTAAGTGGAAGCGAAATAAGGGAGTGCCAGAGCATAAAGCGATAGTCAAAAGCTGGTTGCTATGTGACTCAAGTTCCTTTGTTTCTATGGACAGGAGTTGACAAATTCCTGTATGAGAAAAGTATGTTTTTCAAAGCTGAAACTAAAAACAAGGAATATCTTAAAAACGACCAACTCCACGAAAAAATGTATATTACATAAATTATGTGTTTTAACGTGCTCTTCATTTTTTGTGAAATATGTTTTTGTCCATTTCTTAAGGTTTAGCAGTTATGCAAAGATATGTAAAATTGATCCAGAATAAAGTAGACTTCAGGGGCTATTCCCAGAAAATTCAAGATATACATTTTATTTATCAGGTAAATATCTTTAAATACGATATTTTAATCAAAATCGTTTATGAGTTATCGTGTTCACAGACTCACGGACACAAGGACACTCACACACAGACATTTTTGTGAAAATGCTCTTTTTTGGATACAGGGGAACCTATAATATATATTTCCGGTGCAATCTCGGTACCGAATTTTTGGTGGAGTGCAATACTTTCTCTATACATTATGTACATAGTGCGAGTAGAGAAAGCAAAAATGGATGTGTTCCATTCACATGACTTTGATTAGCTGTTCCACACACACTTTTTTTAAATGGTTACTCTTTTATGTGTACCATGCTATGAGTTTATATCTTTATTATACTATCAATGAGTTTAACAATACATGAATTCACTTGTCTTTGTTATAAGCAGCGATAGATTTACATTGTTTTTTGCAGCACACCTTGTGGTGGAAATGCTGAACTGGTAATCTTGTAGTCGCATGGCGCATTTCATAGTTCGCCTGTTTCCATCCTCTCTCTTACATCCCACAGGTTGTATACAACTCCTTTACTATGTCCTTTTTCTTTTCTCTTAAGTCTGTGGAATTGTATTGTAAGCTTGTCTGGAAGGCAATGGCAGCATTGCTCGCAGATCAGGAAGGTTTCTCTGGTAACTTCATAACTAGCCACTGTGATACTCCTAGAACTTTCTGAGGTATCTGGATAATATTACTTTCTTTACACGTACTATATACATAGTGTATAGAGAAAGTATTGTATTGCACATAAAATTTGATACCATGTTTTCACCGTAAATATGCTTCGAGAACCCCTGAATCCGAAAAAATCTTATGTGTTCCATTCACATGACTTTCTCTATATCACTGCAACAAATTATTCTATTTACTTCATCTAATGGAGCAAAAATTAGCAGAAATAGTCTTATTACTTGCTTCCTTGTTAGTAGAAGCGAAATAAGGGGGTACCATAGGTTAAAGTGATAGTCAAAAGCTGGTTGCTCTGCGACTGGAGTTCCTTTGTTTGTATGGACACGAGTTCACAAAGTCATGTATGAGAAAAGTATATCTAAAGTCTATAGCAGAAACCAAAAACAAAGAATATCTAAAAAACAATCAACTCCACGAAAAAAATGTATTAAACATAAATTGTGTGTTTCAACGTGCTCTACATTTGTTGTGTGGTAAGTTTTTGTCCATCTCTTTAGGTTTAGCAGTTATGCAAACTTCCGTAAAATTGACCCAGAATAAAGTAGTCTTCAGAGACTATTCCCAGAAAATTCAAAATATACATTTAATTTTTCAGGTAAATATGTCTAATATACGATATTTTAATCAAAATCGTTAGATCCATTTTTAAGAAAATCAAAATTTTCGAAAAAAGTTCCATGTAAAGGGTAGTTGGGGGTGGGGGGATTTTTCTCAAAATCTTCGTGTCGCATTCCTGGAAGGTACTAAACTTAAATACCAAGTTTGGTATTTTACCGACTTTTCGTTTCTGAGTTATCGTGTTCACAGACACACACACACGCACGGACCTTTTTCTGAAAATACTTTTTTTGGATATAGGGGACCTTAAACATATATTTCCGGTGAAATCCCGGTATCGAATTTTTGTGGAGTGCAATACCTTCTCTATACACTATGTACATAGCATGTAAAGACAAAGTAAAAAAGCATTCTTAGAAAAATCTGATGTGTACCATTCACATGATTTTCTCTATATCCCTGCTACAAATTATTCTTAAAAAACTTATACTTCTATTAACTTCATGCTAATCAGTAAAACATTAGCAGAAATAGCCATATTACTTGCTTCCTTGTAAGTAGAGGTGAAATAAGTTAAAGTGATAATCAAAAGCTGGTTGCTATGTCACTGAAGTTCCTTTGTTAAATTCCTGTATGAGAAATGTACAAGTTTGTCATAGCAGAAACCAAAAAATAAGGAATGTCACAAAACCGACGAACTCCACGAAAAAAATGTATATAACATAAATTGTGTGTTTTAACGTGCTCTACATTTTTTGTGCAGCAAGTTTTTGTCCATCTCTTATGGTTTAGCAGTTATTCAAAATTCAGTAAAATTCATCCAGAATAAACTACTCTTCAGAGGCTATTCCCAGAAAATTTAAGATATACATTTTATTTGTCAGGTAAATATCTTTAATATACGAAATGTTAATCAAAATCGTTAGAGCCATTTTTGAGAAAATCAAAATGTTCGAAAAAAGTTCCATGTAAAGGGTAGTTGGGGGTGAGGGGATTTTTCTCAAAATCTTCGTGTCGCATCCCCGGAAGATGCTAAACTTAAATATCAAGTTTGGTATTTTACCTATTTTTCGTTTTTGGGTTATCGTGTTATGTTATGTACATAGTGCCTATAGAGAAAGTAAAAAAATGCCCGTCTGTGATTGTGTCTGTCTGTCTGTCAGTGTGTTTAACGCCCGCTTTGCTACCTGTGGCACCGCTGGCGATGTGTGTATCTGTGTGTGTCTGTGTGCAGCATAGCTCAAAAATGAAAAGTCCGTTAACTACTTAACTTGGTGTTTAGGTTTAGTATCTTCCACGGATGCGACATGAAGATTCCCAACTATCCTTTACATGGAAACTTCATCGAAAAGTTTAATTTTCTCAAAAATGTCTCTTAACGATTTTGATTAAAATATCATATATTAAAGGTATTTACATCACAAATAAAATGCATTTCTTGAATTTCCTGGAAATAGCCTTTGAAGACATCTTTACTCTGGATGAAGTGTGCGGAAATTTTAATAACTGGTAAACTGTAAGAGATAGACAAAAACTTACTACACAAAAAATGTACAGCTCGTTAAAACACACAATTTATGTTATGTACATTTTTTTCGTGGAATTTCAAGTTTTTTTTTTTCTTTTTTTTTTTTTAAGATATTCTTTGTTATTGGTTTCAGCTTTAAAATACTTATATTTTCTCATACGGGAATTTGTCAAATCCTGTCATACAAACAAAGGAACTTCAATCAGATTGCAACCAGTTTTGAAAGATTTTACTATCGATTTAGCTTAGTGTATTTCCTTGTTTCTCTTCTACTTACAAGGAAGCAAGTAATAAGACCATTTCTGATAGAAAAAATCGATTAGCGCGAAGTAAATAGAAGATTAAGCTTTTTAACTATTATTTGTTGCAGAGATGTAGAGAAAGTCACGTGAATGGAACATATCAGATGTCTTCTAATTGTTTATACTATTTCGACACCAAACACAAGAACAGGAAATATCTTTAACCTGAACAGGTCCATAGTTATGTCGGTGATAAAGTATAATATGTCATGGCCCTAACTGTGGCCACAGTTCTTGTTCTGAAGCTCTTCTCTGTTGTCTATATTGTAATGTCCAAATATTTGAAGTTTTTCATTCTTTTAAGAAATTTTCCATTGCATTCGAACTTTTCTGCTTCGATGAGCCTGCCCCCTTTTCTAAGTACTACCATTTATGTT
Source organism: Hymenopus coronatus (assembly GCA_030762935.1). Lineage (NCBI taxonomy): Eukaryota > Metazoa > Arthropoda > Insecta > Mantodea > Hymenopodidae > Hymenopus > Hymenopus coronatus. Next base: position 147,286,188 of record CM060896.1, read on the forward strand.
TTCTCTGCTGTAATCGATGCTTATTGTATCTGTCGCTATTTGTAACGTGCATCTATCGTTACGATAGCCATGTCATCGGTGTACATATACATGTTGGCTGCTGTAATTTCTTTCGTGTCGACATATGTAAGCGCAGTAAATAGTACTGGGCTTAACAGATCGCTTTGAGGTACCCCATTCGTTTGGGATAACCAATCAGATTTTCCTATTCCGTCGTCTATTTGGAGACAGTTCTTTGTCAGGATAGTTGATATAAGTATGGCCGTACTTGTTCTATCAACTAATTCCTCTGGCTTATCCATAAGTATATTTCGGTTGACCAGATCAAAGGCTTTAGATTAGTCAATAAAAACTAGGTATATTTTTCCTTTGGACTCTTCTAATGTAATTTTATTTGGTCTAGTAGGTTATTTGCACTCATGATCGTGGATATGTCGTTTCTGAATCCAAACTACTCTTTGGAAAAAGTGGTTCTAGCCTTTTTGGCAACCGTTTTGTTAGGATTCTGTTAGGATTTTCAGTGCAGTTGGTTCTAAGGCTATCCCTCTATGTGCACTTGGGCTGGACGTGTCCCCTTTATCCTTGCACAGTAGTTTGATGGTCGACCTTCTCCTTCCGTCCGGTGTATATTCCCTAATTCCATACATTTGTTCGGAAGAGAGGTCCATAGAAGTGCAGAGATTTAGCCTCAGAAAGGTGTGAAAGTATTACCTCTATCTACTTAGAAATACAGATAAACATTCAATACTCCATTTACACATTTCGCTGTAGATTAAGATGACCGCATTAAGCTAAAGCGAAAGTCAATTTTTTCAAAGAACCTTGCTAGCCGTCAGTTATCTGAGTGAAGAGGAATTTTGAGTCTGGTATACGGGCCAAGTATATCAGCAAATTTCCTAGAAACATTGGTCTTAATAGCACCTCTGTAGAAATGTAACTAAATTTTAGGTCAGCGGAAATGTCCCTCAGCCGTAAACTCAACTATAAGGTAGAGTTTGATTATCATAAATAATATGACAGCTCCAGCTTTTATCGATAAATTTGAGCAACTTGTTGCGAGAAAAGTTGTATTTAATCAGACTATTTCGTGAATAAAATAACAATGGACACGAAGAATCACTGGTCTTTCAAAAATGTGGCAATCTCCTGCGTTGGACTGTCTGGCAAAAGACCAACGTCTAGTTGCTTACAGAATTAGTTGAACTGGTTCCACCCACCCACTCTCTCTCTCTCTCTCTCTCTCTCTCTCTCTCTCTCTCTCGCTCTCTGCGGCTTTGAGTTTTCAATTAATATGTCTATTTCATCTATGGACCTTTTCAGCGAGAAAACAAATGAACGTGGATGCGACATCACCTGCAACACCAAAGTGATACAGCCGACGTTAAACACTATAAAAAAAATCTGATGTGTTCCATTCACATGACTTTCTCTACATCTCTGCAACAAATTATTTTTAAAAAGCTTATGCTTTTATTTACTTCCTGCTAATCGAGAAAAAAATTAGCAGAAATAGTCTTATTACCTTCTTCCTTGTAAATAGAAGCAAAATAATGAAGTACCATAGGTTAAAGTGCTAGTCAAAAGCTGGTTGCTATGTGTCTGAAGTTCCTTTGTTTGTATGGACGCGAGTTCACAAAGTCCTGTATGAGAAAAGTATAAGTTTTTCCTAGCAGAAACCAAAAATAAGGAATGTCTCAAAAACGATGAACTCCACGAAAAAAAATTATTTAACATAAATTGTGTGTTTTAACGTGCTTTACATTTTTTGTGCAGTAAGTTTATGTTCATCTCTTACAGTTTAGCAGTTACTCAAAATTCAGTAAAATTCATCCAGAATAAACTACTCTTCAGAGACTATTCCCAGAAAATTCAAGATATACATTTTATTCGTCAGGTAAATATCTTTAATATAGGACATTTTAATCAAAATCGTTAGAGCCATTTTTGAGAAAAATCAAAATTTTCGAAAAAAGTTCCAAGTAAAGGGTAGTTGGGGGTGAGGGATTTTTCTCAAAATCTTCGTGTCGCATCCCTGGAAGACACTAAACTTAAATACCAAGTTTGTTATTTTACCTACTTTTCGTTTTTAAGTTATCGTGTTCACAGAGACACGGACACACATACACACACACACATGGACCTTTTTCCAAAAATGCTTTTTTTAGATAAAGGGGACCCTAAAACATATATTTCCGGTGAAATCTCGATATCGAATTTTTGGGTGGAGTGCAATACCTTCTCTATACACTATGTACATAGTGCATATAGAGAAAGTAAAAAAAGAAAGAAAACGTGGGTGCGCTAAAATTAGAAAAACAATTGCACGTGGTTGTGATAAAAAAAAAACGATTAAAATGCAGCGATAATGAGTTCCGATATACTAGATTGGCCAATTCCTAAGATCACATGTCACGAACGAAATAGTCAAAGTAATTCATCACATATTCATATTTCTGAGTTTAATTTCATTTTACTTTCTCTACACTTACTTACTATGGATATAGCACGTAGAGAAGATATATTCCAAAACTTCGATGTCGAGATTTCACCGTAAATATATTTTGAGGGCACTTAAGAAAAAAACACATTTTTAGAAAAAGGTCCCTGTGCGTGTCTTAACCAGCATATCTCAAGAACGAAAAGACCGCTAAATGTCACATTTTGTTTTAAGTTTAGTATATTCAAAGGATGCGACACGAACACTTTCAAGAAAAGTCCTCCACCTCAAACTACCCTTTACTTGGAAAAAATTTCGAAAACTTTGATTTTCTCAAAAATGTCTATAACGATTTTGATTAATATTAACATATATTAAAGATGCTTACACAATAAATAAAATTTACCTACATCTAAAATTTTTTGCGAATAGTCTCCAAAGAGCTTCTCATTCTGGATGACGTTTATATAACTAGTAAACCATGAGAGATAGACAAAAGCCTACTGCACAAAAGTGAAGTTATCGTTAAGAATAAAATACTCATAAACCACAGAACAATATAAAATATTATTAACGTTGAATGTTTTAATAGTATATTTACTTATTTATCAAAACATTTAAAAGAAAATTGTTGATCCTAAATAAAAAAAAATCTGTTGTAATCCATTCACATGACTTTCTCTATATCTCTGCAACAAATTTTTGTTAAAAAGTTTATGCTTCTATTTACTTCAAGCTAAGTGTGGAAAAATTAGCAGAAATAGTCTTATTACTTGCTTCCCTGTAAGTAGAAGCGAAATAAGGGAGTAACATAGGTTAAAGTGATAGCAAAAGCTGGTTGCTATGTGACTGAAGTTCCTTTGTTTGTATGGACAGGAGTTGACAAATTCCTGCATGAGAAAAGTATACGTTTTTTAAGGCTGAAACAAAATACAAGAAATATCTGAAAAAACGATCAACTTCACGAAAAAAAATGTATATAACATAAATCGCCTGTCTTAATGTGCTCTACATGTTTTGTGTAGTAATTTTTTGTCTATCTCTTACGGTTTACCAGTTACACAAAATTCCGTAAAATTCATCCAGAATAAAGTAGTCTTCAGAGGCTATTCCCAGAAAATTCAAGATATACATATTATTTGTCAAGCATATATCTTTAATGTATATGACATTTTAATCAAAATCGTTAGAGCCATGTTTTAGAAAATCAAAATTTTTTAATTTTTTTCCATGTAAAGGGTAGTTGGGGGTGGGAGGGTATTCTTAAAAATCTTCGTGTCGCATCCTTGGAAGATACAGAACTTAAATACCAAGTTTGGTATTTAACGATCTTTTCGTTTTTGAGCTATGCTGTCCACATACACACAGACACACACACATACACACCGACAGACACACACAGAGACATTTTTCTAAAAATGCTTTTTTTTGGATTCAGGTGGTCTCAAAACATGTATTTCCGGTGAAATCTCTGTATCGAATTTTTGGGTACAATGCAACACCTTCTCTATACACTATGTGCATAGTACGTATAGAGAAAGTAATAAAAAGTTTAAATAACACACAATTTGTCATATACATTTATACATTTTTTGTGGCGTTAGCCATTTTCGAGATATTCCTTGATATTGGTTTCAGTTTTAAAATTCTTTTATCATACGGAAATTTGTCTTCTCCTTACCATGCAAAGAGACGGAGTTCAATTACATAGCATATAGTATTTGACTACGCCTGAGCCTAGCGTATTCTCTAACACCTCTTCAACTCTTCTACTACAAGGAACCAAGTAATAAGTACAATTTCTGCTAATGTTTATCTTGACTATCATGAAGTAGATAGAAGAATAAGCATTTTAGAATAATTAGTTACAGAGATGTAATGAACGTCGTGTGAATGGAAAGCATCAGATTTTTCCCCCAAAAAATTAAATTACTCCCTTGAAATATTAAAATGAGAAAAAAAATTCTCTGATTTTCAATCTGCGTCTTATAAAATACAAAAATAAGTATAAAAATCTGATGTGTTGTGCTCAATTTTATTTAAAAAAACATTGTAAAACACTTATTCTTCTATCTAAATCATTTGCAGAAAGTATATAATCGCGTATGTACTTATAGATAGAAGTGTAATAATAGGGGCATCCAATTTTTAAGCGGCATCAAATTTTTAGAGCGGGTCGCTGTGTGGTGGTTTTGAAATCCGGTAATTCCATGGCCAAAAAGGAACGAAACAAACAATGAAATAATAAAAAGAACAAAGAAAGAAAGAAGAGGGGAAAATAATGATCTTCCTTTTGAAAAAACAAAGCATTTAAAAATTTTAACCAATAACAATAAATATATCGGCATTAACGCCATAAAAAAGTGTATTTCACATAAATTGTGTGCTTGAACAGGAACCAAGGCCGCGCCGTGGCCGAGTGATTAGACCACTCGCCTCTCACCTAGTCGGCCGAGGTTCGACCCCAGCGATCGCATGTGAGATTTGTGGTGGACAGAGCGGCGCTGGGTCGGGTTTTCTCCGGGTACTCCGGTTTCCCCCGTCATCGCATTCCACCGGTGCTCCATCATCATCCATGTATCATCAGTGTCACCGCCTGCGGTGCCATAAGTAGTTAAAGCGGGCTTAAACACTACCAAAAGAAAATCTGACGTGTTCCATTCACATGACTTTCTTTACATCTCTGCAAAAAAAATATTATTAAAAGCCATTGCTTCCATTTCTTTCATGCTGATCGAAAAAAAATTAGGAGATATAGTCTTATTACTTGCTTCCTAGAAAGTACAAGCGAAATGAGGGACTATCATAGGTTAAAGTGATAGTCAAAAGTAGTTGCTATGTGACTGAAGTTCCTTTGTTTGTATGGACACGAGTTGACAAATTCCTGTATGAGAAAAGTATACATTTTTCATAGCTGAAACCAAAAACAAGTAATATGTCAAAAACAATCAACGCCACGAAAAAATGTATGTAACATAAATTGTTTGTTTTAAAGTGCTCCACATTTGTAGTGTGGTAAGTTTTTGTTTATCTCTTACGGTTTGGCAGTTATGCAAAATTCCGTAAAATTCACCCGGAATAAAGTAGTCTTCAGAGGCTATTCCCAGAAAATTCAAAATATACATCTTATTTGTCAGGTAAATATCTTTAATATACGATATTTTAATCAAAATCGTTAGAGCCATTTTTTAGAAAAACAAAATTTTCGAAAAATGTTCCATGTAAATGGTAGTTTGGAGTGGGGGGATTCTTCTCAAAATCTTCGTGTCGCATCCCTGGAAGATACTAAACTTAAATACCAAGTTTGGTATTTTACCGATTTTTCGTTTTTGAGTTATCGTGTTCACAGACACACAGACAGACAGACACACACACACACACACACACACACACACACACACACACACACACACACGGACCTTATTCTGAAAATACTTTCGTTTATACAGGGGACCCTAAAATACATATTTCCAGTGAAATCTCGGTATCGAATTGTTTGGTGGAGTGCAATACCTTCTCCATACACTATGTGCATACTACGTATAGAGAAAGTAAAAAAAACAAACAGGAACCATAATATTAGTGCGGTTGGATTTCTTAAAGGCTTAAGTCATTCACGTATAGAGGACTTCAAAGGCTATTCTCAAAAAAATGCAGTACCTATTTACATTTTACCTGTCATTTAAAACATGTGATGTGATTAATTCAAAATTGCTAGAGCAAAATTGTAGGAGATTTTCTTGAAAATACTTATATCATGTCCTTTAAAATAGAGAATTAAACCACAATTTTTTTTGGAGTTGTGCTCTTACAGACACACACATACAAACACACACACACACACACACACACACATATATATATATATATATATATAGAGAGAGAGAGAGAGAGAGAGAGAGAGAGAGAGAGAGAGAGAGATTCAGACAACGCACTGGCCGCGCCGTGGCCGAGTGGTTAGACCACTAGCCTCTCACCTAGACGGCCGGGGTTCAATCCCAATCGACCGCATTTGAGATCTGTGGTGGACAAAGCGCCCGTGGGGCGGGTTTTCTCCGGGTACTCCGGTTTCCCCCGTCATCGTATTCCACCGGTGCTCCATCATCATTCACGTATCATCAGTGTCACCGCCTGCGGTGCCATTAGTAGTTAAAGAGGGCGTTAAACACTACCAAAAAAAAAAAAAAAAAAAAAAGACAAGATTCACAACCAAACTTTTGAGCTCAGAACACCTCAAAACATATTTTCAGCAACATTTGGCATTTTTGGGTATAGCATAGAACACTTCCTCTACTTGCCATGGGCAGCTACCGAAACAGGTGGTTAAACCGTTTCGTCTGGACTGGCATTCATGAGGTTCTGGGTTCTGTTCCCGTGATCGAGCTCTGTGATACATGAGCTTTTACGGAGGTTTTCCTGGGTCACTAGGTGAGTGATGGGGAGGTTTCTTCATTCCCCTCAACTTCCTAACATCCATTTCATCTCGATTTCTTCCAACCAGTCTCTTTCAGTTTTTTTAATAGTGTTTAACGCCCGCTTTCACTACAGACGGCACCGCAGGTTATGACACTGGTGACGTATGGGATGAAGAGCGCCAGTGGAATGCGATGGCGGGGGAAACCGCAGAACTTGTAGAAAACCCGCCCCTACGCCGCTTCCTCTACCACAAATCCCACATGAGATTACTTAGGATCGAACTCCGGCCGCCTAGTGAGAGGTGAGTGGTCTAATAAGTCCGCCACGGCGCGACCTCCCCTTAAAAGATGGAGAACCTAATCCCCAAGTTTGGTTTTAACCGGATTTACGGTTTTGAATTGTGATCTACAGACTCACACACACACACACACACACACACACACGGATACAAACAACGCACATACTCACACACCACACTTTTCTCTTCAGGAGAACTCAAAACATACTTCGGCAATATTTCGCATTTTTGGGTGGCATACAACACATCCTCTACTTACCATAAGTAGCTGCTGAGACAGGTGGCTGGGGGTTTTCCCGGGTCACTAGGCGAATGCTGGGAAGGTTTCTTTGTTCCCCCAACTTCCTAACCGGTCCCTTTCAACTATTATTTTTTTTTTTTTTAGTGTTATAACGCCCGCTTTCACTAGACGGCATCGATGATGTATTGAATGAAACTGGAGCACCGGTGGAATGCGATGGCGGGGAAAATCGGAGAACTCGGAGAAAATCCGCCCCTGCGCCACTTCGTCCACCACAAATCCTACATGTGGTCGAACCCGGGCCGCCTGGATGAGAAGCAAGTTGTTTATCCCCTAGGCCACGGCGTCGCCCAAACTCTTTCAGGGTTGTAAGTGTCGTGGAGGATGCGGTGGTGACAGCCTTCCGTGGCGGTGAATGCGCTTTGAAAATACAGCTCTCGGTGGCGAGGTGTGATTAAAGTCTTCTGTACGACACAGGGGGTCCTCGGTCCTAGGCCTTGGTCTCCTAGCACTCCCCGCGTCGAGATGAAGAACTGCTTAAACTAAGTTAGGGACCCTCCTTGTGGTTGTTTCCCCGCGGTCGGGCTCGGCTGTTGGATACTTTCCTCTCATCCTATCCTCCTGGGTACTGATGAAGAACAGCCCATCATGGTTGCAATGTGAAACCCTTTCCGGAAGCCACGTTGCAGACTCTAGTTGAGTTTTAATTTGACACTACCAACATGGCTGCCCATACTCAGACAGAACGAACGGAAGACTGTGCATTTCGCATTGGAAAACTGAACCAACTTTCAGAAAAATCCATTTTTACCCCTTATTTCGATCCAGTTCATTTACATACACCTAACCTATCGTAGCCTAACCGCGAAGAAATCTCCAAACCTGTTATGGAGACAATATAGTTACGTAACAGGTACCTCGCCCTAGGAATAGACACACACTCACGCACACACACAAACACACACACACATACACACACCGTAGGTAGCTAGTACTGTACTTTTCAGGACATGCTGATCCTGCCCTATTCATCTTCCAAAGTCTTTCGGATTAGTGAGTATGCGGTTGGAAACCAACCCTCGCTGCAGCCAAGTCTTCTACTCACTAATACCTTAACTGAGGCGCGATTCTCACTTGTAAGCAGTGTAAACAGGAAACAGATTTTATTACGTTGCCTCTGCCCCCTAGAGCAGGGTAGTATTTTGTTTGCTAACGGCTATTGCCCAGTAGTAGCGGTCGCGTTTGAGTTCCATCACGTTATGGAGAAAACTATAAGAATGAAAGAAATGGCATCAGTTTCTAATTTGACGCACAGTGAGATAAAAGGGTACTTAAAGAACATCGCGTGCTGGTTAAGAGGTGGAGATATTGCCGGAGGAAAACAATTCCAATTCTTTTACTGCAGTATATCACTTTAATGTCTCCATAAAAGAAAGGACCAGAAAACAAATGAGTATATTTAACTGACGCAACTAGTAATCATATCACGTTTTGTCGTTGCTTCTATGTGATTACTGATCATTTCGGAATTGTTTTCCATCATGTATATTGATTTGTATTTACCTGCTACAGCGCCAGTTTAGAACCCTGTTATTAAACTATTAGAGTTAACGCGTTAATCAAAAGCTGTAAACGTTTTCTACCATTTAAGTAACTGATGGTTTACAAATAAATGAAAGATGAAAAAAACGTTAATGCATTACAATCATTCCCGCACTTTTTTGCATTTTACCCTCCTCGTATGCCAAACTTTCACTCCCCCCCCCCCCAGGACTTAAGAAACACGCGTCTGTTGAAGAGCACAAGCTCTAGATCAGAGAGAAGCAAGAATGGGTGATCAGACCGATGCCGCGTAAGAAAGTGAGGAAGAGGATCATATGAGAAAATGCTCTCTCAAAAATGACTCTAACGAATTTTATTAAGATAGGTAATTAAATAATAAATAAAAATCTATATTTTTAATCTCCTTGGAATAGCTTTTGAATCCCTCTTCATTCTAAATGACCTTTGCGCAACTGGTAAACTGTAAGAAAAAAAAGTTACTACATAAAATACATATCTCATTAAAATACATAATTTATATCATATACACTTTTTTTTGTATGACTAACGATTTCCGAGGTATTCCCCACTACTTTTCTCCTCATTCAGTTCATATATCTTGTATTTCACTTTTGGCCATGGAAAGAGAACTGAATGTCAATGTCATTCATATAGCCAGAACTATTAAAAGATTGGACTATCCCTTTAGTCTATTAACCTAGAATACAAAGAAAAATGTAATAAAACTGTTTCGGTTAACGTTTATCTGGATTATCACGAAGTAGATGCTTCTGTAAGTAGTAATGGAAAAGGTAGAGAAACTCATGTGAAAGTGGCATATCCTATTTTTCTTAAAAAGTGTAGAATTCAGAAACAACTAGGCATATGTGCACCATAAGCTGGATTGTTCTATACACACAATATATGTGGTAACATTTTGAAGAATCTGATGTATCCCATTCACATGACTTTCTCTACATCTATTCAACAGATTATTGTTAAAAAAACTTAACCTTCTATTTACTTCATGCTAATCCAGAAAAAAAAATCTGATGTGTTCCATTCACATGACTTTCTCTATATCTCTGTAAATTATTATTGTTAATAAGCTTATCTTTTATTTATTTCATGCTAATCGAGAAAAATTAGCAGAAATAGTCTTATTTCTTGCTTTATTGTAAGTAGAAGCGAAATAAGAGAGTACCATAGGTTAAAGTGAAAGCCAAAAGCTGGTTGCTATGTGACTGATGTTCCTTTGTTTGTATGGACAGGAGTTGACAAATTCCTGTATGAGAAAAGTATAAGTTTTTCAAAGCTGAAACCAAGAAAAAGGAATATCTCCAAAACGATCAACTCCACGAAAAAAATGTAAATGATATAAATTGTGTGTTTTAACGTGCTCTACATTTTTCTAGGTTAAGTTTTTGTCCATCTCTTACGGTTTAGTAGTTATGAAAAATTCATCCAGAATAAAGTAGTCTTCAGAGGCTATTCCCAGAAAATTCAAAATATACTTTTTATTTGTCAGGCAAATAAATTTAATATACGATTATTTAATCAAAATCGTTAGGACCATTTTTTAGAAAATCAAAATGTTCGAAAAAAGTTCCATGTAAAGGGTAGTTTGGGGTGGAGGATTTTTCTCAAAAACTTCGTGTCGCATCCCTGGAAGATACTAAACTTGAATACCAAGTTTGGTATTTTACCGACTTTTCGTTTTTGAGTTATCGTGTTCACAGACACACGGACACACACACGGACCTTTTTCTGAAAATACTTGTTTTGGATACAGGGGACCCTAAAACATATATTTCCGGTGAAATCTCGGTATCGAATTTTTTGGTGGAGTGCAATACATTCTCTATACACTATGTACATAGTGCGTATACAGAAAGTAATAAGATAATGCCATAGTTATACAGATAGTACAATCTTATAAACGCTGGTTGCTATGTGATTGAAGTTCCTTTGTTTCGATGCCCAGGAGTTGACAAATTCCCGTATTGGAAAAGCATAAGTATTTTAAAACTGAAATCAAGGACAAGGAATATCTCAAAAGATGTTAACTCCATGAAATCAATGTTTATTACATAAAGTGTGTGCTTTATCGAGCTTTACATTTTGTATTGAATATTTTTTTGTGTATCTCTTACGGTTTACCAGTTATGCAAAATTTAAAAATGCATCCAGAGCAAAGATGCCTTCAGAGTCTATTCCCAGAAAATCCAATATATACATTTTATTTGTCGTGTAAATATCTTTAATATACGGTATTTAAATCAAAATCATCACAGTCATTTTTAAGAAAATCAAATTTATCGAATTTTTTTTTTTCCACGTAGGGTAGTTTGGAGTAGGGGATTTCCCTCAAAATCTTCGTGTCGCAGTCTTGGAAGATATTAAACTTAAATACCAAGTTTGGCGTTTTACCAAATTTTCGTTTTTGAGTTATACTGCGCACAGACACATATGGACATTTTTCTAAAAATATTTTTTTTGGGATTCAGCGGGTTTCAAAACATGCATTTACGGCGAAATCTTGGTATACCATACAATACCTTCTCTATACACTATGTATACATAGTCCGTGTGGAGAAAGTAAAAAGTTACTACATAAAAATACATATCTCGTTAAAAGTCATAATTTATGTCATATACACTGTTTTGTATGGTTTACGATTTCCGAAATATTTCCTGCTATTGGTTTCAATTTTAAAATACTTACTATTCTCACATAGGAAGTCTTCATCGGTTTCATATGTCGTTTATTTCACTCCTGGCCAAGAAAAGAAAACTGAATTTCAATGTCAATCATATGGCAAAAGCTTTTAAAGTATTTGACTATCGCTTTAGCCTAGTGTATTCCCATATTTTCCTTCGACTTACAAGAAAGCAAGCATTAAGACCATGTCTGCTAATGTTTATCTTAATTATCTTGATGTACAAAAAGGATAATCTTTTGTAAGAATAGCTTGTTTGCAGAAGAAGGGAAAGTCATGTCATTTTCATAGCGTTTAACGCCCGCTTTTATTACAATAGCACCGCAGGCGAGGACACTAGAGATATATGAATGAAGATGGAGCACCGGTGGAACGTAATGGCGGGGGAAATCGGAGAACCCGAAGAAAAACTACCCCTGCTCCGCTTTGTCCACCCGAAATCTCACATATGGTCGCTTGGGGTCGAACCTGGGCCGTAGAGGTGAGAGGCGAGTGACAACTCGGCCACGGTGCGGCCTGCCATATCAGTGAAACATACTATATTTTTTAGTTTCTCTACACGCACTATGTGCATAGTGTATAGAGAAGATATTGCACTCCATCCAAAAATTCGACCGTGTGTGTGTGAATCCTTGTGTCCGTGTGTCTGTGAACACGATAACTCAAAAACGAAAAGTCGGTAAAATACCAAACTTAGTATTTAAGTTTAGTATCTTCCAGGGATGCAACACAAAGGTTTTGAGAAAAATATTGATTTTCGCAAAAATGGCTCTAACGATTTTGATTAAAATATCATATATTAAAAATATTTACCTGACAAACAAAATGTATATCTTGACTTTTCTGGGAATAGCCTCTGAAGACAACTTTATTCTCAACGAATTTTACGAAACTTTGTATAACTGCTAAACCGTAAGACTTAGATAAAAAAACATACTACACAAGAAATGTAGATCACGTTAAAACACACAATTTATATTATATACATTTATTTCGTGGAGTAGGTCGTTTTTGAGATAGTCATTGTTTTTGGTTTCAGCTATGAAAAACTTACTTTTCTCATACAGGAATTTGTCAACTCCTGTCCATACAAACAAAGGAACATCAGTCACATAGCAACCAGCTTTTGACTACCACTTTAACCTATGGTACTCCCTTATTTCGCTTTCACTTACAAGGAAACAAGTATTAAGACTATTTCTGCTAATTTGTTCTCGAGTAGCATGAAGTAAATAGAAGCATAAGCTTTTTAACAATAAAAGGATCAGACGAGTACTTTAAATTTCGGAAAATTTACATATAGGTCGTTTAAATGTTACAGACGAAAACGAACTTATATTGGCTGCAACTGACTAACCAAAAACTGCTGCAGGGGAGGGATTTTAACAAACGGGAGGTTCGTTTGATTGCTGCAAGACAACGGGACCTTATACAACAGTCGCCAAGGTCGATCAGATGTCCGGTATTACTTACGTTTCCACTTTCTCTGCTCTTGCAACCCAGCCGACACAGTTCGGGCCACGCCTTTCCACCGACAAGGTCAGTACGCGAGCTGGATTTGGCCCCGAGCACCAGTGACCTCCCGCTGCACTGCAGCCAACGTCTCCTACCGGTTGTTACGTGGTACTCCACTTTCAGTGAAATCGCCACTTCCAATTTATATTCCGTAAATTATTACGGAATGCCTTGAGCACCACTTAAAACATAACACGTCCATTAAAAGACCCAGTTATCTTCTAAAGAAGGCCCATATTTGTAAAAATGTTTCTTATCTCATAATCGCCTAAACTTAATTTTAAAATTAGACTGATAAGGTTTTCATAGCAGTAAAGCGAAATCAACTCTTAGCACGTGATTTACTGCATGTAATGAAAAGAAATGTCATAAATCTACGTCACGGAACCAATATATTTCCGGTGAAATCTCAGTATCGAAATTTTTGGTGGAGTGCAATACATTCTCTATACACTATGTACATAATGCCTATAGAGAAAGTAGTATTTATTAAGTTTACAATAATACAAAATTTGCGTGGGGTCTAGAAATATTTGAATTTAAAATATTACCTATACCTCTATTTTACATATCTTTACAACCTTGAACACACACACACACACACACACACACACACACACACACACACACACACACACACACACGCTCGCGCGCTACGACAACAGAACCACAGAACAATAAAAGAAAGAACACTCCAATATCGTACATACACACCCACTTGCACTCACAACTACACTCACGTATTCACACCTATAGATTGCTCAAACACCAAATACAATACAATATTTACACAAATATGCTATCTCTTAGTGCACGTACTTAAACATTAAGTACGTGCCTAGGCTTGGCCAGTTTTGGCTGTTTAGAATCAAATCCCAGAATGCTGTCCTTCGTCTGTTTGAAGCTAGAAATACTTCCGGCAATAATGTTTTCCAAACATCCTCCATCTGCACGCAAGTTGCCAAAATATGTGGACAATTTATGAATGTATATATGATTCGCAAGGCTACTGAGTATGCGAAACCGTCAGCTCACGAGCAGCGCCCGCCAAGTGTTTCAGCTAGTTAGTCAATGATTGGACTATGTTAGGAACCCTCCACGGTGGCTCTCTCCCTGCGATTTAGTTTCGGCCGCCCAACGATGATTACTCTCATATCATTCTAACCTGCTGGTGTCTGACCACAATAAATCAATATTATATGCAGTGTAGAACCCCCTACGGAATGACAGTCGCCCTGCGTGGTATAATGGTTACCATACTGGCTTTATATACCCAAGGTCGCGGGTTCAAACCCGGTGGAGGACGATGGATTTTTTCGGGTGTAAAAGAGAAGGTATTGCATAGAGAAGGTATTGCATTCCACCCAAAAAGTCGATACCGAAATTTCACCGGAAATACATGTTTTAGGATCCCCTGTATCCAAAAAAGGTATTTTCAGAAAAACATCCGCGTGTGTGTGTGTGTGTCTGTGAACACGATAACTCAAAAACGAAAAGTCGATAAAATACCAAATTTGGTATTTAAATTTAGTATTTTCCAGGGATGTGAAACGAAAATTTTGAGAAAAATACCCCCACCACAACCTACCCTTTACATGAAAAAAAAAGCTGAAAATTTTGATTTTTTTAAAAATGACTAACGATTTTGATTAAAATACCATTAAAAATATTTATATGGCAAACAAAATGTATATGTTGAATTTTCTGGGAAAAGCTTATAAAGACCTCTTTATTCTGAATGAATTTTGCTGAAGTTTGGTATTTAACCGACTTTTCATTTTTGACGTATGCTGTTCATAGGCAGGAATAGAGCGCGCGACCACACGCACACACACACATACACACACACACACACACACACACACACTCACTGCTACCGTGATCAATTGAGAATGGAACGTAATTCGACGTGGGCATCAAAATTAAAAAAAAGGTTTGGAAACCATTGGGATAGGATACATTTGGATGACGGGGCAGGCAAACAGACAGAGTATTTGGAATATACCTTTTTGATATTAACAGCACGGAGAAGGTGTCATTGGAAGTACGGTCTGGGCTAAAATCGGAGTGCGTATGGAAACAATACATCGAAACAGAGGCTCGCATGGGTTAGACTAGGATAAATTTGATGTGTTCCATTCACATGACTTTCTCTACATCTCTGCAGATAATTATTGTTAAAAAGTTTATGCTTCTATTTACTTCATGCTAATCGAGAAAAAAAAATAGCAGAAATAAGGGAGTACCATAGCTTAAAGTGATAGTCAAAAGCTGGTTGCTACGTGACTGAAGTTTCTTTGTTTGTATGGACAGGAGTTGACACATTCCTGTATGAGAAAAGTATAACTTCTTCAAAGCTGAAACCAAAAACAAGGAATATCTAAAAAAACAATCAACTCCACGAAATAAATATATAACATAAAATGTGTTTTTTAACGTGCTCTACATTTTTTGTGTGGTATGGTTTTGACCATCTCTTACGGTTTAGCAGTTATGCAACATTTTGTAAAATTCATCCAGAATAAAGTAGTCTTCAGAGGCTATGCCCAGAAAATTCAAGATATACATTTTATTTGTCAGGTAAATATTTTAATATACAATATTTTAATGAAAATCGTTGGAGCCATTTTTAAGAAAATCAAAATTTTCAAAAAAAGTTCCATGTAAAGGGTAGTAGGGGGTGGGGAAATTTTCCTGAAAATCTTTGTGTCGCATCCTTGGAAGACATAATACTTAAATACCAAGTTTGGCAAGGGTACGGAGGAATGGAGGGACAAGTATTTACCATCTATCCTTTACCAGCGCGAAGGGAGAGTTAGAAGCATGTTAGAGGCTACTGGCAGGGACGCAAGACGCGGGCGGGCTAGGTAAGTTTCAACTTAAGGTCAGATCTGAGAAAGCTGATTACAGGGAAGAGGGAGCGGGCGATAAGAAGAGCTAAAAGGTGATTATAATGTTTTATATACATTTTATGTCACATTTTCGGTCAATGTTTTAATTTGGTGTTAGTATTGTGTATTTTTCCTTAAGTGTATTTGTCTACTATAATAGATTACGGACGTTAATGCATGTGCATACGGCCTGTTCTGGTTGTAAATTTAAGCACGTACGGTCTGTGGGCCTGTGTGATTCATTCACGCACATACACACATACACAGAAACACACACACGCACACGCTACGCACACACCGGCGTTTTCTCTGTAAATCTTTTGGTTGTTCCCATCAGTTCCTGTAAACATGTACCTACGTCCGGTAAAAAAATTCGGTATGGAGAATTTGGGGCGGAACTCTATGTACAAACTATTTGATAGAGAAAGTAAGCTAGTAACCTTTTTCGTACTCTATACATTTCACGAGTTTTAAAACAAAACTCGTGCGTTTAGACACCAAAATATCAAGAATGGTGCGTGTTGTAACACTCCTATTCTCGTTAGCCTTGTCCTGAAATTAAAGTACTCTAAAATAGATGTAATTAAGTCGTTCAAGCGGAGAATCCATCGCCAGGTTCACAAGGGCGTATCACCTGTAGCACGTCTTCAAGGACTGGTGTGACATACTTCATGGTGTCACCAACTGAGCGACATTTTGAGTCTGCTTTCCTCCACGGGTCCTTAGTAGAGAAGATACCGCACTCCACCATCAAATTCGATAAGGAATTTCACTGGAAATACATTTATTGTCTCCTGTATCCAGACATCCGTGTGTGTGAACAATACAACTCAAAAAACCAAAAGTCGGTTGAATACCAAATTGATAATTAAGTTCAGCGTCTTCCAAAGATGCTAAACAAAAGTCCCCCACCAAAAACTTCCTATACATGAAACATTTTCGAACAAACCTTTGTTCCAAAATGGCTCTAACGATTTTGTTTAAAATGTCATATATTACATTACACATAACCATATATCTTTAATTCTCTGGGAATAGCCTCTAAAGATCCATTCATTCTGGATAAATATTGTATAACTGGTAAACCTCCTTGGGTTCATGGTATGACTCGCTCTGGAAGATTCTCCTGTGAAACCCGTGAGCGGGTTGGTCCCTTCCAGATTTCTGTCGTCATAGCTCCGGTCTTCATTATTTCTTTACCTTCTTGATCTTCCTGTTACCCTGGGTGGAGTGCCGATTCCCACTTCCGATTCCACGCGATACCTCGGTCTTTTCCTGTATTCCAAACTTACCTGGGATAAGCATATCTCCCATTTTGTGCAGACTGTTCGGCATAGAATCACACATGTCTGGAAAATCGCTATAAACATCTCATCTATACCTCTCTTATCCGTCCAATATAGCAGTTTGGCTGCTCCATTTGGGAATCTACATCCGGAACACAAATTTTCAGGATACAATGGCTACAGAAGCTCTATTTGCGGCTGATAACGGGGGCTCCTTGGTTTATCCGCAATGCTAACCTGCACGCTGACCTAGGTATTCCTGATGTTGCTTCTGTCCTCCGCGCCACCTATTCCGTTCCTGCAATCATCGCTACCCTCCTCTCCGCGGCCTGTACATCCCACCAAGCAACTCAAGCGGAAATGGCACACCGATTTACGATTGCGTGGTTATCAGTGAATTCTCCTGAAGGTATATTTTTTTAGGACTACCAATGGGTAGCCACCCATGTAGGTACGTTTCATTTTTGTTTTGCTGTTCTTTATTCCAACTGTAATAAACTCTTGGTATAGCAAAGTTTTCAATAAATAAAAGAATATATTTCTTCCGGTATCTCGCCAACTTTTTTCTGTCTCTCTTCGAGTACGATTTTATGTGCTAGTGTTACCGGTAAACCGAAAGTGTGTTGGCGTTCTGTAGCCACTTGAGGTTACTCACCGTTAGGTGGGGTATAATTAATTGGATACCATATGTGGCGGCCTGCGTAACTTGAAGTATAAAGAGCTTTATCGCAGTTGATCGGGATAGGTTTTAGACTTTAGGAATGTCATTTGTAGCTTTCGTTGCAGCCGTTGCGCGCTCCTGTTATGCAGGGAGAAAGCGGTTCCAGTTGTTTGAAGCACAACATGCAAATATTTGAAATTTGGTACGAACTCTACAGTATCTTCTCTATAGTGAGGTGGTCCTCCCCTTCTAAATTTCACACAAACATTTTAAAACCAAATGAAAAACCGAATACTTGAGCAATAATCGAATACTTCAATAGTTAAATCTATTAAAAGCTGGTTGCCATGTGGATTAATTCCGTTTCTTTGCATTGCCAGGAGTTGGAAAAGTTTAAGTATTTTAAAGCTAAAACTAAGAACAAGAAATATCTCAAAAACGGTAAAATCCACGAAAAAATGTATGTAACATAAATTGTGTATTTTAACGAGATCTACATTTTTGTGAGGTGAGTTATTGTTCAACTCTTAGGGTTTAGCAGTTATACAAAATTCCTCAAAATTCATTCAAATAAACATACTTATCTTCAGAGGCTATTCCCAGAAAATTCAAGATATACATTTTATTTGTCATCTAAATATCATAAATATAAGAGATTTTAGTCAAAATCGTTAGAGCTATTTTTGAGAAAAATTAAAATTTTCGAGAAATGTTCCATGTAAAGCGTAGCTGAGTTTTCTTGAAAATCTTCGTGTCGAAACCTTGGAAGATGCCGAATTTAAATACCAACTTTGGTATTTAACGGTGTTTTCGTTTTTGAGCTATGCTGCCCACAGGCGCGCGCGCGTGCACGCACACGCACCCCCCCCCCCACAAACACACACGGATACTTTACTAAAATTGTTTTGTTTTTTTTGCTTCAGGTATATCAAAACATGTATATCTGTTGAAATCTCGGTATGGAATTTTTGGGTGCAATACAATACCTTCTCTATACACTATGTACATAGTACGTACAGAGAAAGTAATATTTGAAATTGAGTACGAACTCTAAAGTGTCTTCTCCGCACGTGAGGTGGTTTCTCTTGGCTAGCCTTCTTCTCCTTCTAAATTTCACACTAGCATTTTAAAACCACATGAAAAACTGAAAACTTGAGCAACAATCGAATAACCGTTTGTAAGACGACTATCGAATACTTCCTAGTTTTCATTCGATAGTGCTCATCACAAAGGTGGAGATACTGAAAGTGATTGCTGCAATTGTCTGTATGGCAAATTACGAATAATAAAAAACATACATAATTATGTTCCAATCTCAATAAAACTGCAACAGAAAACTATGAAGTGTTAACAGCAGCCTATGGGAGGAACCAATGGACAAAACACAAACATTTCTGTGGGTTTCCAAATGTAAAAGAAGTTGTGTGACATCAAATATCGATGCAGATCATTCGGAGCGACCCTCTTCATGCAAAACAGATGAAAATATCAATCACGTGAATGAAATAGTGTCAAATAATACCATTACAATAAGTAAAATGTTTGATTCCTCACTGTCCTTGTGGCGGAACTCGAGACTCTACCACCACCAGAGGGCAGCATGGTCCGGTAGCCAAAAGGCACTAGCTACCCCCTTGGCGTCCCTTCAGATAAACAATCAGTCTGGCGGCAGTTGTTAACAAGTGAACGGTGTTTACTTGCAATAGTGTATTACCTAACCACCGCATCGCACACCCTCATTAGACGCAAACGGCCGGAGGATTGATGACTGGTTCCAACATTGCCCGCTCACAAAACCCTTTTCTTTTTTTATACAAATCAGATATGTTCATTCACATCACTTACTCTACATCTCTGTAACAAATTATTCTTAAAAAGCTTATTCTTCTATCTGCTGCATGCTAATCAAGATAAACATTAGCAGAAATGGTGTCATTACTTGCTTCCTTGTAAGTAGAAGGGAAATAAGGCTACACTAATACACTAGGCTAAAGTGATAGTCAATTCTTTTAAAAGCTAGTTGCTAGGCGATTGAAATTCGTTTCTTTGCATTACCAGGAGTTGACCAACTCCCCTATGAAAAAAGTTTAAGTAGTTTAAAACAGAAACCAATAATTAGAAATGCCTCGGAAATGCCCAACTCTATGAAAAAATATATATGCCACAAATTGTGTTTTAACGAAATCTACATTTTGTGTGTACTAAGCTTTTTGTCTATCTCTTACAGCTTACCAGTTATGCAAAATTCATCCAGAGGTCTCAGAAGCTATTCTCAGAATATTCAGAATACACATTTTATTTGGCATGTAAATATCTTAAGTACATAGCAATCTAATCAAAATCGTTAGAGCCATTTTTGATAAAATCGAATTTTTCTAAATTTCTCCATGTAAATGATAGTTTATTGGTGGGGAGATTTCTCTGAAAATCTTCGAGTCGCACTGTCAGAAGATACTAAACTTAAATACTAGATTTGGTATTTTACCGACTTTTCGTTTTTGAGTTATCGTGTTCACAGACACCTGACACACGGACACTCACACACATGCTTTTATTTGGGGATATAGGGGACCTAAAAGGTGTATTTTTGGTGAAACATCGATATCAAATTTTTGGATTGAGTAAATACCTTCTCCACTTATATAATATGAACTAAGAGAAAGTAAAAATGGGATGAATAATATTTCCATCTCGCCTAGACTACAGATTTGGCTAAGCGGACATTATATGTGGCTTCGAGTACCTCGTTTGGAGGACAATGATGTTATCCATTGCGAATCGCAGAAGCTCTGAGCGAGTTTAAAGAAGATGCTTCCAACTGTGGCAAAAGCTCTAGGGCAAGTGTGTCAACTCTCAAGGAGACTACTTCGAGGGTGACAGTGTAGAAAAATCACAAATCAAAGTGTTGTGTTGTGTTGTGTTTAAGACCTCATTCCGAAAACTTTTTCATCACACCTTGTATAATTACAAAGAAAGAAATCTGATGTGTTCCATTCACATGACTTTCTTCACATCTCTGTAACAAATTAATGTTAATAAGCTTAATACTCTATCTACTGTATGATAATGTAAACATTAACAGATATTGTCTTAATTGCTTGCTTCAATTGTAAGAAGTAGAAGGAAAATAAGGAAATACCTTAGGTGAAAGTGATGGTTAAATCTTTTAAAAGCTGGTTGCCATTTGGTTGAAAATGCCTTGGTAAAGAAAATGCATGAATAAATAGTAAATTTAGGATCGTACACTCACAGAGTTCACTTTTAAGCACTATGCTTTACCATTAATGTATCAGGCATATCTTATTTAGAAAATGTTTAGGCTTGTGTTTTAATTATATTTTCTTTTAGAGTAAAACTGAAACTTCTCTTGCCTTCAGTTTGTTGTTGCACATTCGGTGCATTTGGTTTACGCGAAATGAAACGTTCTGTCTACTACACATGTTTCCTTCGTGATGACGCAGGCATATGTACTTCAGCCAGGTACATACTCTACTCTCATTTACTTGGTGTATTTTTACTTTCTCTAGCCCCTATGTATAATGTACATAGGAATAGAAAAGTATTTTATTCCACCCAAAAATTCGATGTCGAGATTTCACCGGAAATACATGTTTTAGGACCCGCTGAATCCAAAAAAAAAGCATTTTTAGAAACAGGTCCGTGTGTGTGTGTGTCTATCTGTGTGTGTGTCTGTGGACAGCATATCCCAAAAACGAATAGATCTTGGTATCTAAGTTTGGTGTCTTCCAAGGATGCGACACAAAGATTTTCAAGAAAATCCCCCCACCCCTAACTACCCTTTACATGGAACATTTTTCGAAAAGTTTGTTTTTCTTAAAAATGGCTCTAACGATTTTGATTAAAATACCACATATTAAAGCCCTTTCTATTACAAATAAAATGTATATATTGCATTTTCTGGGAATAGCTTCTAAAGACCTGTTTATTCTGAATGAATTTTGGTTAATTTGGCATAACTAGCAAACCGTAAGAGATAGACAAAAACTTACTCTACAAAAATGTAGATCTTGTTAAAATACACAAGTTATGTCATATACATTTTTTTCGTAGAGCTTACCGTTTTCGAGGCATGCCTTATTATTAGTTTCAATTGTGAGGTACTTCTACTTTTCTCAGACGGTACTTGTGAGTGTGCGAGTGTGCGAGTGTGCGTGTATGTCTGTGTGTGTATGTGTGTGTATGTGTGTGTGTGTGTGTTTTTCTTTTGTTCTACTCCCGGTCAAGCAAAGAAGCGATTTGCAATGACAATCGCATATAGACAGCTTTTAAAACATTTGACTATCACTTTGGCCTTGTGAATTCCCTTAGTTCCAGTCTGCTTATAAGGAACTAAGTAATAAAATTCTGCTAATGTTTATCTCGATTAGCATGGTATTGGAAGAAGAGTTATCTTTTGTAAGAAGTTTGTAGAGTAGCTAGAGAAAGTCATGTGAGCGTAACACATCAGATTTTTCCTTTCGCGTTCACTCATAATTACCGTCCAAAATGCTGCATATTGTAATCTAATAAGCCCATAGGAATTTAAAAGTACAAAATTAACTTTCGCTGTTAAGCAAAATAATGAAAACGTTCACTTTAAATCACATTTATCTTATCAAACCAGATGTATTCTAGCTTGTTACATCCACTGCACGCATTTCGTTTGATAAGACTGGCATATGGCGTGAAGAAAATGCATCTCGTAATGGTCATTCACATCGAAAATCAACCGTAGACATAACGCAGATCAAAAACTTGCAACCAATTTATATATGTAGGCTCATTCACGATGATGACATTGACATTGATAACCCTAGTACGTTAACATAGAAGCTTGCAAATGCCAAGTTTTGCGTCAAAGTTAACGGTAAAGCTATACCAGAGGACCAGCACAAATATAAATCTTTAAGAATTGAAACTAACCTTATAATCCACTTCAGAGTATGTAGGAGCTAATATGTGTTCATCTAGAATTGGAATAACCCACCAATCCCACCCTGTAAGTACACTTTCTTAAATAGCAAAATTCAGGAAAATGTTCATGGTGGGGGAAGATTTAATAGCTGTTGCTAGGCGGGAAGTAAGTATTTATGGTCTAGAAACAATGAAATTACAATGCTACCAACGTAGATAAAGTCACCAAACTTCAAAGAAAGAAAAAAAAAAAAAACTGAAGCTCAAAAGTCACCAACATTCTACACAGTAATAATGGAGTGCCAAGGCTGTAAATATGTGAAAATAAGTTTATTTACACACATACTAATCTAAACCTAACACAGCGCATGCTCGCTTCGCTCGCATGCTTTGGTGAAACCGGTGGCAATTATAAAAACCAACATGAAAATAAGTTTATTTACACACACACTAACCTAACCCTAACACAGCGCATGGACGCTTCGCTCGCATGCTTTGGTGAAACAAATGGAAATTATTGAAACCAAAGTAAAGGAAAATCATTAAAAATAAATTACACGAAAATCACTTATTTACACAACAATAATTGACTCAGAACTCTAAACACAGAGAATGACTTTTAGAATCGCGGTATTTTTTGTACCAAGTTTGGCAATCACCCTCATGTTGCAACAAATGCCTCAAAATCAACTATAAAGCGACTAGTGAACAGTTCATTGATGGTTCCACAACCTTTTAATGGCTAGTGATAACTAGTTTTCAAATATTAGTAATTCTGAATTTTGCAATATGAACGTCAACTATGTACGATTTAGACGCCAACTGTCTGATACCTACTGAAACAATAGAAATTGCTGTAAAAAAGTAAAGAAAACAAATACTTCTTGTATATTTTAATATAAATCGCGTACTTTGTTGGGAGTTAAAGGCCAAAAATAGACAAGATAAATTTTTAAAACTTTGTAATACGATATTACGGTGAGTAGGAGTGAAAAAACTAATACCTAAATAGTTTTAATGGAAGTTTAAGTGGTGGAACCAAGATATAGTAATAATAAGTTAACATGCAGTTATAATTCTAATGTGATATTCATTAACAATTCTGCACAAAAACATCAGCTGCGTTTTGAGGTTAGAATGGGCGAAACAGCTGATATATGACCTAACTAGCATGAATGTGTAACTTGTATTTTATTTTCGTTTTACGGATATTTATTGTTCATAATATGATGCTTTTAGTATTGTAATTTCAAGAGAAAACATCTGGATTAAAAACTCTGCTATTATAATCCAGCTTACGGTAAACTAAAACGTAAATTCATTATTACTTACCTCGCGAGCACATGGTAAAATTGTGTAACAAAGTTTGACCTCTGTAGGCAAAGAGTGGAAACAGAAACAGTTGCAGCTGACACAATCGTTGCAGTCGGCAGAAAAGCGATTTCTGTTAAGCGGGAAAATTAAAACATGCAACACGCACAATCGTGTATCCTCGGGTAGGGAAAGGGATAAATAGGCTCATTCACGATGATGACATTGACATTGACGTAGACATAACCGTAGTACGTTAACATAGAATCTTGCAAACGCCAAGCTTTTGCGTCAAAGTTAACATGCAACGTAGGAATCAACCAATAAGAACACTGCTCGATGTGTTATTAAAATGGCCTCACTTGATGATTCTCTCTCATTTCTCTTCCTCTAATTCGTCTTTTATTAAGAGGCTGAATCCACTATCGTCTGCAAGACAACCGTTCTTTAAAATATAAAACACCAAGCAAATTTGCTACTCTAGTTTGCATGTGCGCGAATGCTGTCACACTCTCGTCTCTAACAGCCATTTTAGTTTGCTATTCACTCGCAAGGCGCAGTTCACTTGTTTTAATTTCTGATTGGTTATTGCCTACGTTTACGTTTGCCAATAAGAATGCTCATGGTGCCTATAATTCTGCGTCTATATTTTATGTCATTGCGTCTACGGTTAATTTTCAATGTGAATTGTCCTTTATCCTTTTCTATGACTGGTGTGATACACAGAACAGCATTTCAAGGAAAAATCGTAGTTCAACACGGATTGTATTAATAGGATTTATACAGCGGAAAACTGTGCATTTCGCCCCTGGCTGCCATGCTTAACAGAAGTGTCAATTTTTCGGGTATAATTTCCCCTGTAAAACAGGCTAAACTTCACCTTTATTTTCCAAATTATACAGAAGTTATATCTATTTTCTTTCGAAGCGGTACAGAACTCAGAATACAAACTAGCAGGTGCAGTTCTAATTTAAAACATTTTTAAATCACAGGTATTGACCTAAGATAATGAAATATATGCGTGCTTTATATTACCATAAAGAGAAATTCCCATTTAATAACATTCACAATAGCATTGAGCATAATTTTTGGCAAGTTTTGCCCTTCATTTTAATGTAATTTGGTTTTCCATTTATGTAATTTAATTCATGTCTGAGGTGTAAAAACACTGAATTCAATTTTTTGGCTTTCATTTATATAGCCCCCTTTAACATCTAAGGTCATATCGAGGGCTTTGCATCAGAAACAACCCGGCTGTAGGTTCTTAACGTTGGGTTTAAATCGTATTTTCCTCAAACTCACATACATTCTCTCTCACATACATACTTTCAGACTCTGTAGGAGATCGGGAATAATTCTGGTTAAAGAAAAATTACCCACCCCAGCCGGGAATCGAACCCAGGACCTCCGGCTCGCTGACCACTCGACCACGGAGGCAGTGGAATTCGAAATTGCTAGTTATATCCGGAGCAATTTTTTCTCTCCACTTGAACCTCAAATAACGTAATCTTAAGTGAAGTTTAGGGTGAAATTTCAAATGCTTTATATCGATTTTTCTGATAGATTTACTGTAATTTGTCTCTATGGATTCCAACTGTACTTCAATGTGGCTAAATACCTTGCACTGTAAATTGTTTCGTGAATTTTATTATGTAAATACACTAATAATCAAAACGTTCCACGCGCCTCAAAATTTGTATTGGTTGATATTTTTTGAGTTGGCTCTTTGGACCACATAAAAACTTTATGTTTCAATAACTTTGATTACTGAAGTATGATGTTTATTAAAAGTTATAATCAATAATTTTTCATAAAAATATTATTGAACAAATAGTAATTAGCGTTAGGATAATTTTGTACCCTGCAATGTTACAATGCATACTTCTGCACTTTCTGGGAAATTGTACGCGTATTTAAAAAAAGCTGACCATTTTGAAACCAAATATAATTTTGAGAAAAAGTTGTTTAATAGTATTTTAGGAAACAGGTGTACTGTAGATCTTTAAACTAATGTAGAGCCCGATGCAGCTAAATGTTGTTTCTCTATGGATACACAAAGGTTCCAACAACTTTTTGCTATAAAGCGAGTTTCAATATTTACTTTCTCTACACGTACTATGTATACAGTGTATAGAAAAGTTATTGCGTTCCACACAAAAATTTGATAGCGAGATTTCACCGGAAATACACGTTTTAGGTTCCCATGTATCCAAAAAAAGCTTTTTAGAAAAAGGTCTGGGTGTGTCCGTGTGTCTGTGAACACGATAATTCAAAAACGAAAAGTTGGTATAATACCAAACTTGGCATTTAAGTTTAATATTTTCCAAGGATGCAGCACGAAGATTTTGAGAAAAATACCCCCACTCCAAACTAGCCTTTATATGGAAACAATTTCGAAATTTTTGATTTTTGCAAAAACGGCTCTAACGACTTTGATTAAAATATTGTATATTAAAGATATTAACATGACAAATAAAATGTACATCTTGAATATTCTGGGAATAGCGACTAAAAGCCTCTTTATTCTGGATGAATTTTGCTGGAAATGCGTTACTGGTAAAACGTAAGAGATAGACAAAAATTAACTGCACAAAAATATAGATCTCGTTAAAACACATCATTTATCAATAAGCGATTTGTTCGTGGAGATGACCATTTTTGAGATATTCCTTGTTATTTGTTTCAAATTTAAAATACAAACTTTTCTCACACGGAAAAATATAAACTCCTGGTCCTGCATTAAAACGGATTTCAACCACATGACAACCAGTTTTTAAAAAATGTTAATATCGTTTTACCCTAGTGTATTCCCTTATTTACCTTCTACAAGTAATTAAGACGATTTCTGCTAATGTTTATCTCGATTATCATAAAGTAGATAGAAGAATAAGCTACTGCTAAACAATTATTTGTTGCAGCTATGTAGAGAAAGTCTTGTGAATGTAACACATTAGAGTTTTTTGTTACTTTCACTCCCAGTGTGCCTTAAGTTGTTTGGCGATGCAGACCTTCTTATAATCGTACAATGTAAAAAAAAAAAAAATGTACAAAATGCCACATGCTACCCATGTCAGCCTGGTGCAGTAATCACTGGAGCATAATGAAATACCAGTTTGAAGTCACACTTGACTTAACCTAATTACATCACCGTGATACATATCTTCTGATATTAGATAAACCTGTTTTTCAACCTCCTGAACAGTCTGTTTCGTGAGGCGTTTCCTTTCTTTCAGACATTCAAGGTGCACACATTATAGGTTGTATGCACCAAGATATACACAATGTTGCAAAATGTAACTTTCACTGCATGCTACTAGGCACTTCAGTCGAGTATACCCATGAGATACAAAGAAAAGAAAGAAAGAAATAAGGAAGGAAAGAAGAAAGAGAGAAGAAAGGAAGAAAGAAAGGAGGAAAGGAAGGAAATAAGAATGAAAGAAAAAAAGAAGAAAGAAAGCAAGGATGCAAGAAAGGAAGAAAGTAAGGAAGGAAGAAGGGAAAGAAGAAAGAAAGATGAACGGAAGAAAGAAAGCAAGGAAGCAAGAAAGGAACGAAAAAAGAAAGAAGGAAAGATAGGAAGGAAGGAAGGGAAGAAGAAAGAAAGCAAAGAAGCAAGAAAGGAAGGAAGAAAAGAAGAAAGACAGCTCGAACTAAAAGGAGAATTTTTAACCCAAGCAACACGAGTTAAAAGTTGTACTTTATCGCACCAACTTCGGTTTCATGACTAGTAATATCGCAATTACTTTTGTATTTACAGTTGTTTATTAAGTGCGTTCTCATTGCGCATGCCAGCTGTTCTCGGTACTGATGCTAAGAAGAAACAAAGGAATATCGCAGCCGCACTGTGCATTATAGATACGAAGTAGGTAAACAGAATCTAATCATTAATAATTTGTCTATAAATATTAACGAAAGTCTAAAAAATTAGCGTTTGTAACACGTGTTAAAATGATTTTATATTGTTCGGCCTGCGGCCTCGTTTCGCAAACTTCCTACTCACAATATAAAACACCATTTTTAACACATATTATAAATGACTATTTCCACACAAGCCGCGTGTAGGACAGAGTCTCTACCTAATCAAAACTAAGCTAAGCTTACATCGATTTTTCCCCCTTATTTCTGTTTTACTTCCTTTGTACATACCCCAACCCCTCCATATCTTAAAAACCTTTTTTGCCTCCTTTTCTGCTTTTGTTTCTGATTGCTCTGCTAGTCACCTTACTCTATTGCTGCCTTATTACATATTTCTTGGCGCTTAATCGAAATTTTACTTAATCCTTCTTTCGCTTTTCCTACCAGTAATCACTTTTGCTTTCCACTTGTCACACTTTATTTTACACATTTTATTTTCACTGGTCTTGCGTCTACACTTTTGCTCCTATCTGCACCTTGCTACATTTTCTTTTGCCTAGTTACCCGCTGACGCATATGTTTCTTCTTTGTTCTTCCCATGATTGCCCAATGTCTTCTTTTGTCTTTTCTAATAGTATTATACAAGGTGGTTCACCTGTCCCTTATTCTCTGGTCTTGTGCAACCCGCAGAATACAGTCCAACTTGAAAACATCGTTCCCGAGACCCAGCGTCTACACCAACATTATAGACTTTGGGGTTGAAGCTCATAGCAGAACAGTAGCGTATATGATTAACACGCGATGTTGGTATGACTTTCAAGATACCCGATTCAGGTTCGAATTTTACCAAAACATAGACAACTTTTTCCCCCGCTATCTTTCTTCCTGATTTGACACAAAGCTAGATGGGATATCGGAACACTTTTTAACTTGCTTATTTGTTTCTTTTGTTGTTGTTCTCTTTAATTATGTTTATTCTAATTTAATCAGTCCGGTTACAGGAAACACAAGTGAAAATGAACATTCTGAGGCATATTCATCCAGTTTCTTCTAAATATGCAGGGATTATTACAATGTTTTAAAACTAACATTGGTATTTCAGATAATACTACAGAACCAGACCCATTTTCAGGATATCTATAAAACGAGAAATACACAAAATATCTAGGCTAACAATTACCAACTGTGCTAAATGCATAAGTATTCACCAATACTTTTAGTTGAAAATAAAATTAGGTTTAATCCCCATAGCTTAAACTTCTCAATATTCACTTGATAAAGTGTTTCCGACATGAAACTTAGTGGCGAAACATTCTCTAACTACGAAGAACAATCGATAATATGTTAGGAGTTCTAGTATTTTGAAATTGTTTTTATTAACTTTATACGTTTTGAAAATTTCCTGTATTGTTTAAAGGCTCAAAATAATTAGAAAGAAAATTAAGGATCGAAGACTGAAGAACACGTAAAATGAACTTTCGTTTGTTCTTTATTCGTATATCTTTTGTTTAAACCTAAAATTATTAGAGTGACAAACAGTTAACTAACTTTGCACCTCGATAGATAAATACATAGAGAATAAACAAAGTACACGCAGACGGCAGATCTCGAACCTCTGATACGCTGGAGCTGATAAGGGAACACGAAATTAACCAGTTGAGCTACAATCATTGCGCGCGCTTGTTGCGTTACAACTTGTGGGTATAGTGACACACATGTCTCCCTCTCCGCATCTTTATAACTGCTGTGGACCCATTTTTGTAGCTTAGGCCGTTCAGTCAGCCTTCATTTATTATAATTCACGTTGTAGAACGTATGACAGCGATCCTATTCATATAA
The DNA here is from genome assembly GCA_030762935.1 of Hymenopus coronatus. Taxonomy (NCBI): domain Eukaryota; kingdom Metazoa; phylum Arthropoda; class Insecta; order Mantodea; family Hymenopodidae; genus Hymenopus; species Hymenopus coronatus. The sequence continues at coordinate 147,316,114 of CM060896.1, forward strand.
CATATACTGTAACAGGAGTTATTAAGCGCATGCTTTTGGAATGGACGTAACTATTGCTGCTAAGGTCTACTTTCCGATGAAGAGCAGGGTAGATTTGCATGGTTACCAAATGGTCGAAAAACCGGTCCCGAGCACAAACTACTCGCCCGTCACATACAAAAATTGTTGTCTGCCAAGGGCAGATACAATAACAAAAAGACAAACATGTAATAATCAGATAATAAAAACATCTGATGTGTTCCATACCATGACTTTCTCTACATCTCTCTAACAAATTATTGTCAAAAATCTTATTCTTCTATCCACCTCATGCTGATCGAGATTAGCATTACCAGAAATGCTTTCTTGTAAGTAGAAGGGTAATAATGAAATACACTAGGCTAAACCGATTGTCAAATCTTTAAAAAACTGGATGAAATTCGTTGAGAAATTGACAAATTCCCGTCCCGTATTTTAAAACTAAAACCTATAACAAGAAGTATCTCAAAAATGGTCAATTCCATGACAAAAATGTATATGACATAAAGTGTGCGTTTTAACAAGATCTACATATTTTGTGGAGTAAGTTTTTCTCTATCCCTTTCGATTTGCTAGTTATGCAAAATGCATCTTGAATAAAGAGGTCTTCAGAGGCTATACCTAGAAAATTCAAAATATGCATTTTATTCGTGTAAATGTCTTTAATATATGATATTTTAATCAAAATCATTAGAGCTATTTTTGAGAAAATCAGAATTTTTGAAATTTTTTCCATATAAAGGAACATACTGCCCTTAAATGCTAAGTTTGATGTTATTGGGCTTTTCGTTTTTGAGATATGCTGTCCACACACACACGGGTATTTTTTTCTAAATGTTGTTTTTTATTCGCGGGCTCTCAAAACATATTTCCGGTAAAAAATTGGTATCAAATTTTGTGTGCAATACAATACCGTCTCTATATTGTATGTACATAGAACGTGTAGAGAAAGTAAGCTAATGTAAAGGTCTGTATTTACTGAATTGATATTTTCTTTTACCTTACATTAGGTGGTGAAAATGACCTCCATGTGCTTTAATGCACTTTTACCGCGCCTTACATGTTAATATGCACTTTGCACAAATCTGATGCATCAATTCTCAAAATGTCATTGTGAAATTGGTGAAGTGTTCTTAAAATTTTTGGGTTATTTGCTTACTCTTTTCCCTTTAGACTAAAAGTCACAAGTGGTAAAATCCGGCGAACGCGGCTGACAATCCTTTCTTCTGTGAGTCTATCATAACAGTCGCAAAACAGTTGAAAGACAGCATGCGTACTCTCATGAGGGTTAACTGTGCGTAAAATTTCTCAAAGATTCACATATTCATATCAATTTTTACTTTCTCTATACGCACTATGTACATAGTGTATTAGTGTATAGAGAAGGTATTGTACTTCACCCAAAAATTCGATACCGAGATTTCATATATGTTTTAGAGTCCTCTGTATCCAAAAAAAAAAAAAAAAAAAAATTCAGAAAAAGTTTCGTGTGTGTGTGTCCGTGTGTCTGTGAACACGATAACTCAAAAACGAAAAGTCGGTAAAATACCAAACTTGGTATTTAAGTTTAGTATCTTCCAGGAATGCGATACGAAGATTTTGAAAAAAATCCCCCCACCTCGAACTACCCTTTACATGGAAAAAATTTCGAAAATTTTGATTTTTTCAAAAACGACGCTAAAGATGTCGATTAAAATGTCGTACATTAAAGATATTTACCTGACAAGTAAAATGTATATTTTGAATTTTCTGGGAATAGCCTCTGAAGACTACTTTATTCTGGATGAATTTTATGGATTTTTGCATAACTGCTAAACCGTAAGAGATGGAGAAAAACTTACAACACAAAAAATGTAGAGCACCTTAAAACGTACAATTTATGTTATATACATTTTTTCGTGGAGTTGATCGTTTTTGACATATTCCTTGTTTTTGTTTTCAGCTATGAAAAACTTATACTTTTTTCATAGTTTTCTCACACTTCTGTCCATACAAACTTCAGTCACATAGCAACCAGCTTTTGATTATTAGTTTAGCCCATAGTACTCCCTTATTTCCCTTCTGCTCACAAGGAAGTAAGTAATAAGACTGTGCTAATTATTTTCTCGATTAGCATGAAGTAAATAGAAGTATAAATTTTTTAACAATAATAATTTGTTGCAGAGAGGTAGAGAAAGTCATGTGAATGGAACACATCAGATTTTTACTGTTATTTCAAAAATATTGGACTCACAAACCGACTTGCTGACACGGCACACCATACTATTTTTTTTTTTTTTTCACCGTAAAGAAGTTCCTCATTAATCTTATAGGGATTGTTTGTTGACTAGTATTGTTGTGCTGGAAGTCCACATGTCCTGTCAATGGAACCAGGCTTCATCACTCATGAAATACAACAACGGATCCATATTCCACTCTCAATTGTTTGACATAACCACATCAGAGTATTTCATCGTTTCGCCTTATCTTCCTTTGTATGTTCTTAGACACATGTGATTTTATAAGACTTCATTCCTCTATGGCGTAAAACACGTTGACAAGACCTAGGCGAAACGTTTACTTGTCGACTTCTTTGGACTCTGGATAATTTTTTTTTTATTTCCATTTATAGATAAAATTACATTTGTAGTATAAAAACAAGGATATAAACTTGAACAATAAATTGACTTAGACAGCCACGATAATTTCACTGAGTTTACACTGGTGCTAAATGGTCACGTTCCCTCCATCTTTCCCTGGTTTGGATGCTCCATCCTAGAGGTAGAAACAACGGCCCTGGGAGTCTGGTGATTATATTACGGTTAGAGCTAGATGATCTGGATTCTCCTTTTCTGTACAGAATAGAAGCATAAAACATTAATCGCAAGTTACCTGTAAGGAAGTCATTGAATCTCGCTGCTTGTCACACATCGAGACATACAAGCTGTGCCGCGCACCGTTTCGCCATGGGTGACGTTAATTTGGCTAAGTGTAGTCGCTCTTTTCTCAACATCCTTTTGAACGTGACGACGTTCTTATTGGTCTCTGTGAACACAAAATACTGGTACCCCATGGCAAACCATATTTGTAGAAATTCATCTTTTGCGACACTAGATTGCAACTGGAGAAAAAGGCCATATAGTTCTGTACGCATCTGCGTTGGGAACAGTTTTGCAAATCCTGTTGTTGTCCAGTTCCGTAGCTGTTGGACTTCCACATATTGTGTGAGTCGATGCCTCGGTGTGTCAAGCCTTCCACACATCTGGCATAAGGGACTCTGAACCAGATTATGCCCGTACTTCTTTTCTTCTGTTGGTATAATTTCATGTATCAGGGCGTATGCTTGCACCTTCCATTCTGCTGGTATGTACGGGATCCTGAACGCCTTCCAAATTGCACTCCAATTGTTATTCGGATACTTTACTTGAATTCCAGATAATTTCACCTTTTTTGTGAGTAAATATTTATACAGTATCTTCGTCCGTATTCCCACTACCACATCTCTCAGGGAAGCAGGCAACTCTCTCAGCAATTCCCACAGGGGCCAGAAACTTACTGGAACAGCTTCAAGCCTCTGCGGTGACCGTTGCAAATCAGCCCAATACGCAATATCCTGTTCATCTCCACTCCCAGCCAGAGCTTCCAGTATTCCTTTCATAAGAAGTGCCTTACTTTTCAAATGGACAGCAATTAAACCCAACCCTCCTTTCCCGAGTGGTTGTCGAATTTGATCTCTGGCCACCTTATAAAGATAACCACGCCAAATATAATAGCCTATAGCTCGTTCAATTAACTGTGCATATTTCTCAGGCATTGGTAGAACTTGTGCCAGATACCAGATTTTCGACAAACCATAAGTGTTAACGTACCAGACCTTCTGGATTAAATTCAGTCTCCTACTAATTTGCCGCACAATTACGTATTTAACGCGCGTCACCAAAACATTCCAGGTTACTTCAATCATCCTAGGGAGTGTCTGACAGACCTGCAGGCCTAACACTTTCATTTGATCTTTCTTCTGTATACCCGTACAGCTGATGTACGAGCGGACAGGGTTCGAATCTTTTTCGCGTTTGTGTCTGAACCTGTAGTACGCAACTTTATCACAAATCCTCTTTGCTAGTATGTAAACGCCAGGAAACTTCTTTGATAAAATTCCCCGCGTTCTCTTTAATGAACCGATAGACCGTACGCCTTCACTATTGTGGCACTCTCTTAAAGAGGAACATCTCGTTGAGATATGTATATCGCGCCTCTTAACTCAGTCATATCAGCAATGCAAAACGTAATGGCGACAGCACCACAACCAGTGCTGCCAAGTTCTTGAACAGAAAATCCCTCAGTCGGGTTGAAAAATCCCACATATTTGGAGATATGATATACTCTAAACCACATTTTGCTTTATAGGGATTATTAGTACATTTAGCTAGCCACAATTTGAATCAGGTTCCTGCAACCATTATTTCACGATTGATTGTTTCCGCCAAGCAACTCTTTCCTGATTCGTTTCTTTTTCGGCGTTCATGATCACCCATTGTACACAACAAAATAAACACACACTTAAAAATGTCAATTTAAAACTAATGACCACATGTACACTCTACGGGACCCACACAAGAACTGCATTGTTATTCTATGTACATCTATTCCTCGTGTACTCGCATTCGCTAGTTTGAATCTACTGACTAAATAATTATTAAAAACCAAAAAGCGCGGAGACGTAAACAACCAGGATTATTAGAATTCCTTTAAAATAAAAAGCAAGAACGTCTTGAGATCGGATGTTTACTTAAAGGCGGTAAGATGGAAAGAGTTCGGTCGAGTGGTCAGCGAGTTGACTTCTGACCCGAAGGGGGGCGGGGAATTTTTCTTTAATCAGAATTATTCCCTATCCCCCATAGAGAAGTATGAAAGTGAGAGTGAATGTGCGTGTGTTTAGTAATATAAAGTTTAACCTAACTTTCTGAACCTACAGTTTCACAAGTCAAAGCCCCCGATAAGACCGTTGATGTTAAAGGGGGGGGGGGTGGCTATACAAATGAAAAAATCAAAAAAAGGTTCCGATTTCATTGAATACAACAATCTTACAACAATGTATATAAAGCTTTCTGATTTATTATAAATGTAATGTAAATATTAACCTAACTGTAAGATTGTGAACCGATAAATTGATAATGTATTTATGATCGGTAGTGTTAAGACCTTGTAGTCAAAACGACCTTAAATAAACATTAATAAAAAAAGCAAAAACAAAAAAAAAAACAAAAAAAAAACAATGTAACCGCTTATTGCTTTAGCTATCACCCTCAGAACTGAAAGCATGCCGGCGCGGCTAACTAAAATTTCCATTGTCGGTATCTATGGCTTACCGGGTGATACAAGCTATACTTTATAGTAAGCGATACCATTTTTAAGAAGTGAAACCTCATTGGTGGTTTCAATCACTAGGTCTTTTAATTAAAATATTATAACAGTTTGAAATAGCCATTGTTAACAAACAGTAGAAAAATAAATACAGAAAGAATAGAATAGAGTTTTTTTCAGTTTCAAATTTATGTTCACAAGTACAAGCACGTTTCATATTAGAGTAATTTTTTTAAACAAAAAGTAATTAAAAAAAGGTAATTTGAAAAAAATAGAAAAATTGGAAAAGTGTGTAAATCCTCCTACATTTTGTCACATTCAGTCAAAGAAGCCCTTTTTGGATTGACAATCCCTACGCCAAGGGAGAAATCTCTCAACCTTGCAACACTATTAGCAACAACAGATGATAATTGGCAGGCGACAATGAATAGGGTCAGTTTTCGTGCATATTCCTGTATATGTATATATTGTATTGGATTACATCCCATATCGACGTTTCAAGGGATTTTATCGGATGAATAGCGAACCATATTCTTGAGTCCTACCATTATTTAAGTATTTAAGAATACTTGTGATGATTTTAAAGAAAATATTCAACTCGAACTCTCTTTACATAGAAATATTTTCATAATTGTTATTATCCAAAACAATTCTAACGCCTTAGATTAAAGTCAGGCATTTTGAGATATTTTACATGACAAATCTAAATGTATATCTTTGATTTCTTCTAAATGTCCTGTGAAGTTCCCTTAAATTTCATTACTCTGTTAGTAGCTTATAAATTATCGGAGTTAAACGAAACTTAACAAAGAGATAAAATTGCACATCATTAAATTATACGCTTTATGACAAAGAACTTTCTCTTATATAATTTGTTTAGGATATTATATCATTTCTAGTTATCAATTTATCATAATTATCGAAGTAAGTGGAAACAAGAATACTTTAATATAAACCTGATATGATATGCTGTGATAATTGAGAGAGAAAGTCAAATGAGGTATGACATCACCACAAGTTTTCTTTGTGATTGGGTATGGCAACCGAATTACAGGATGCAAATTTGAATCGACCTTTTTAGTAGGGCATGACTATACCAAACATTGCTCTAGTTTCTGAAGCTATTTGCATAGACCAACTAATTAGTTATTAAGTTTCAAATCCCTGTGGTTCAGCTAGAATTTCAGGTTAAATTTTCGTTTTTTTTTTTTTTTTTGTTTTTTTTTAATTAACTTATGATACTGAGTTGCGCCTCTGTTGAAGTATTCCTAAGATTTGTTAAAATTTTCGCCTCATTTTTACAGACATTTGTATATATAGACTTTGGTTTACTTCTGTTCATTCCACACCAAATGAAGAGTAATATGTGTGCGTGTGTTGATTATCTGGACAAGTCACATCAAACTTGGGTGAGATTCTTCAGTATATAAGAAAAGTCATCAACTTTTCCCTGTGAGAGGTCATCGTTTTGTTTATATAATCAACATTTATAAATCATCAACGATTGGCCCAAAAATCACATTATTTACTTGCCATGATATGAATGTCTGTACCAGGAAAGTTTGTGGAATAAGAAAGGGCAACCAGAGATATCCTGAACTTCAAAAACTAGTGAAAGTGTTAATACAAAAAGCATTCTGTCTCCGACGAGAGAGAAATAAAACCCAGATATGAAACAATTAAACTTTCAATCATAATAGTTTTAAGTTTGTCCACTCTCGTGACAGGTTAGCAACAAAGAATATTCCACAAAACGACCTGGGCTGCCATATCCAGTTCATGGGTCTCAGTTTAAAGACACCCGTACCACATAAGCCCCACCTGTGGAAAACTTTACATTAATAAGAAGATCTGTTTAAAATCCAAACTTACATTCCTTAAGAGCACAGAGGTCTCATGTACAAATAAAGTCTTGGTCAACTAAACATGCAAGATATGAACATAATAAAACACTGAACGAATTTTACTTTTGGACAGCAGTAGTAGTTTATTTATATTATTTAACAGTAATAATACTCATTCAAGTTAGGGACTATATATCTATAAAACGGTTAAATCAACTACGTTTATAGTTTAATAAAGCATCGTATAATTACTTAAGGCTAAAATCTGACTCATGAGATCTCACCTTATAACTTGCTATTCACCCAAATGTATATCTATGCCCTGATTAGTCTTGGCACTGCTTATTTTTATTTCAAAATGCATTCAGCGAGACATACTCCCTTAAAAACACTCGATTCATTTATCTTCGTATTGGAAATGTTATCTATAGTCCTTTCTACAGCCCAAAGGATGTTGTCATGGATGTTTCCGAAATATTGCATAACATTTTAGCACCTAAAATTTCAATATTCTGAAGGTGTTGTATGCCACCTGTGCAGATGGAATTAGGAATACGTAAGGAAGGTCAGATATCTTGATAAAATAAACCTTAAGGATTGTTTTAATTATTTATATAGCCAACTTATACACATAGATAACACATAAGAGTCTATAATACAAATAGGTGTGTAGGTAATACGATAACGCTCAACAAAACGTAACAACAAGGAACAACCATTAAGTTCAAGTTTAAAAACTCAAACATCGCGCTGACGAGTAGCAACGGAAGCAACTAATGTAACGAGGAAGAATACAACAATATGATGATTAATCGTCGCAGGTCTTGACAAGAGGGTGAAGGGAAACACTGGCACCCATGCACCCAACTGTGTTCTGGATGTAGTCGTGGAAGTTGGATTCCAACACCCACATGAGTCTCTTGTAGCCTGGCACGACCTGCGTTGCCAAGCGACATTCGTTACCTCGCTGAACCAGAAGGAAGTTCTCGGGCTTGAAGCTAGTCTCGGTGTTCCACATGTAGATGTCGCTTTCTCCTTTCTGTCTGAAGAAAATGGCGGCGCCGTTGTCAGTTCCCAGAATGACAAGTTTCCCATGCTTAGGTCCAACGTCAACGACAGTACCGCGGGCATTTCCACGTCGGAGATGTGCAGTCTTGATAGAGAAGAGACGTCCGCTGGAGAGGTAGGTGAAGTATAGCACGGAAGTTCCACAAGATTTTCGTACCAGAGCAAGGTAGAGGACATCTCTGCGGGTGCAGCCGTGTGTGACTGCCTTGGGTAGCACGACTCGGTAGCCCCGACCGAGAGCGATGTCGTACACCAGTATGGCCCGTGTTGCTGCGTCACTTACATAGACAAAGCAGCGTCCATCCTGAGAGTAGTCCACAACCAAATACTGTAGTCTGCTGGCCGAGCACACCAGCCCAGACAAGTCGATGACTTTGAGCACCTTGCCCGTCTTCACGCTCATGGCCACTATCTTGGGTGAACAGCGCCTAATGGGCTGTTCCAGAGTGTTGACGATACCCACATCCAAAACCCAGAGAATATCCTGGGGATCGAGGAAGAGATCGACGGCGGACTGCAGCGCCTGACAGTTGCCTTCCTCCTGAAGACTCCAGCAGGGGAAGGGGGAGATTATAGGATGACAGTGCTTGCTCTTGAGAGACAGTTTTCCCAACGTGAAAGGAACACCAGTCTTATAACGAGGTGTCAGTATTATGGCTTCATCCTTGTAGATCTGCATTCTTGTCGCAATCACATGCTTGGATATGTAACGGCCAGAGGAGGCGAAGATGCTCTTAGTGGATTGGCAAGGCCATGCCAGATTGGCACCGTTCAGTGTGAAAGTCAGTTCTGGAAGCAGTTGCTTGTCGCAGGAACCTCGCACTGAAGCTACCACCGCCATCAGCACTCCCATGCCTATGCACGTGTTCATCCTAAAAAAACGAAAGAAAACTTTCTGAGTTGAGCAATTTTATTATTCCAGTTTTGTAACAAGTAAAACATTTTAGAAATTCATCACTTCCCATAGTCCGAGAGAATGCTCACAGAAACATATCCACACTAGAAATATAGCTGGATCAAATTGGCTAGAAAATCCCCTAAAACTTCTCTAAAGCATTTTTACTTTCTCCATACGCACTATGTACATAGTGTATAGAGAAAGTATTGCACTCCACCAAAAATTCGATACCGAGATTTCACCGGAAATATATGTTTTAGGGTCCCCAATATCCAAAAAAAGCATTTTCAAAAAAAGGTCTGTGTGTGTGTGTGTGTGTGTGTGTGTGTGTCCGTGTGTCTGTGAACACGAAAACTCAAAAACGAAAAGTTGGTAACATACCAAACTTGGTATTTAAGTTAAGTATTTTCCAGGGATGCGACACGAAGGTTTTGAGAAAAATCCCCACACTCCAAACTACCCTTTACATGGAACTTTTTTCGAAAATTTTGATTTTCGCAAAAATGGCTCTAAGGATTTTGATTAAAATATCAAATATTAAAGATATTTACCTGACAAACAATGTATATCTTGAATTTTCTGAGAATAGCCTCTGAAGACTACTTTATTCTGGACAAATTTTACGGAATTTTGCATAACTGCTAAACCGTAAGACTTAGATAAAAACTTATTGCACAAGAAATGTAGAGCACCTTAAAGCACACAATTTATGTTATATACATTTTTTTCGTGGAGTTGATCGTTTTTGAGACATTCATTGTTTTTGGTTTCAGCTATGAAAAACATACTTTTCTCATATAGGAATTTGTCAACTCCTGTCCATATAAACAAAGAAACTTGTCACATAGAAACCAGCTTTTGACTATCACTTTAACCTATGGTACTCCCTTATTTCTCTTCTACTTACAAGGAAGCAAGTAATAAGACTATTTCTGCTAATTTGTTCTCGAGTAGCATGAGGTAAATAGAGGCATAATTTTTAACAATAATTTGTTACAGAGATGTAGAAAATTGTTTTTCTCTCATTGGACTTCCCCGAGTCATCCCATAAACTCTAAAATACTGTTGATGAAACCTCGTAATGGTAGATAAATTGCGAACAAACATTTAGTTTTTCTCTAAACATTCGGAAGATTGTGTTACGAATATATTAGTTGTTGTTAGATCAGGGGAGTTGAGTAAGAAGTGTCCGAAATGGAAAACCTGAATCAACCTGCGTCCTAAAGATGATTTATATTTACTTTAGTTGCCTAAATGATTAACTTATCTATATTTTAGAAGAAAGACGGTAATTAAATTCGACGCTATATTAGTCTTGATAAAGTTATCTTGGATTAAAATGAAAAGCTATGCTTATAATGGGTTCCTCTATGCCAATAATCTGATTAATGTTATATTATATACTATGAAACTACTGTATAATGCACATTAACTCACGTTTAGAGAAGAGATTATATGATATCCAAATTGGGGATTACATGGGGCTTGAAGTCAATAAATAACCATTTATGCTGAATTTTGTGAAGAACTTTATGAAACCAACGTTTATGAAACCTTCTCTATACATAGTGTATAGAGAAGGTATTGCACTCCACCAAAAAATTCGATACCGAGATTTCACCGAAAATATATGTTTTAGGGTCCCCTGTATCGAAAAAAAGTATTTTCAGAAAAAGGTCCGTGTGTGTCCGTGTGTCTGTGAACACGATAACTCAAAAACGAAAAGTCGGTAAAATACCAAACTTGGTATTTAAGTTTAGTATCTTCCAGGGATGCGACACGAAGATTTTGAGAAAAATCCCCCACCCCAAACTACCCTTTACGTGGAACTTTTTTCGAAAATTTTGCATAACTGCTAAACCGTAAGAGATCGACAAAAAATTATCACACAACAAATATAGAGCACTTTAAAATACACAATTTATGTTATATACATTTCTTTCGTGAAGTTGATTGTTTTTTAGATATTCCTTGTTTTGATTTCAGCTATAAAAAACATACTTTTGTCATACAGGAGTTTGTGAACTCGTGTCCATACAACAAAGGAATTTCAGTCACATAGCAACCAGCTTTTGACTATCATTTTAACCTATGGTACTCCCTTATTTCGCTTCTACTTACAAGGAAGCAAGTAATAAGACTATTTCTGCTAATTTTTTCTCGATTAGCAGGAAGTAAATAGAAGCATAAGCTTTAGAACAATCATTTATTGCAGAGTTGTAGAGAAAGTCATGTGAATGAAACACATCAGATTTTTATAATAAGTTTGCTATTTATAAATTTAAAAAGTTATAACAGTGTTACGACCTCAGTTCAATTTCACAAATTAAAATTCTGAATGTGTATTTTCCTTTGATGCTTACCATAAGGAACATTGTATTTTTGAATGCCTAACAAGCAAAAGCGACAGCCGTAAGTTTTATCTAAAATAATGTCTATTAGTTGTGTTTTAAACTTTACTATCGCCACAGAGACAGTTCTTTTATAGCTCATACGATTCTAAAATGATCACACGAGCATACGGCGAAGGAGAGAGAAGAGGAGGAGGAACAGCGCAAAAATTCGAAAGGAATGGCTATCATCCTAGAACAAATTGGCCTCACAATGCCCCTCCATTGTTAATTAATGTAATTTCATTATCTAGCAGAGGTGCGGAAGAGCCACTGTACTCTAGCAGACAAGCACCCAGAGCATCATGTTATCTCCTACCCTTCTATCTATCCAAAACTGAAATCTCATTCGCACAAAGAAGCCTGCGGTAAAACTTTATTAAGAATGGGTACGCAGCTGAACCTCGAACTAAAAATCAGTGTCCCAATAAAAATAATAAATAAATATGTATGCATATATAACATTTATTCTGTGGTGCACGCACATGTCTTTCCCTACCTGTTCTTCAAAAAGATATACTTACAAAGGTTTATTTTGTATCTACTAATCTAGATAAACATTTGCAAATGTGGTTTTGTTGCAAAATTGTTATAGGTACACAACGAATGAGGAATGAATATGTTTTAGCAATAGTCAAATGTTCTAAGAACGGGTTGCTATGTGATGCTTTGAAATTGATTCTGTTTGCAAGACTGTGAGAAATAAATGAAAAGCAATTTTGCATTCAGAAAAGTATAAAGTATTTGGCAGTTAAGTCTATAATAAAGTATATCACGGAAATTATATCGGTACAAAAATTATACTAAACTTTGTAATTCAATGAGATTTATATCTTTTGTGTAGACAATTTTTTCTATCTCTTGAGGTTTAAGAAGTATTTAAAAATTAATTTAGAGTGTTCTAAGGCTCTACCAGAAAATTCAACATGTGCATTACGGAAATGAAAGGGATATTTATATGTGGATGCTCTTTAATTGCTGCGGTTCTTAGCCACACGTTCTATATTGGGCTTGCAAGACCGCTTAATTTTGCTCAGAGGCGTGACTTCTTTTACGTGCCGTAAATCTACGACATAGGACAATCAGCTTAACTTCTCTTTCGAAGAAGCCATGTTAAGGATTTTTACGCCCGAAAAAACCCATCACCCTCCGCTGGATTTGAACCCACGACCTTGGATACAAGTGGCTTGCATGGTAACCACTTCACTACGGGGGGCGACATTAAACATACGGTATTTTAATCAAAATTATTAGAGTTAATGCTTAGAAAATAAAAGATATCGAAAACATTTCCATGTAAAGGGTAGTTTAGGGTTGAGGACTTTCTTGAAACTCTCCGTGTCCCATGCTGGAAGATACTGATCTTAAACACAATTTGGTAGCAACTGTTTCCTTTTGAGTTATACTTTTCATAAAAAAATTTCCATTCAAGTTTCAATTTTTGGGGGTTAGTTAAGTAGTAGAGAAGATGAAATAACAAAACAAGATCTAGCAACCAAGCGGGATGGCTCAGGTGGTAATGTCTGTGGCTCAGATTGGGGAGCTCTGGGTTCCAATCCATGGGCCGACGAATCTGGCTAAGGCTTTTTCGTGATTTCTTTCAGTCGTCAAGGTAAATACCATATTGGATATTTAATACCACTACAAAAACCAATTTCAATTTAAAACTATAACAAAACTGAAAATAGATGGTAATTGCGATGACACTGCCATCTATCCACAGCTAGTGCAAATAGTAGACTGGACGGAATCTGTAGCCCCATCTGTCTGTCGCGGAGCTAAGTAGGAAGAATGGTGTGAGAAGATGAGACCTTAGAAGGCTATAGCTTGGCAAGGTAATTATTATAACTATCATTTTTCGGTTCGCGCAGCTCAAGCCTTCAACTGTTTCCCCTCTTCCCTCTTTAGCCGTCCGTGTTCGGAGATGGTAAGAAAGGTGGGGATAGAGGGAAAGTTTGCCATCACCCCTGAATCATCAGTACAACACTCGTGTATGGCTAAATGTAGAAGAGAATAACTACTTGTTTTTCCAAGTAAGTAGCAACATAGTGAACAATCTCCTTAGCCTGTCCTCTAAGGGACTTACCAGAGGAGAACTTAAGAGTTGAAGGTCCCAATATGTGTTAATAGTTCTCAGTTTATATTCTCTTACAATCAACAGTATACTATAATTTTTGTGATCTTTCACTGACGCTTGCAATGTCCTCTCTTCCACCACTGACAAAAATCCCGCGATGCGCATATGTACCCATGTCGCATGGACATGCGGGAGAAGGGGGAGCGACGTAATCGACAATAGTTGCACCCACAACGTTCTTCGCAGCTGTACTTTACTGTTTGAGTACATTGGACGGCCCTCTAACACATCTGCTGGGCGCTAAGCGAAGGTCGTATGGAATGGAGATGAGACCTTAAAGGCTGCTATCCACCACATATTGTAAACGAGGTACCTTGCTTGACAATTCCGACGCGATATGACCGAGTTGTTAAAGCGAAAAATTAAACAAAATATATAATTTTTTTTAATCTCGCAATTGTTTTCCGTGGTATAGGCAATGCATTTTAAAAGCATACATCAATACTGTGGCAATACCAGGCACAAACCTGCAGAGGAAACGCCCTCTTCACACAATGGAAGGGAGGCTGAAAGCATAGTTTCGTCCCAATAGCTACCAAAAGGTATGCATGAAGTCATGAAATAGCATGAGGTTAATAAAAACATTTTTGTATGTCTCGGGGTCAGAGTATAAAAGGGCGAGGTTTCTGTTCCCTTGGAGACAAAGTCTTCCCCTCTTACTTAGAAAGCACATGCCAAGAACATGACAGAGAATTTATTTGTGTAACACTAACTTTGGTGAGTGGAAACGAAAGATAATTACATTAGACATAATATTAACAAAATCATTTATCACGAAGTAAGGTTTTCATACAGAAAGATTATTCTCAGACATTGAAAACAATAAATAATCAGAGGACGTGACATACTGACTTCAGAAATAGTTCTCATAAAAGTATACTTTCGGCGGCGCGGTGGATGCGTGGTTAGACCGCTCGTCTCCCATCTAGGCGGCCCGGATTCAAACCCAAGTGTCCGCATGTGGGATTTGTGGTGGACGAAGCGACGTCTGCCCGGGTTTGCTCCGGGTCACTCCACAAATTACTGCGGCATCACCTTTTCTATCATCCATTTCGCTTGCATATCATATCATCCATTTCCTCATGCTCATGTCTGTTTTCGGGCCGCCCACTCGTTCCAGGCTTTCCATTCTGTGGTTTCGTGCCGTTGGCTCCTCGACAGGCTTCTGGCCCCTACGCATGCTCTTGTTAATCATAGGGGGTGTCAGTTCTAATTATGGGGAGGGTACGCCAACTACGAAACGAAACGAAAAGTACACTTTCTTGAAATAATCTCACCTTTATAACTTTGCAGATTGTGAATGTTTGTAAAACTAATGCCCGGTTGCAGAAAAACCAAATCAAAATTGGTCGCCGATAAAGACGGCTTTGATTGGTGATCAGCAACATTACGGTTGCAGAAAGGTTAATCAGTATTTGATCAGAGATTATTCTCCGATCAGATTTAATCAGCGGATTATTTTTGTTTACCTGGTTTGATTGCCAATCAAGTGTGTATTAAAAACTAACCTAATTATGCTGGTTTTGCTAATGCATGTAATATGGAATTATAGTTCAAGTAATATATATATATATATATATATATATATATATATATATATACATCTTCAGTTGTACATATGTATAAATATTGTGATTGAAAAATATATTTTTCTGGTTGACGTTATAAAATTATATTTAGTGAGAAAATTTAGATATGGGCATATTTTATTGTTAGGTGATTTAAAACATTCATAAATGACTCTGTTTTACGTTTTCAGTGAAAAATACCTACAGTAAACTAACCTTAAAACAGAGGTGCATAATAATATAACATAGATACGACCTTCAATTAGTCTTCTTCTTTTTTAACGAGAAATAATATTTATTAATCGATATTGTATGAATAATAGTCCTTATAGTAAGAAAAGCTCTATTTTGTTTTCTGTAGAAATTGAGGCCCCTAGTATGTTTTGCAGAATTCATTTCGGCTATTTGCAATGAACACACTCTCACTAACCACACTTTAAAAAAAGAAACGCTCGCCGGGTTAGTGCGGGGGTAGCGTGTTCAACAGGTCGCGAGTTCGAATCCTGCTTAGGGTGAGTTACCCAGATAAGGTTTTTTCGGGGTTTTCCCTTATCCTGAGAAGACGAATGTCGAGTAACTTTAGCTTCCATGGATCTCGAGATCAATTTAGCATCATTTCATGAATTTCCTTCATTGTACGATATGACCAACCAGATTAAAGGAAGTTAAGCTTTCAAATAAAAAAAAAAAAAAAACATCATCTGCTGGCTGTGGTACCTAAAACCAACACCAGCACGTTCCAGGTGGCGTTACTAAATTGCACTGTTACCAAATCCATTTCGGTAATCAGTTGATGAACGTTCACTGATCGTTTATTAACGTTTATGGAACCTACCGAAAAATCAAACTGATCAGAGAGTAATTGATTAGCAATCAATTGGTGATCTGATTTGCTTTCCTGTAACTTGGCACAAGCATACAAAGTTGGTTATTAAAAATGGTGTAAATTAGAGTAACACTGAATTTGGAAAATAAAAAGGAATGGAACAGATTTATCTGTTTATCGAAATAATAAGATGGGGTATTTAAATAGAAGAACGAATTATAATCTATAAAATCGATACCGAGAACAGTTTACTAAAGCTAAACAAAATAAATTGTCTTTCACGAAAATACAGGATTATTTGCATCAAGAAAACAGCTAGAAATTTCAAAATTCATATATATATGAATTTAGTTTCAATAAGTGCTATTAACAAAAATAAAAGTAAAATGACCGTATTTAAAGCCCTCCGTGGAGTAATGTTTACCATTCTAACTTCATATACCCGAGGCTGAGGGTTCAAACCCGGTGGAGGACGATGGATTATTTTCGGGCGTAGAAATCCTTAGCATTTCTTCCTTCAAGCCCGATAAAAGAGGCATCTAAGCAAACTTAAGCGGTCTTTCACGCCCAGTATAAAACGTGACGCTGAAAACTACATCATTTAAAGAGCGCTTATAAATAAAACTCCATTTCCATTTTTTACCGTGGTTAAAAATAATATAATCAGCGAAAGTTTACGGTGAAGGTTTATAAGATGAAGTTATTTTATATTATTAATAGACCGATTTGCAAAATTAGAGATAATTTAATAATAGAAATTTAGAATGTGTTAATAAGAAGATGAAATGTTAAAACACATGAAGAAAAAAATGGTTTATACGGTATTAAAGAAATTAAAGTGGTTAGAGTGTAATAAAATTAATAGTGGGTAATTAAGTAGGGCAGTAATTATTTAAATCTTCTGAATAATAAAGTACTGTTAAACTGGCAAAATATGAGTTTAATATTTTTGATAAAACCGTAAAGAATAGATATTACATTTATTTTCTAATACATCAGAATCATCAGCTGTCTGATATAAGTAATGACGGTTTAAAACATATCGCACTTGTTTTGGAAGTTATGTTGCTTCAAATTATAAAGATGATCAGAAATATATGCTGAAACACCGCATTTACACTAAACTCAATTCCAACAAAACCATCTCAGTGAGGGTGTATCAGTTTCGACAGATCTACTTCAGCTAAATCTTTAGGTTAATATAATTATCTCACCTGATATATTTTTGTTGGTTCGCTTCGTTGTCGGGGCAGGAGACAACGGTCAAGTGTGATGGTGAGGGTGGAACACCCTGGATTTATACTAGACATTAATTGTTTGTTATGGTGATGTAAGGTTAGCCAAGTCCTTGAATCGAACATGTTACCGCTTCCCTCAGCACTTCCTATAACGTGTTACGTCACACACAACATTGCGCATAAACAAAGTCGCTTGCATTCCTTCCGCACATTTGCAACATCTCCACGAGGAAATAGATTCCTCCAACCAGTGTTTCCGGGATCATTTCCAGCAAACAAAACTTTGTTTGCATCGCACTCAAATATCTGATATGTCTTAAAAGTTTGATTAAATATGATGCTGAAATTAAAGCACCAGTATTTGAGATCCTGCCAATATTGTTTATTGCTTTCTCTTGCACGTATGTACAGAGTACATAGTAAGTAGAGAAAGTATTGTATTCCCTAAACAAATCGATACCAATATTTCACCTGAAATATGTTCTGCGACCCCCCCTAATAAAATCTTATATATTACACTCACATGACATTCTCTAGCTGTTCTCCAAACTTCTTACAAACAATTAGAGATAAGCATTAGCAAAATGTTATTGCTCAGTTCCTTATAAATAGAATGGAACTAAAGGAATGCACTATGCTAAAGTGATAGTCAAATGTTTTAAAACTTCGATATGCGATTGTCATTGCAATTCGCTTCTTTGTTTGGCCAGGAGTAGAACAAAAGAAAAACGGACACTTCCTGTCTGAGAAAAGTATAAGTATTCCAAAATTGAAACTAATAATAAGGAATATCTCAAAAACGGTTACCTCCAGAACAAAAATGTAAGGGACATGGATTGTATGTTTTGACAAGATCTACAATTTTTCTGTAGTATGTTTTTGCCTAAATCTTATGATCTACCAGTTATGCAAAAGTGGGAAAAATGCATCCAGAATAAAGAGGCCTTTAGAGGCTATTCCCAGAAAAATTAAGATACAAATTTATTTGTCATTTAAATTTCTTAAATATAAGAGATTTTAATCAAAATCGTTAGAGCCATTTTTGAGAAAATCAAAATTTTCGAAAAATGTTCCATGTAATGGACAGTTGAGGTGGGGGGATTTTATTGTTAATCTTCGTCTCGCATTCTCAGAAGATACCAAACTTAAATACCTAGTTTGGTATTTAACGATGTTTTCATTTTCATTTTTGAGCTATGCTTCCCACAGACACACACACACGGACATATTTTGTAAAAATGCTTTTATGCATTCAGAGGTCTCAAAAATATATTTCCGGTGAAATCTCGGTATCGAATTTTTGGGGTGCAATACAATACCTTCTCCGAACACTATGTACATAGTACGTGTAGAGAAAGTAAACATTAGGAAAAGGTCGGAGTGGTGTCTATGGATAGCATAACCCAACAACGAAAAGTCAGTAAAATACCAAACTTGGTGTTAAATTCAGTGTTTCCCAAGGAGGCGATAGTGTTTCCCAAACTCCCTTTACATGGAACATTTTTCGATCATTTTGATTTTTTCAAAATTGACCCAAATGATTTTGATTAAAATACCGTATATTAAAGATATTTACATGACAAATGTAAAGTCCTATTTATTCCGAATGGCTTTTGTATAACTCGATAAGTGTTTGTATGTATCTTTGGGTCGATATTTTTAAATTTACACCCACACAGTCACACACTCATTTAAACTTCCAGATTCTGGAATGAAAGGGAAAACTATTAAATTAACTCCATGGCAGTGCACAAAGGAACTTGGCGTACCGCCCGGCCACTACATTCCCCATTTCGGCCTGAAGGCGATATGAATGGAGTGCAGCGTTGGAGGGTGAGACGTGATCAGCGCCGCGAGTCCCTCCCGGCCGGTTGATGCGGTCTTCTCGATCTGGAGCCGCTACTTCCCAATCAAGTAGCTCCTCTATTGGCCCCCCAGGGACCTCACGAGGCTGAGTATACCCCGCACCAGATCTCCCAGCGCGGGAAAATTCACCATGCCGGTACCAGGAATCGAACCCACGTCTCTCGCTTGGCAAGCAGCCGCGCTTACACCGCATAGGGAGACGACCGGAATAGTGTTAGGTAGAGAAAAATTCCTGCTCTAGGCGGGAATCGAAACCAGGATCCCTGGCATAGCAGACACTTCTAATCAAGCTGAACTAAAATATTAATTATCTTAAACGCGCAAACACCTCAAATCATCTATGGTAATACAAATATATATATATATATATATATATATATATATATATACATATAAACCCATCTTCAAAAGTAAAAATGAAAACAATATGGGGTGTTACATGCACATGACTTTCTGTATCTATTCTGCAACAGCTATTCTTACAAAAGTGTATTCCTCCATCTACTTCATGCTAATCCAGATAAACAAGCACAAATTTTCTTATTTCTTGTAAGTAGAAGGGAAATAAGGGAATACACTAGGTTAAAGGAGAATCAACTCTTTTAAAAGAACCCGCCTGGGTAGTGTGGTGGTACCGTGTCTGCCTCACATTCAAAAGGTTATGAGTTCGAATCTCGCTTAGGGTGAGTTACCCCGATAAGGTTTTTTTTGCCGATCCCGGTGGCCGCGCTCGCTAAAGTGACTCGCTTTGGCGCTTCGTGGTGCACAGGATCGTGGGTTCGAGTCCCGCCTCGGGCATGGGTGTTTCTGTGTTTGTAAATGTGTCTTATGTTTGTGTATGTATATGTAAAAGGAAAACGTTAAGAATAATAAGGTCTACTAAGGAAATATAGGAAACTGGGAAAAAATGGAGGAAAAAGGAATACAGCGCCGGAGTCCTGACAAGCCTCCAGAACCGTATTTTTTTAGTATAAAAAAAGAGAAAAGCTTAAATGGTTTAAAAAAGAAAACCAATAACAAGGATTATCTCGGAAACGGTTAACTCTACAATTAAATTTATGTGACATAAATTTTGTTTTTACAAAAAATATATATTTTTGGTAGTAAGTTTTTGATTATCTCTTACGGTTTACCAGTACGCAAAAGTCACCCAGGATGAAGAAATCTTCAAAGGTTATTCCCAGAAAATTCAAGTTATACATTTCATTTGTCATGAAAATATCTTAATGGTATTTTAATAAAAATTGTTAGGTACATTTTTGAGAAAACCAAAATGTCGTGACAAATTTTATGTATGTTTTGAATTTTCTGGGAATAGCCTAGGAAAACCCTTAATTCTGGATGACTTTTGTATAACTGATAAGCGATAGACAAAAAAAGCTTAGTACTCAAAAAAATGTAGTTCTCATTAAAACACACATTTTTTTTTTCGTGTAGTTGACCATTTCCGATATATTCCTTGTTATTTATTTCAGTTTAAAGTACGTAAACGTTTCTCATGCGGGAATTCATTAATTGCTGGCCATGTAAGGAAATGAATTTCAATAACATAGCAACTAGCTGTTAAAATATTTGACTATCGCTTATAGTTGTTTTCCTCTGCGCCCTATTATTATTAATTATTGTCATTATTATCATTAGTGATGGTGGTGGTGCTGCTGCATGTATTACACGTCTTTGGCGAGGAAAACTTGCATTAAATCCTGAGCAAAAATTCATTAATGATTAGACAGATGAGAAAATAGTCAGCCCCTAGCTTGGTTGGAGTATACGCTTCTGCCCCTGTTATTTAATGAATTTCATGCTAAGGTTTCATCCTTCTATAGATCCCAGATTTCACGTACATGCACATACGCTGTGTTTCGTTTAATAATTCAGCCACGAGGGTCACCCAGAAGCTGACAGACGATTTGGCATAACTATACAATAACAAAAGTTATCAACACAATACTGTATTACAGTACCTTACTGTTACTCTATTTGTCAACACAATCTCCATTCTGTCAAGATATTTATTGTCACGTGGAACCACATTATCAATGCCGGTGTTTTACTTTCTCTACACGCACTATGTGCATAGTCTATAGAGAAGGTATTGCACTCCACCCAAAAATTCGATACCGAGATTTCACCGGAAATAGATGTTTTAGGGTCCCTTATATCCAATAAAAGCATTTTCACAAAAAGATCCGTGTGTCTGTGAACACGATATCTCAAAAACGAAATACCAAACTTGGTATATAAGTTTAGTATCTTCCAGGGTTGCGACACGAAGGTTTTGAGAAAGATCCCCCACACCAACTACCTTTACATGGAACTTTTTTCGAAAATTTTTATTTTCGCAAAAATGGCTCTAATGATTTTGATTAAAATATCAAATATTAAATATATTTACCTGACAAACAAAATGTATATCTTGAATTTTCTAGGAATAGTCTCTGAAGAGTACTTTATTCTAAACGAATTTTACGGAATTTAGCATAACTGCTAAACGGTAAGGCTTAGATAAAAACCTACTACACAAGGAATGTAGAACACGTTAAAACACACAATTTATGTTATATACATTTTTTTTCGTGGGGTTGATTGTTTTTGGGACATTCATTGTTTTTGGTTTCAGTTATGAAAAACTTGCTTTTCTCATATAGGAATTTGTCAACTCCTGTCCATACAAACAAGGGAGCTTCAGTCACATAGTAACCAGCTTTTGACTATCACTTTAACTTATGGTACTCTCTTATTTCGCTTCTACTTACAAGGAAGCAAGTAATAAGACTATTTCTGCTGATTTGTTCTCGAGTAGCATGAAACCTTTTAACAAAACTTAGTTACAGAGATGTAGAGAAAGTCATGTGAATGGTACACATCAGATTTTTTAATGCACAAAATGTTCGATCAATCGAATTTTATAGGTAAATAACGCAAGTGTATAGTAATAATAATGCAATGAACGAGCCTTCAGGTAGGAAATGGCGCATAATTTACGAGTAATGAAGGATGAACCAACCGGAGTGGAAGTTCATCAATCGTTATGGAGGAGTTGAAAACAAATGTTGATAAAAGAATTCAGAAAAAACAGTATTTCATTTGGACACAATACATGACTTTTAGAATTGAAAAGATTTCCCATCGATGAAGACCTCAAAGTGGCAGCGACATCTTGGTTCAGATCTTTAGCGGTGAAAGAGTACAACTGCGTTGTAAAACCGTTACCTCGTGACAGTAAATACCTTGATAGCAATGACGATTACGTACAATAAGGTACCATAACTTTGTAAATAAAGTTTTGTGTTGATAGCTTTCGTTAGTATTTAGTTATGCCAAATCTGTCACTTCCTGAATGGTCCTCGTAGTTCTGCGGTAAATTAGATAACCTATTCACTATAACGACTGAGAGCTTCAAAGAAAGAAACTTTCTTTGGCTGAAAACACTGCGGAAAGACAGGAAAACTCTTCTTCCCCCAGCCGTCGTTTCCCGTAAAACTAACGCCCAAGAAAACGTGGACGCATAAAACGAGGTACGTCCAGAAAGTAGGTCCCGTGTGGTAATAAAATTAAATTGTGTACAGATACAGAATAATTATTTATTGCACAAAATTCTACAACTCTTAAACTACTTTTCCACATAACTGCCGAAATTTTGCAGGCATTTGTCATAGCGTGGGACAAGTTTTTGTATACCTTCTTCATAGAAGTTTGCCGCCTGTGTCTTCAAGAAGTTGGAAACATTTTCTTTCAGCTCTTCGTCATTGTTGAAGTGTTGACCGCCAAGGAAAGACTTGAGATGTAAGAACAGATGAAAGTCGCTAGGAGCGAGATCAGGGCTGTACGGAGGATGGTCAAACACGTCCCAGCCAAATCCCTGTAGGAGGTTTTTCGTCACATTTACAGTGTGTGGTCGTGCGTTGTCGTGAAGAAAAACAACACCTTTTGACAGCAATCCTCGGCGCTTATTCTGTATTGCGCGGCGCAATTTCTTAAGTGTCTCGCAATAAACATCTACTTTGATTGACCACGCAGTAAGAAATCAATGATTAAGATGCCTTTCCAGTCCCAGAACACTGTGCACATCATTTTTCGAGGTATCAAGATTTGTTTCGGCTTAACCTTTGCTGGGGATGAAGTGTGCCTCCATTCCATTGATTGCCACTTACTTTCAGGGGTGTCGTAAGAAACCCAAGTCTCATCTCCTGTGACTATCTGTGTCAGAAATTCTTCACCGTCTTCATCATAACGGGTTAAAAACTGAAGTGCACTACCCATCCGTTTTGTTTTGTGTTGCTCATTAAGAATCTTTGGTACCCAACGTGAGCAAAGTTTACGAAATTTCAGTTTTTCGGTAACAATTTCATGAATTAGTGATCTGAACTTTGGGAAATTCCACAGCGAGAGCACTAATTGTAAACTTGCTGTTTTCCTGGATCTTGTCATCAATCGCGTGAGCCAGTTCTTCTGTAACCAAAGATGGACGCCCACTTCTTTCTTCATCGTGCAATTCACTACGTCCTTCGTTGAACTGTCGGACCCATCTTCTCACCATTGAATCACTCATCGCATTTTGTCCGTAAACTTCGCAATTTTGCCGATAAATTTCAATTGTTTTCACTTTCCTAGCATTCAGAAAACGAATCACAGATTTGATTTCACAAGCGGCGGGATTTTCAATCAACACCGACATTGCAAACAAGCACAACAAAGCATATGTGGCTGGCAGCGATCTCAAAATGGCGCACGTTTCTTCTCCTTGATACAGAGCGTTTACCGCGCATGTGCGGAACTGCGATCGCAGCGCTGCAGCGGAGATAAATTGAAACTGAACTTACTTTCTGGACGTACCTCGTATATTGCCTCGTTCTTCAAACTCATCGTCCGATTCAGAGTCTCTTCTTCTAAATGTATGATGGAATTGGCCAACACGTCATCAATTCTGTTAGGTCGTTTCTTCCCGCATTTCGTCTGCTTGCTTATTTTGCTACAAATTTCTGCAAATAAGTGCGATATTTCTACACCGGTGGCTGTGGCAGTCGTCCCATGACTTGAGGAACGGAATTTATAGGTTTTCCAGATTGCAATGTTTTCAGTTTATCAGCGAAGAACTTATGTACCAAATATTCAGTTTCCCTCGTCTTCCAAAACCAGCTTTCAACAATACGAAAACCAGCAAAATAAAATTAAATTTAGTTTTATTAATGCACGATCTTTAACTACTGCGGTTCTCAACGTTTCATTCTACAGGATGGTTTGAAAGTCACTGGACAATTGTTTAAAAGAAAACGAAAATACTAGTAAGACGTAGTATAGTAGGAAGTTTTAATCCGTTAAGTTGTTATTACCATTTCAAAGATATATTATTGCAGACAAAAACACTTTGAACATAAATAATTGTAAGCATTGTTTCTATTTGTAATGAAACATAACTTCAATCTTTGCTAAGGGTCCAGAAACTTTTGCGACACCTGCATATTGGGCGTGAAAGACTGCATAATTTTTCTCAGATGCCTCTTTATCAGGCTTAAAGCTGTTTTACGTGCCGTAAATCTGCGGCTGAATTTTTACACCCAAAAAACTTCATCGCCCTCCTCCAGGTCTGAACACGCGACCTTCGTGCATGTTGTCCCTAGACCTAGACGACGCCAACAAAATAAACAGAGCTAAACACATCCTAAACATCTCCATGTTTCTCTGTCAGTAAAAACCATTGTATCCAAATAAGCAGACATAGAACTGGTTACAGCATGCTTCGCTGCGTGACAGAAATTAAACAGTAGCGGAAGGTGGGCACGACCTTTGCCTCCGTTCCCAATTACTGAGTGAAGTAGCGAGAAGAAGATAATGTTTCAAGATAATCCAGACTTACTATAATTTTGACTGGCGAGGTGGCGCCGCAATAACTGTACGATTCGCATTCGGGTTCGATACGCATGGCCCACTATATCCCTGAAACTTTCTGTTCTTCATTTTATGTTGCCATCACTTCTTTCTAATCTGTTTCAAGGTTGAAGGATCAGGGGATGGTGTTCGGCGGATTACCACTTAAGAAACTTATTCCTGGCGTCGAGGGGGGACCACTCTTTCGGGACCCATCTAGTGCTTTCGGTTAGGGCCCGTTCGGGAATCTTCGGAGGATTGGGGCTTGTGTTGGTCCCGGGGGGCTCGGAAGCATTCGCTCTGGAATCATTAGGAATCTACCCATGCTTGCGCAAATCGTCATCCGGATCTGGTCACCGTCCGGGGTCTCTGTCCTCACACCCTATAAAGTCACGTATCATTGAAATGAATATCCTTATAGGAGGTCATAGAGAATCAATATCAATGGCAGGAGCAAACCTTCTGGAATAAAATGCTCAAACGAATGACACAAAAATTATGTTATCCACTCATATGACTTTCTCTACATCTGTAAACAAATTATTGATAAAAAGCTTATTCTTCTATTTACTTTATGCAAATCGAGAAAAAAATTAGCAGAAGGGGTCTTAATAATTGCTTCCTTGTAAGTAGAAGGGAAATAAGGCAGTACCACAGGCTAAAATGATAATCTAAAACTGGTTGCTATGTGACTGAAATTCCTTTGTTTGTATGGACAGGAGTTGACAAATTCCCGGATGAGAGAAATATAAGTATTTTAAAGCTGAAACCAATAACAAGGAATATCTCAAAAAACGAACATCTCTCTTATGTATATGGCATAAATTTTGAGTTTTAACGAAATTTGTACTTATTTGCTGGTGGAACTAATGCTTAGAGTTGTCTCTATCACATTGTGCATTAGCAGTTTTCTCGCACAACTGATTTTGGACGAGCTTCACGAATTTCGTTAATGAGCGAACGGCGGCTTCGATTAAACTCGTTATACTAGCATTCCACAGTGACAAAAGACGGAGTTTCCTCGCCAAGTGTAGTCATACTAAATTGAATAATTCACTCTTGTCTTGATAATCTACGTTGAAAGTCATACATAATAAATCACCCCACGAACATTTCCACAAATTAATTCCATCTTTACACTGAGAGACAATTTTAAAGTCACTGTAAACAACACAAATGACGCTCTGTTGACAAACAATCTGAAGTAGGTTAAGGTCAACAATGCCGAACTTTTCAGTGGAAGCACCAGATGGCACTTATAGCAATCAGTGATGCCAAGGCTCTAAATATAATAATTTAGTGGCCCTTGTAATATAGGAACATTTTTATGGAAAATAAACATGCATAAAGCAAAATATTTCGTTAGTTATTAAATATTTATGAAAAATCTGGTTTCATAAATATTTTCAATAGCACATTATAATAAAAAGTTTTATACGCTCTCTATTACGTGTAGTAGATAGAGGAATTATTACATTTCACCGTAAAATCAAATTCGACATTTTACCGAAAATATATTTTTGAAAGCCCCTAAATTAAACAACCATATTAAGAAAAAAATAAAAATCGGTTTGTGTGTGTGTGTGTGTGTAAATATATATGTGTGTGTATTGTGTGTGTGGGGAGGGGCTCAAAAATGTAAGTCCGCTAAATACCAAACTTGATATTAAAGTTCATCATCTTCCAAGGATGCAACACGAAGTTTTTCCAGAAAATCCTCCCACTCAAAATTACCCTTTACATGGATAATGCTTGGAAAATTTTGATTTTGTCAAAAGTGGTTCTAATGATTTTAATTAAAATTCCACAATATGTTTAAGATGTTTTCATGATAAATGAAATATACATCTTAAAAAGTCTTTGAAGACCTCTTCATTCTGAATGAGCTTTGCATGGTTGGAATACATAGATGATAAAATAGTACTGTACAAAACAGTTGGATCTTGTTAAAACACACAAACTATGTTCAATATCTTTTTTTGGAGGGAGGGGGCTTAAACATTTCAGAAACATACCTTTCTATTCATTTACACTTTCCCAGAGCTATACATTTCCTAAATAAGAAGCCGTTACTCGCTTTTGTTTTCTTTGTTTACTCCTGACCATTCAAAGATCGGTTTTTAAATGATTTGAATGTCCGTTTAGCCTAGTGTACTTGATAATTTCTCTCTTAACTACAAGGAAACAAAGAGTAAGACTATTTCTGTAAATGTTTATCTTGACTAATATGAGTATTCAGAATAATTTGTTGTAGAACAAGCCGAGAAGGTCATGTGAATGGAACACATAAGATGTTTCATAAATAGGAGGTAATCATTCATTTTTTCCCCATTATTTACATATTTACTCCTCGACTTGCAAACTGAACGGATTAAAATGTCATCACACAGCGATAAGTTATTAAAAGGTTTGATTATAGTTTTTGTCTAGTGTGTACTCATGTTTCTTTGTATCTATAGGTACAAGTACATAAGTAATAGCACCATTCTTTCTAATGTTCATCTGGTTAGTATAAAGTATAGAGAAAAATAAGCTTTTATACGAATATTTTGTTGTAAAATAGGTAGACAAAAGCATGTGAATGAGGCAGATACAGCGTAGTTAGTGTTTTACATTCGTGTAATTTTTATTGCATTCTTTAATCTAATGTTATTGCTTGGGCTATAACTCGTAAAAGTGGTATGAAACATTACGTAAACAGCAAAATACTCTTGCAGGTCGTTAAATCCTGGCGTTAAAAGTACATAAATAACTTTGCGCTAAATTCTTATCGCGTATTCTAATGGGGTGCAGTTTGTTTAAGAGACAACGTGTAAATACACAAAATGACATTGTCAAGTCTTTCTGGGTCTTGTCAAGTTTTGTCCAGTTCATCACTTTCTCTAGCGCATATGTTAAACATACATAGTAGGTAGAGAAGGTATTGTATTCCACCCAAAAATTCAATACCAAGATTTCACTGGATATATATTATTTGAAAACCCTGAATCCAACAAAAGGCAGTTTTATAAAAAGTCAATGTGTATGTCTAGAGGGCATAACTCAAAAATCTGATATGTTCCATTCACATGGCTTTCTCTGCATTTCTGTAACAAATTATTTTTGAAGTTATCTACTTCGTGTTAAACATTAGCTGAAATGGCCTCATTACTGGCTTCCTTCTAAGTAGAAGGGAGATAAGGGAATACACTAGGATAAAGCGATAGTCAATTCTTTTAAAAGCTAGTTGCAGTGTGGTTGAAATCCGTTTCTTTGCATTGCCAAGGGTTGACAAATTCCCATATAAGAAAAGTTTAAGTATTTTAAAACTGCTACCAATAACAAGGAATATTTAAAAAGAAATGGTCAACCCCACGAAAAAATGTATGATATAAAATGTCTGTTTTAACCAGAACTGCACTTTTTGTTTATTAAGTTCTTTCCTATCTCTTACGGTTTACCAGTTATGCAAAATTCAGCAAAATCATCTAGAATAAAGAGTTCTTCAGAGTCTATTCCCAGAAAATACAAGATATGCATTTTGTTTCTTATGCAAAAATAGTTAATATATGGTATTTTAATCAACATCATTGGAGCCATTTTTGAGAAAACCAAAATTTTCTAAATTCTTTCCCTGTAAAGGGTAGTTTTCTTGAGGAATTTTCCTTAAAAAATGTTCGCGTTGCATCATTGGAAGATACTAAACTTAAATATCAAGTTTGGTCTTTACCGCCTTTTCGTTTTGATTTATCATGCTCACAGACACAGGGAAACACGCGCGCACTCGCGGATCTTATTCTAAAAAAAAGTTTTATACAGGGGACCTTAAAACGTGTATTTCCGTTGAAATCTAGGTAAACAATTTTTCAGTGGATTGCAATAACTTCGATACATTCGTACTATGTAGAGAAAGTAAAAACGAAAAGGAAAATTTTTCGAATTGTCTATTTTTTCAAAAATGTGTCTAATGATTTGGATTATAATACAGATTATTAAAAATATTTACATGACATATATTATGTACACCTTGAATTTCATATCTAAACTCCTCTTCATTCTGAATGACTTTATGATAACGGGTAAACCGTAACAGATAGACACAAACTTAATGTGATCATCCCTTTCCTAGGCTAAAGCGATAGTCAAATCTTTTATAAGCTGTTCGCTATATGATGCAAATAAATTAACTTCTCTTTGCATTACCAGAATATAAAAAATTTGATGTGTTCCATTCACATGACTTTCTCTACATCTCTGCAACAAATTATTCTTAAAAAGCTTATGCTTCTATTTACTTCATGCTAATCGAGACAAAATTAACAGAAATAGTCTTATTACTTGCTTCCTTGTAAGTAGAAGCGAAATAAGGGAGTACCATAGTTTAAAGTGATAGTCAAAAGCTGGTTGCTATGTGACTGAAGTTCCTTTGTTGTATGGGTAGGAGTTGACAAATTCTTGTAAGAGAAAAGTTAAATTTTTCGAACCTGAAAACAAAAACAAGGAATATCTCAAAAACGATCAGCTCCACGAAAAAAATGTATACAACATAAATTGTGTGTTTTATTGTGCACTACATTTTTTGTGTGGTAAGATTCTGTTCATCTCTTACGGTTTAGCAGTTATGCAAAATTCCGTAAAACTCACTCAGAATAAAGTTATCTTCAGAGGCTATTCCCATAAAATTCAAAAGATACATTTTATTTGTCAGGTAAATATTTTTAATATACGATATTTTCATCAAAATCGTTTAGAAAATCAAAATGTTCGAAAAATGTTCCATATAAAGGGTAGTTTGGGGTGGGGGGATTTTTCTCAAAATCTTCGCTTCACATACCTGGAAGATACTAAACTTAAATACCAAGTTTGATATTTTACCGACTTTTCGTTTTTGAGTTATCGTGTTCACAGACACACGGACACACTGACACGTGGACACACGGGCACACACACGGACCTTTTTCTGAAAATACTTTTTTTGGATACAGGGGACCCTAAAACATATATTTTCGGAGAAATTCGGTATCGATTTTTTTGGTGGAGTGCAATCAATACCTTCTCTATACACCATGTACATAGTACTGTAGAGAAAGTAAAGAGTGAAGCTTCCTATTTTAGAAAAATCTAGGTATTGGACATTTTAAAAGAAAAATCTCAGAAATGGCTAATTCGACACAAAAAAGTGTTCATAACATAAACTATGCAAAAATCATCCAGATATATATTTGCTATATAATTTTTTAAATTGTAATCAAAATTGTCAGAACTAATTTGATAAAATTTAAAATTTCGAAACATTTAAATATGAAATGTAAATTTACATATGAGATGGGGCGATTTTCGTGAAGATCCTCCTGTCGCATCCCGGAAAGGGGTTTGGTTCTTAGCCGACTTTTCAGTTTTGAGTTATGATATGCGCAGACATACGGACACCCATACACACACACTGTCATTTTTTCTAAAAATGTATGGACATAAATTGTGTGTTTTAATTATATCTAAATTTTTGAAGTAATATTTTATCTATCTCCTATTACATGAAGGATGAAAAAATGACGAATGACGATTTCCCATTTGACAAAAAGTATAGGTACTGGAAAAATTAAATAAACGTCAGGAAATACACGGAAACTGTTAACTCACCAAAACTAAAGTGAATCTAATAAAGTATCTGCTTTAAAACCTTTCTCATATGATAGCTTGGCTACTCCTGACCATGAAAACCAACGAATTTCAATCCTGTAGCTACCAGCTTTAAAATATTTGACTATCGCTTTAGCCTAAACTATTCTCCTATTTCCCTTCTACTTATAAACAAGCAAGTAATAAGACCATTTCTGTAATGCTTATCTTGATTGGTATGAAGTAAATATAGTGACCAACAATGTTGTAAGAAAGTCATCAACTTCATGAAAATATGCAAAATTATTAATGATATTTAAATTGTTGCCAAGTTTGTTATTGTTAATTAAACAATGTAAGATTTAATGTAACATTTTGTAATTCTACCTCATTGTACAACTCAGTGTTCAGTCACGATATGACGTCATTGTTGAAGCGACTATAATAAATTAAAAAAAAGTAAATAGAGGAATAAGCTTTTTAAAAGTAATCTTTACAGAGATGTAGACAAAGTCATGTGAATGGAACAAATCAGATTTTGCAGTCATTTTGAGTGACTAAAAATGAATTTTTGTATTTTTGGAGCAAAACCACATTCTTACTATATGTGAAGTTTTGATCCCCTATGGCGGATGTAACATGTTTAGGCGCCATTTTAACGCGTTGCGTTATTTAAATTACACTCGTTTGGATAAATGATGAGTCACTCTAATTCAGTTGTTTTGAACTTATTTTATTTCCTATACTTTTTATACGTTTAGTTAGAGGTGTGAAAACTTTCCACAGTTCTCTAAAGAATAAAGATAACAATTGCCGAATTGAAAATTCTATACTAGTCAGAGTTTATTTTTAAAAAAAAAATCTTTTCTGTTCCATTCACACGATTTTCTCTATCTCTCTGTAACAAATTATTGTTAAAAATCTTACTCTCCCACGTGCTTCACGCTAATAAAAAAAAAATTAACGAAATGGTCTTATTGTTTATTTCCTTATAAGTATAAAGGAAATAAGAGAATACTTAGGGTAAAGCAATAGTCAAAACTTTTGAAAGCTGGTTGCCATTTGATAAAACGTCGTTTTTTTGGTTTTTTGGTTTGTTTGTTTTTATGGCTAGGAGTTGACAAATTCCCGTATGAGAAGAGTAAGTATTTTAAAACTGAAACCAATAACAGATAATATCTCTGAAATGGTTAGCTGTAAAAAAAAATGTATATGATATCCATTGTGTGTTTTAAATGATATACATTTTTGTGTAGGAAGTTTTTGTCTGTCTTTTACAATTACCACTTATGCAAAATTCATTCAAAATAAAGAGGATCTCAAGACATATATTTTATTTGGCATATAAACATCTTTAATACGTAGTGTTTTAACCAAAATCGTTAAGAGCAATTTATTAGAATATCGAAATTTTCGAAAAATGTTTTATGTGAAGAATAGCTTGGGATGGGGGGATTTTCAAGAAAATCTTCATGTTTCAGAACTAAACATAAATACCATATTTGTTATTTGTCCTACTCTTATATACCGACATGTACATCCCCCCCACACACACCCACACTCACACATATGAACCTTTTCATATAAATGTCTTTTTAATTCAGAGGCACCCAAAACATGTATTTTCGGTAAAATCTCGTTATCGAATTCTAGGGTGGATACAATATATGTGCAAAGTACTTACTATGCGCACCATACATACGTGCTACAGAAAATAATTAGCATAATTATAGGCTGTTTTTATGAATTTTTCACACTTTCAACTATAAATATTTTTTATTTAAAAACTATCCACTATATTAAAATTTCAATCAGATAATTTTTTGCAAGGTTGTTAGGTAATGTAATTGCAAAAATGAGATCCCTAGCTCAGTACTTATTTCAGAAGATTTTGATTATAGATAACATTTATATAAATTAACTCTTACCTTAAGAATGCAATTATAAATTGACACTGACCTTTTCTATAGACCATTCTTTAATTGCTAGTAAGCCCATGCAACAATTTAAATCTATAGCTCTAAATACCTTAGAAAATAACATTTATCACTGCGGTATCTTATCACCTTCAAATTAGGGAATAGTAATATTCTATGAGTATTAAATAAATAAGTAAATATATATATATATAGTGGTACATTCACATCGCGTCATCTGTGGCCCGCGTTCTAGAGGTCGCGGATTCGATCCCCTTGGCGGTCCACCTGAGCCACGCGTTTTTCTGGGGCTTCCCGGGTCGCCAGGCGAATGCTGGGTAGGTTCATTACATCCCTCAAATTTTCCGGTCCTGTTCCCATCATTTAAAAGTCATCTCTTTCGGGTTTGTTGGACCAGGCGACGGTGTTCGGCGGATTGCGGCTGGATGATGGCCTGAGCAAGGCTTATCCTGACGTCAACGTCGGTATCAGTCTGTCGGGACCAACCTTGAGGTCATGGCTCTTCCTCTGGGGGACCGCCGGATGCTCGGGGTTCGTGAACAAGGACCGGACGACGTCGGAAGCGTTCCACCTATAACCGTTAGGGACCCCGTTCATGGTTTATCCGTTGTCACCAGAATATAGTCCCCCTTCAGGTCTGTCTCCTTATCCCTCCTTCCCTTCCTCCCTAGTGTCACACGGGCGACAAAGTCCTACGTTCTAAGCTCTACCCCAATGCTCTGGTGGTCCCGTCCACGCGTAATCCTAATCACATGCCCTTCTCTGTCCACTAACGTTCATTAATGGACATAAAAGCCTACTACTAATTTTATTTTTCTATATTGTTATTTTAATTAAAGTGAAGTTTGATCAATATTGTGAAAAATTAAAACATTATTTTTGCTTAAAATAAAATGATATGAAAAGAAAAGAAAATGTATCGTTTTTCCTACTTGGCAAAATTTATCGGCAAATTACCTGAAGCTATGGAAGTGTATGTGCATGTTTATTAATAGATACTCTCAACTTTAAATCTGATTTTCTCACAAAGTTCGAATCTCGTTTAGAGTGAGTTACCCGGATACGATTTTTTCAGGGTTTTCCCTTATCCTGAGAAGACGAATGTCAATAATTTTAAGCTCCATGGACCCAGAGATCACTTGAGCATCATTTCATTGATTTCATTCATCGTCCGGTATAACCAACCAGGTTAAAATACGTTAAGCTACAGAAAAAAAAAGTTTAATAACCATACAAGCTAGAGTTTTGATTCATGACATTAATATCACTATTAATGTACAATAAGGTATCTTTCATACTGAGGATTTCCTAAATTTTAATACAGCAGAAATAGCTTACTTATGTGTTTTGTTAAGTCGCAAAGAGAACAGCAATTAGAAAATGCTTAAGATCACGGCTCATAATATTGAGAAAAAACAAAAAACAAACAAAAAAAACGAATTTCATTTGTACGCTGATCATGAAACTCTTAGTACATATATTAAAGTACATTCCATGATAATAATAATAATAATAATAATAAATACAATTTATGTGTTCTATTCACACGACTTTTTCTAACTCTTTCACTAATAGACTTCCATTACAAATGATTTTTCTTTTATCTACGTCATACTGATCGAGATAAACATTTCCAGAAATAATCTTATTTCTTGCTTCCTTGTGTAGAAGAACATTAATGAAATTCACTAGGCAAAAGCGATAGTCAAATCTTTTAATGTGAAACAATGGAAATGCGGTTCTCTTTTGCATTCCCGGAAGTAAAACAAAAGAGATGAAACGAAAGTAGACTACGCGTTTGAGAAAAGTTTACAGTAGTTTAAAATTGAAATCAATAACAAGGAATTACAAGAAGGAATCTTCAGTAATAAAAAAACACTTGGTCATATGGGTTTGCTTCGGCTGTCATCGAGACTCGTCGGCTAAGTTTTGCATGGCAAGAGAGAAGACCTATGAGGCTCTGGATAGGTAGAGTCAGACTAAAAAATGCAATGCCATAGCCGTGATCTCCCGATCTCCAGCCGGTTGCTCTACCACTGAGCTACCATGGCAACATGCCGGTATAGCAATGGCATTGGATTTTTCAGTTTGACACTACCAATCCAACTCCTGTCCTTCACACGGCTATGTGAAAAAAACGGTATTCCATACCTATTAGGCTTGTTTTAGAGACCTACCCTTTCTCGTATGTTCCTGCCTATCTGCCGTATAGGTATACCATCTTGTCCAGTCATGTCAGTCATCCCTTCTGAAAAGATAGGCTTACAATACATCCCGAACAGAACCGAGTTTTGTCGACAGAAGCCGATTTTATGCAGTAACAACGGCTGGAATGCCAAATACCAACAGATAAATAAATTATTTTAAATAATAATTATAAGTAAAATAGTTATAAATAAATTCTTTACATTTATAAATTAACAGGCATTCTACTTTTAACCGATTTTCCGGGCTTCGCAGTTGATCACAGAATACGCCCATGAAATTGATCTAGCATAATTGTTATGTTATTGCCAAAAACAATGGATACCGTGGTTCCCATCCTATAACTTGTCGCGATAAAACTTAACAGCGATAGGTAACCATGAAATTCAAAATTGTCATAGCTTTTACTTTCTGTACACTTACTATGTACGTAATAGGGAGAGAAGGTACTGTATTCCACCCAAATGTCGAGATTTCACCGGAAATATATGTTTTGAGTTCTCCTGAATAATAGGAAAGCATTTTTAGAAAAAGTCCGCTCGCGCGGGCGCGTGTGTTTCTGTATATGTCTAAGAACAGCATAGCTCAAAAATGAAAAGTTCGTTGGATACCAAACTTGATATTTAACTTCAGTGTCTTCCACGGATGCGAACAAAGATTTTCAAGAAAATCAGACACCTCCAACTACCCTTTACTTGGAAGAAATTTCGAAAATTTTGGGTTTCTCAAAAATCGCTCTACTGGATTTGAATAAAATCTTTTATATTTACGATATTTACATCACAAGTAAAATATATAATATCTGGAATTTTATAGGAATAGCCTATGAACCTCTATTCTGGATGAATTTTTCTGAATTTTGAAAAACTGGTAAACCGTAAGAGATAGATAATACCTTATCCCAGAAAAAATGCAGATCTTCTTAAAAGCGAAATTTATGTTATATACATTTGTTCTTAAGTTGACAGTTTCCAAGATATTTCTTGTTATTGGTTTCAGTTTTACAAAAACTTTTCTCTTACGGGAGCTTCTCTACACCTGCCCACCAAAGAAACAGATTTCAATTCCATAGCAACCCGATTTTGAAACATTTGACTGTCGTTTAGCCTCGTGTATTCCCTTAATTCCCTTTTGCTAATAAGACCGTTTCTGCTAATGTTTATTTCGATTAGCATGAAGCAGATAGAAGAATAAACTTACTAACAATAATCTGTTACAGAGTTGTAGAGAAAGCCATATGAATGGAACACATCAGATATTTATTAAAAGGTCAATTTTAAAATACTTACGGAAATTGTCAACTCCTGGTCATACAAATGAATGAATTTCAGTCTCAGAGCAACCAGCTTTTAAAGAATTAACTATCGCCTTAGCCTAGTATATTCCCCTATTTCCCTTCTACTTACAAGGAAACAAGTAATAACACAATTTCTGCAATGTTTAGGTCGACTGACATCAATTAGATAGAAGGATAAGCTTTTTCACAATAATTTACTACAGAGAGCCGTGTGAATGGAACATATCAGATTTTTCTTTTTGTTTAATTGTTCGTGGTTCTCCCATTGTGCACATTCCACCAAAATACGAGTTTGTTTTCTTAAACAATCTTTATTTATGCTTCTACATAAACTTTGTACCCTTCAAACTCGTAAATCACTTGTTCTAGCACTTTTTCCAGTCTTGTAAGCAA
The DNA here is from genome assembly GCA_030762935.1 of Hymenopus coronatus. Classification (NCBI taxonomy): domain Eukaryota; kingdom Metazoa; phylum Arthropoda; class Insecta; order Mantodea; family Hymenopodidae; genus Hymenopus; species Hymenopus coronatus. Next base: position 147,352,608 of record CM060896.1, read on the forward strand.
CTGTGGAACTCACTTTTCCTTATGGTGTTCAGCTACTTCAGTGATTCTGTTTTTAGCTCACCAATAATGGCTAAATGACGTCCTTACAAGTTCTCTTCACCATCGGGAATAGAAATAAGTCACAGGGGGCCATGTCCGGTAAATAAGCTGGCTAAGGCAACATAACGATCTGGTTTTTCCCAAAAAATCACGAACAAGCATTGAGGTGTGAGCAGGAGCACTATTCATGAGTGGTTTTGCGAAAATTCTGGTCGTTTTCTTCGGATTACTTCATGCAAACGGCGCATACTTTCTAGGTAGTACTGACTGTATAACCATCTCTTTGCAACTTCCACATTGTCGCCAGTAATTGATGTGTTCGGACGTCCAGGGGATCGTCGTTTTCAGAATCTTCTCGACGCTTTTTGAAACGTCGATACCACTCGAAACCCCTTGTCTTACTCATAGTAGATTTGCCAAACAAGATAAACAAAATTTAAAATCGATTATATAAAGCCCACGAAATTAAAAAAATTCCGGTTATTTTTTAATCACACCTTGTATGTACCCAGTCTTCATTCGAACCACAGAATGGGCAGATTCTTGTACCAGAATTGTCTGTAATTTCCTCTGTCCTCCAGCCTTCTAGCCTAAACTAGGTCATTCCTGATCTTTCCTTTTTTCTTAGTGCAATATATTTACCCAAATTCAGTCTTATTTCGTTTATTAGAGCTGGAGAGGGTTTAATTTTAGAACTCGATTCAATTTCCTGTCGACTGATGGCTCTCAATTTCCTTTTGACGCCTTTCCACATGTTTTTGTGATTTGGTATAACCTCCTGCTGAATAGAAAAGCCAATTACAGGTTTAGATCTGATTCTTGCTGCCAGTGCAAACCAATGAACTTGCTGCTCCAGTTACATTAATTTAAGCATATCAAGTTCATGCAGCAAAAAACCTTCACTATCAGTATGATCCAAACGTTATCTTATGTTGGAACAAAATGACACTTCGCAATGATGCCACTTTTATTTCTTGTGTTAATATTATTATTAAATATATTATATTTCAGCTTTGGAATTAGCCGTTTCCGAAATATTCATCGCTCACTATCAATTATGCAATGCTTTGAACAACAACTTCGAAATATTGTTTTATTTTACTTTATTACTATGTATAATGCAGGTGCATACAGGTAGAGAAGATATTGTATTCTACCCAGAACTTTGATGTCAAATTTACACCGAAAATATATTCTTTGAGACCCCTTAAATAAAAATCTGATGTGTACCATTCACATGACTTTCTCTATATCCCTGCAACAAATTATTCTTAAAAAGCTTATACTTCTATTTACTTTATGGTAATCAGAATAAAAATGAGCAGAAGTAGTCTTATTACTTGCTTCCTTGTAAGTAGAAGCGAAATAAGGGACTACCATAGGTTGAAATGAAGCTGGTTGCTATGTCAATGAAGTTTCTTTGTTTATATGGATAGGAGTTGACAAGTTCCTGTATGAGAAAAGCATAAGTTTTTCATAGCAGAAACCAAAAATAAGGAGTGTCTCAAAAACGACGAACTCACGAAAAAAATGTATATAACATAAATTGTGTGTTTTAACGTGCTCTACATTTTTTGTGCAGTAAGCTTTTGTCCATCTATTACGGTTTAGCAGTTATTCAAAATTCAGTAAAATTCATCTAGGATAAACTACTGTTCAGAGGCTATTCCCAGAAAATGTAAGATATACATTTTATTCGTCAGGCAAATATCTTTAATATACGAAATTTTAATCAAAATCGTTAGAGCCATTTTTGAGAAAATCAAAATCTTCAAAAAAAGTTCCATGTTAGGGGTAGTTGGGGGTGGGGGGATTTTTCTCAAAATCTTCGTGTCGCATCCCTGGAAGATACTAAACTTAAATACCAAGTTTGGTATTTTACCGACTTTTCGTTTTTGAGCTATCGTGTTCACAGACACACACACACACACACACGGACCTTTTTGTGAAAATGCTTTTTTTGGATATTGGGGACCCTAAAACATCTATTTCCGGTGAAATCTCGGTATCGAATTTTTGGGTGGAGTGCAATACTTTCTCTATACACTATGTATATAGTGCGTGTAGAGAAAGTAAAAAAGAAAACAATTTAGCGTTCTCCAACATAAACAATGTACAGATTAAGTAGAGAAGGCAATAGCACTATTGCATTCTCCACCCAAAATTTGATACTGATGTTTCAATGGAAAAATTCGCGCTTTAAGGACCCATGAATAAAAGAAAACATTTTTAGCAAAAGAGACGTGGTGTGTGTGCTAAATGACATGTATATGCATATATAAATTGCATGGGGATTGTGTCTAAAGTTCTCTTCATTCTGTATAAATTTGGTATAACTGATAAACCGCAAGAGATAGACAAAATTGTACTACACAAGAAATGTTGATCTCGTTAAGTATTTTAAAGCTGAAATCAATAACAGGGAATATCTCGGAAACGGCTAAAGAAAATATGTATAAATCGTATGTTTTAACAAGATTTACATTTTTTGTTAGTAAGTTATTGTATATCTCTTACCATTTACCAGTTATGCAAAAGTCATCTAGAATGTAGAGCTCTTCAGAGGCTATTCACAGAAACTTCAAGATATATATTTTATTTGTCATGTAAAACATTTAACATACGGTATTTTAATCAAAATCGTTAGTCATTTACATCGTTTAACATTTTCGAAAATGTTCCGTGTAAAGGATAGTAGGTGGTGGAGGGATTTTCTTGAAAATATTCGTGTCGCTTCTTAGTAAGATAAAATGAAATACCAATTTTTGTATTTAACAGACTTTTCGTTTTTGAGCTATGCTTCCCACACACATGGACATGTGTGTAATTTTTTCTTTCTTTTTTTATTCAGGGGGTCTGAAAATGTATATTTCCGACGAAAACTCGATATCAAAATTTTGGATGCAATACAATACTTCATCTATACACGTTGTACTAGTAAAAGCACTTGTGTTTCCTCAAACATATAGAACAGTATCCAGGAGACCAGGATGGCAGAAAAAGCTTTGCGAAAGCAGCAGGAAAAAAAGGGAGTCAGCTTTGTTTGTGTCAACAATCAACGCATCAGGGCGTATAAAAGAGCAAGCATCTTCCTCCTTAGCCACACTCCATTAGCGTTCAACACCAGGAGACCAACAATTCAGGTGAGCTTTCCTGTTTGGGTGTTTCTTCCATGTTTCCTGTTTATGGTTTGTGAAATCGCTTGTATAACGTTGCGTAATTTACTTAGTATACAGTTAACTAAGCACTATTCCTTTTGGTTCAAAACGCATCCAATATTTAATTACAGAGTACTAAAATACGTCATGCATATTGTTTTATAATCTTCACTGAAATTCTATAAAAATGTCTTTATATTATTAAATAATACGTATGACCTGGAAATTCTTAATCATACATTTTTACAAATTATTTTACCACAGAAAAATAAGTGCCAAACGGGATACTCAGGCGATAGCATCTGTAGCACGTATTTGGGTGTCCTAGGTTCAAATTCCGGGGCCGACCTAACTGTGTTTTTTATAGTTTCCCTCAGTCGCCAAGGTAAATACCGAATTGAATTGCTAATACCACGATCCAAAGTTCCAGCCTAGGTCTAAAGCAAAAGTAGCAATATTGTGTGTTACATTCAAAGTGCTTTCTCTACCTATTCTGCAACAAACTATTCCCACAAAAGATATTTTTCTTGGTCTTCTTACTCGTCTATCTACTCCATTGTCATTCTTGGTGCAGGAGAAACATGCAGCCTCTGCTTCTCTCGGTCGCTGGTTCAAGCCCAGCAGAGGGCGAAGGATATTATCGGGCGTAAAAATCCTTAGCGTGCCTTCCCTCGGTGCGGGACCAAAGTCGGTGGTCGTGTGTCGTAGATTTGCAGCATATAAAAGAACTTCAAGCCTCTGAGCATAATTAACTGGTCCTTTACGCTCAATATAGAATGGAAAGCTGAGAACCATAGCAGTTAAAGAACGTCGATAGAAAGATAAAAATACTCAAATTACATCTACCCCATACTAATCAAAACATACATTAGTAGAAATGGTTTATTGCACATTTTCTTGCAGCTTCAAGGGAATAACCAAATACACTAGGCTAAAGAAACAGTCAAGTTTTTAAGAGCTGTGATTTCGTTGAAATTCTGTTCTATTTGCATGAGCAGGATAAAGAAAGGAAAAAGGGATGACGACCTAATACTTGAGAAAATTATAAGTATTGCGAAATTTAAACTGAAAATAAGGAATATCTCGAAATAATCAAAATGTATTTGACATTTCTTTCATGTTCTAATGAAATCTGCGTGTTCTGTGTAGCAATATTGTGTCGTTTTCAAGATATTCTTAGTTGTTGGTTTGAATTTTTGAATACTTGTACTTCAAGCGATAAATTGCCTGGGGTATGCAATAGCCCGCCTCTTAAAAATCTTACAATCATTGTATACCATTAATAACCTACGACGAAATGTCTAATGAAAGTTTACCTCAATTAGCAAGAAATAACATTAAGTATAAACTTTTCTAAAAAGAGTGAGCAGAGAACTCTGTGTGAGTGCGACATTTGGTTGTATATCTGCTTAATTAAAGCATTATAGAAGAACAATTTTTGAGATCCAAGCCACGATTCTTGCACTGCATTTTAGACACAAACTTCTGGTATAATGCTGTTAGGAAGTAAAAACAGTCACTAAATCTTCGAGGAAATATACATATTCAATTTTTAAGATACAGTCTTGTAGCAACCACAGTTCCATTGTCATAAGGTTTATACCCTTAAGAACTCTATCAATCCAATTTGTGTATGCTTGGTACAATAAAGAACGATTTTGGTGGCTAACTCAATGACCAAGCTTCAAGCGGTTTCTCAAGGATTCTTTATACCCAAAGCACCTGCATCAGTGATTTGTTCCTTACATTAAAAGTCAGAGTAATTTTTACTTTCTCTATACTCACTATGTACATAGTGTATAGAGAATGTATTGCACTCCACCAAAAAATTCGATACCGAGATTTCACCGGAAATATATCTTTTAGGGTCCCCTGTATCCAAAAAAAGTATTTTCAGAAAAAGGTCCGTGTGTGTGTGTCCTTGTGTCTGTGAACACAATAACTCAAAAATGAAAAGTCGGTAAAATACCAAACTTGGTATTTAAGTTTAGTATCTTCCAGGGATGCGACACGAAGATTTTGAGAAAAATCCCCCCACCCCAAACTATCCTTTACATGGAACTTTTTTCGAAAATTTTGATTTTCTAAAAAATGGCTCCAACGATTTTGATTAAAATATCGTATATTAAAGCTATTTACCTGACAAATAAAATGTAAATTTTGAATTTTCTGGGAGTAGCCTCTGAAGACTACTTTATTCTGGATGAATTTTTCATAACTACTAAACCGTAAAAGATGGACAAAAACTTAGCCCACAAAAAATGTAGAGCATGTTAAAACATACAATTTATGTTATATACATTTTTTTCGTGGAGTTGATCGTTTTTGAAGTATTCCTTTTTCTTGGTTTCAGCTTTGAAAAACTTATACTTTTCTCATACAGGAATTTGTCAACTTCTGTCCATACAAACAAAGGAACATCAGTCACATAGCAACCAGCTTTTGGCTTTTACTTTAACCTATGGTACTCCCTTATTTCGCTTCTACTTACAATAAAGCAAGAAATAAGACTATTTCTGCTAATTTTTCTCGATTAGCATGAAATAAACAAAAGATAAGCTTATTAAGAATAATAATTTACAGAGATATAGAGAAGGTCATGTGAATGGAACACATCAAATTTTTACTTTCTCTACACGCACTATGTGCATAGTTATAGAGAAGGTATTGCACTCCACCCAAAAATTCGATACCAAGATTTCCCCGGAAATATATGTTTTAGGGTCCCTTATATCCAAAAAAAGCATTTTCACAAAAAGGTCCATGTGTGAGTGTGTGAGTGTGTGTGTGTGTGTCCGTGTGTCCGTGTGCCCGTGTGTTGTGAATAGGATAACTCAAAAACGAAAAGTCGGTAAAATATCAAACTTTGTATTTAAGTTTAGTATCTTCTAGGGATGACGCACGAAGATTTTGAGAAATATCCCCCCATCCCAAACTACCCTTTACATGGAACTTTTTTCGAAAATTTTGGTTTTCTAAAAAAATGGGTCTAACGATTTTGATTAAAATGTCATATATTAAAGATATATATCTGACAAACAAAATGTTTATCTTGAATTTTCTGGGAATGGCCTCTGGAGACTACTTTATTCGGGACGAATTTTACGGAATTTTGCATAACTGCTAAACTGTAAGACTTAGATAAAAACTTACTGCACGAGAAATGTAGAGTACGTTAAAACACACAATTTATGTAATATACATTTTTTTCGTGGAGTTGATCGTTTTTGAGATATTCATTGTTTTTGGTTTCAGCTATGAAAAACCTACTTTTCTCATATTGGAATTTGTTAACTGCTGTCCATATAAACAAAAGAACTTCAGTCACATAGCAACCAGCTTTTGACTATCACTTTAATCTATAGTACTCCCTTATTTCGCTTCTACTTACAAGGAAACAAGTAATAAGACTATTTTTGCTAATTTGTTCTCGAGTAGCAGGAAGTAAATAGAAGCATAATCTTTTTAACAATAATTTGTTGCAGAGATGTAGAGAAAGTCATGTGAATGGTACACATCAGATTTTTCATCCAGATTTTGTCGTATATATTTTATGCCACGTTATTAAGATGTACTGACTATTCAACAAAAAATACGGAATTATAAATCCGATTGTTAGATTCACATCAATTACTCCATCCAATCTTCATTCAACTATTCTTAAAAAGGTTATAGTCGATATACGTTATGGAATCCGGATATAAATTTGTGGAAATTTGTTTTATTGCACATTTCCCTGTAGGTGTGTGGGGAATAAGAACACAGTGGGTTCAAGCTCTAGTCAAATGTTTTAAGAACATGTCCTTTGAGAGAGCTTTGAAACTTCATTTTATTTGTATGACCAAGAGAAAAACACGAAGAACGATTTTGTAGTTGGAAAACATAAAGTAATTGACTATTCAAATGAATAATAAAGAATTTCTCAGAAATGGGAAATCATACAAAAAAAATTTAGTTGACATGAATTGCTTGCTTTAAAAAGAACTGCGATTTTTGTGGAATCAGATGTTATCTATCTGTTATGGTTTAGTAATTATGAAAAAAAATGTTTGGAGTGAAGAGCACCTCAGAGACTATTACCAGAAAATGCAATATATACACTTCATTTGTCTTGCAAATATCTGAAGCATGTGGTATTTAATCAAAAATTTTAAGGAAATAAAAAAGTAACAACATTTTTTATATAAATGATAGGAAGATTTGGGGTGGGTTTCCTTGAAAATCTTCAGAATCTTCATGTCGCATCCTTAAAAGATTCTAAACTTAGATACCAAATTTGGTATTTTACCGACTTTTCGTTTTTGATTCGTGCTCACAGACACACGGTATTACAGTCACACTATATGGACATACACGGACTTTTTTCTAAAAATGTTTTATACAGGTAAACCTATAACGCGTATTTCCGATGAAATCTTGAAATTTTTGGGTGAAGAATACGTACCATATACTATGTAGAGAAAGTAAATCTAACAAATTTGGTTAAACCACTCCTGAATATGAGCAAAAGCAGTAAGAGAGTGTAATGGACACATTTAGATATGAAGTATTCCTAAATTTCAAATTGTTGCACCAAATAAGTTATTTCTAAATCTCGAAGTAACTGTACTAACTCATTTTCCCCAAACCTAGGCAGTACAACATTATCCCTAATTCTAAACATTTCTTCTAATGTTTCATATAACTTCACTACTTTTAATTTATGCCACCAGAGTGATATTGTACTAATTAATGTTGTATTTTTAACAGTGTGAAATGACGGTAAGGATGATGTCTCGAGGAGGCGGTGCGCTGCTGACCCTGATAGTAGCTCTGGTTATGGCAACTCCCACTTCCAGTTCTGACTGCACGAAGGAGATAAGATCCCTCACCTGGACAGGAGGCTCCTTCGATTGGCCCTGCCCGTCCACCAAGAGCATCTTCAAGAGCTCGGGACGATACGTCTCCAAGAACGTGATCGCTACACGAGCACAGATCTACAAGGACGAAGTCATCGTAGTGTTGCCCCGCTACAGGGCAGGAGTTCCTGTGACGCTGGCCAAGACATCCCTCAAGACCAAGGGCTGTCAATCAACATTCACACCCTTCCCCTGTTGGAGCCTTCAGGAGGAAGGTAACTGTCAGGCGCTGCAGTCCGCCGTTGACCTCTTCCTCGATCCCCAGGATATCCTCTGGGTGTTGGATGTCGGTATCGTCAACACTCTTGAGCAACCCGTCAAGCGCTGTCCTCCCAAGGTCGTAGCCATGAGCGTGAAGACCGGCAAGGTGCTGAAGGTTGTCGATTTAGGTGGTCTCGTCTGCTCAGCCAGTAGGCTGCAGTACGTAGTTGTGGACTATGCACAGGATGGACGTTGCTTTATCTATGTAAGCGACGCAGCAACTCGTGCCATCTTGGTATATGATGTTACTCGTGGACGAGGATACCGCGTCGTGTTGCCCAAGGCAGTTACTCTTGGATGTGCCAGAAGAGATGTCCTCTACCTCGCACTTGTGCGCAAGTCCTGTGGAACATCTGTTCTCTACTTCACGTACCTCTCCAGCAAGAGATTGTTTTCTATCAAGACCGAATACCTGCGAATGGGATCTGCCTCAGGTCGTGTTCATGATGTTGGACCCAAGCCCGAGAAGATGGTGTTTCTTGGTACAGATAATGGAGCAGCCATGTTCTTCCGCTACGAGGGAGAAGGTGAGATATTCCGCTGGGATACACACACAGCCTTCAAGCAGGAGAGCTTCTTGCCCGTGTATCGTGCTTCTACGTGTGCTCTGCCCACTCATGTCCTGGCTGACTACAAGCGCGGTCGCATGCGCGTCCTGGAGACCAACTTCCCCGATTATATCCAAGGTACTGTGGGATGCGGTGTCGTGCACACTCTTGCTATTCTCCAAGGTTGCAATTAAACCGGACTAAGACTCAATCCAAGGGCAGCAGATTCTGGCAGACCTGTGCGGCGACAGCTTGGCCAGATTCTTCTGCAATCGATCTTCATCTGTTGCTAATCCGTTGCCTATGTTGTTGTTATTTCTCTTTGTTTGTGTTATTTGTTATTACTTTTGTACTATTTCATACAAATATAGCATAAAATTTATGTATGTGTGTTTTTTCTTACATTAGTTGTCATCAAAGTTTAAAATCATACGTTTGAGCAAAATGTACAGCTCTTAACCCTTAGTTGCCTGCACTAGTATACCACATATGCCTTTTTCCCTTAAATTCAAGTTTAAAACTGGAGTTCTAGTAAAAATATTTGGGAATAAACCTATAAATTAAATAAATTAATAATAGAGAAAATAGAAATGAAAATAAATGTAGACCCTTTATTAATATTTTTCTTCCCAATTAAAAGTTTAAATTCTTCTAAATCAGTTTTCACAATGCTGCCAAAAGCACTATCCAAAAAGAAGTTCAAATGGTCATGAGTGTTAGATGATAGGTAATGGACTGGCCATCCATTCAAAGACAAATGTTGCAAGTTCAAATCCCAGTGACTGTGATAAAGGACGGGGAGAGCCCAAGTAAAATAATCGGTGTACTGCTTGGAAGTTAATGGGGTTCTATTTGGCTGTGGTTATGTCGGCTTTTACTTTTATTTATTTAATAAATCCCTGCAATTTTAGGGCAAAAATTGTATACAGTTTTTCAATATAAAACAGTCTTGATTATTTGTTGTTTATGGTTGAAGGTTAGTATAACATGTAATTAATCCTAGAGTACAACCCTTGAGACAGTATAAAGTCTTATCTTTGGCAACGAATATTTAAAAAATCAAGGCTAATTTATTTTATTGCTTTCTTTACCACGTACAACGTACAAAGATGGTAGAGAAGCATTACACCCGAAAATACCATAATCAGTTTCAGGGCCTTTGAATAAAAAAGAGCATTTTTAGAAAAAAATCTATATGTGTGTATGTGTCTGTAAATATCATAGCTCAAAAACGAAGAGTCGTAAAATTCTAAACTTTGCATTCAGTTCAGTATCTTCCAAGGATGCGACACGAATATTTTCAAGAAAATCCCAGGAACCCAAACTATTCTTTACAAAGTAGGTTTTTATCAAAAATGCCTCTAACAATTTTGTTTAAAATACGTATGTTAAACATATTCATATCACAAATAAAGTGTGTATCTTGGGTTTTCTGGAAAGAGGCTCTGAAGCCCTCTTCGTTTTGGATGGCTTTTATATAACTGGTAAATCGTAAAAGATAGACAAATTAGTCTTACTACCCATAAATATAAATCCCGTTAAACACACACAGTTTATTTATAATACTGTTTTTATAGAGTAAACAATTTCTGAGACATTTCGCCATTAGTTCAAATGTTCTAATAATACGAAATCACCATTCAGTGTTGTTTTTGTTTTAACTACTGAGCATGGAAGGCACAAATTTGCAATGTCGTTACTTAACCACCAGCTTTTAAAAGATTTGACTATCGCTTTAGTCTAGTGTATTCCCTTATTACTTTCTCTATACATACTATGTACATAGTGTATAGAGAAGGTATTGCACTGTACCCAAAAATTCGATACCGAGATTTCACCGGAAATATATGTTTTGAGACCCCCTGAATAAAAAAAAAGCATTTTTAGAAACATGTCCGTGTGTGTGTCTGTCTGTGTGTATGATTGTGTGTCTGTGTGTCTGTGGGCAGCATAGCTCAAAAACAAAAAGACCGTTAAAAACCAAACTCGGTATTTAATTGGTGTCTTCCAAGGATGCAACACGAAGATTTTCAAGAAAATCCCCCGCCCCAAACTACCCTTTACATGGAGCTTTTTTCGAAAATTTTGATTTTCTAAAAAATGACTCTAACGATTTTGATTAAAATCCTGTATACTACTGACATTTACATACCAAATAAAATGTATATCTTGAATTTTCTGGGAATAGCCTCTAAAGATCTCTTTATTCTCGATGAATTCCGAATTTTGCTTAACTGCTAAACGGTAAGAGATAGACAAAGGCTTACTACACAGAAAATGTCTTTCAAAAACTTATATTTTTCTCATACAGGAATTTGTTAACTCCTGTCCATACAAAGGGACTTCCGTCACATAGCAACCAGCCTTTGACTATCACTTTAACCTATGTTAATCCCTTATTTCGCTTCTACTTAAAAGGAAACAAGTAATAAGACTATTTCTGATATTTTTTTTTCCCCCGATTAGCATGAAGTAAATAGAAGTATAAGCTTTTTAACAATAATTTATTGCAGAGATACAGAGAAAGTAATGTGAATGGAACACATCAGATTTTTTTTCTTGTAAGCATCTACAATTAAATAAGTAATAAAAATATTTCTTTTAACGTTAATTTTTATTAGAATGGAGTACACAGAAGAATAAGCCTTTGTAAGAATAACTTTTCGCAGAGTAGTACCAAAGTCATGCGAATGGGACACGCTATATTTTTTCTATGCATCCGCTGTTAGAAATGGACACTTCAGAAGGGCCTGACCAACATCCAAAAGCTTTTATGAAAGTTTTTTTTTTCGGGCGTAAGAATCCTTAGCATGGCTTCCTTTGCAAGGAAAGTAAAGCTGTTAGTCCCGTTACGGCAGCAAAAAAACTTCAAGCTTGAATAAGTGGCCTCTGAGCAAAATTAAGCGGTCGTTCACGTCCAGTGTAGAATGGACGCTGAGAAGCACAACAGTTAAAGAGCGTCCATAAATAAAGCTCCATTTCCTTATGGAAGCCTGAATGAACCGTGTAGCCATTTCTCATAGTGTACAGTTACAGTGCATTTAGTTCGAAATATGGACTTTAGGAATTGGGGATAAGATCACAAAGAAATCTTTACTTTCTCTATACATACTATGTACATAGTGTATAGGGAAGGTATTGCATTGTACCCAAAAAGTCGATACCGAGATTTCACCGGAAATACATGTTTTGAGACCACCTGAATCCAAAAAAAAAGATTTTTAGAAAAATGTCCATGTGTATCTGTCTGTCTGTGTGTGTGTGTGTGTGTGTCTGTGTGACTGGGTAGCATAGCTCAAAAACGAAAAGACCGTTAAATACCAAATTTGATATTTAAGTTCAGTATCTTCCAAGGATGCGACACGAAGATTTTCAAGAAAATTCCCCCACCTCAACTACCGTTCACATGGAAAAATTTTCAAAAATGTTGATCTTCTAAAAAATGGCTCTAATGATTTTGATTAAAATATCATATATTATAGCTATATACTTGACAAATAATATGTATATCTTGAATTTTCTGGGAATAGCTTCTGAAGACTACTTTATTCTGGATGAATTTTACGGAATTTTGTGTAACTGGTAAACCGTAAGAGATAGACAAAAAAACTTACCATACAAAAAATGTAGAGCACATTAAAACACATAATTTATGCTATATACATTTTTTTCGTGGAGTTGATCGTTTTTTCAGTATTCCTTTTTTTTTTTTTTTTTTTTTTTTTTTTTTGTTTCAGCCTTAAAAGACTTATACTTTTCTCATGCAGGAATTTGTCAACTCCTGTCCATACAAACAAAGGGACTTCAGTCATATAGCAACCACCTTTTGCTATCACTTTAACCTATGGTAGTCCCTTATTTCGCTTCTACTTACAAGGAAGCAAGTAATAAGACTATTTCTGCTAATTTTTTCTCACTTAGTATGAATTAAATAGAAGCATAAACTTTTTATGAAAATTTTGTTGCAGAGATATAGAGAAAGTCGTGTGAATGGAACACATCAGATTTTTATTTTATTCCTTGTGCGAATTTATAAAACCGTTTCTTTTTAGGGTCGTCTCCTTAGCTTGATGGTAGTGCGGCTGGTTGGCAAGCGGGAGCTTGTGTTCGACTCCCGGTACCAGCGTGTGGATTTTTCCCCCGCTGGGAGACCTGGTCCGGGGTGCACTCAGACTCGTGAGGTTGCTGGGGGGGGGGGGCCAATTGAGAGCTACTTGATGGAGCGCTCCATCCATGGCGCCTGTTCTAGGCCGAGATGGGGTTCGCAGTGGCCGGGCGTTAAGTCCTGGCCCCTCGTGGACTGTTGCGCCAGGAGTTTAAGTTTTAAGATTCTTTTGAGAGTAACAAGTATGCAATAACTTGAGTAAGGCGCTACCTTGAGCAAGCTATTGTTTGAGAGGTTTTGTGCACCTCCTGTAAGTAAATTTATACTGCCATATGCACTTTAAACGGCGTAGGTGAATAAAAATATGTCAAAAAAAGAAAGTACATATGCTTTTATAGAGCATATTAAGTATAGTGCAGTGGCATACAGTCCTCAAATGCAAATGGTGTGATTATATGTCTATTCTGTTGTTTTTGTAACCCATGCTTTTAGCACTAGAGCTTTATACATTATTTTACCATAGTATATAAACATATGTATACATGTATATGCCTTGACAAGTTCTATGTTCAGTGTCTTCCTGCCCTACATGAACCTACAGAATGCTGACTTCGTGGTGTAATGGTTACCATGCTGACTTCACATACCCAAGGTCGCGGGTTCAAACCCGGCGGAGGATGATGGATTTTTTCGGGCGTAAAAATCCTTAGCATGGCTTCCTTCAGAAGGGAAGTAAAGCTGTGAGTCCCGCGTCGTAGATTTACGGCACGTAAAAGAACCTCAAGCCTGATAGAGAGGCCTCTGAGCAAAATTTAGCGGTCTTTCACGCTCAGTATAGAATGGGACGCTGAGATCCACAGCAGTTATAGAGTGTCCATAAATAAAACGCCATTTCATTTTAATCTTATCTAATCTTAGGAAGGGGGTAATTTTTATGAAAATCTTCGTGTCGCATCCTCGGGAAATGCAAACTTAAATATAAATTTGGAATTTAACTGACTTTTCGTTTTTAAGTTATTATGTACACGGACACACAGTCACAGGCGCGGGCGCCTTGTGTAGATCCAAGGGACACTAAAACGTATACTTCCAGTGAAATCTCGGATCTAATTTTTTGGTGGAATGTAACACTTTCTCTACCTAATATGTAGATACTAAGTAGAGAAGGTATAAAGAGATAATAAATGACATATGAAGCATGAGATCCTTTTCGCGTTCGCGCTAAACTTGAAATAGAAATTTACTCGTGCTTGCGCCTAATTTGGATTAGCAATCGACTCTTAATGGGCTTGCAGGGCATCACAGATCCAGACCACCTGGCGATTTCTTAAATAATAAATCACTCGGATTTTCTTTGTACAATTGTAGTTTATTCACAATTATTTCGTACAATTCTTATATGAAACTGCAATCGTTCGATGACATGTGTTTTGTTGAATGCTGTAAATATTTGTATGCATGTAATTCTACGCGAATACATTGATGTACGCGTAATCTCCAAGTAACCTTTTCTATGCCTGTGAAAAAGCCTCTTTTTTATAATAACTGGCTTCAAAACCAAGAAAATCAACACGTAACTATGATACTTATTGTTGGAAAACAAAATCGCATAGAGAAAATCAAAACACTTATGGGCGACGAAAGCACAAAGAATAATAAACATTTGCACCCAACGATTTCAACTTCGGAATACAACAGAAAAAAAAATTGAGCATCATATATTACAAAAATGACATTAAATTCACAAAATGTCGGCAGATTTTTTGGTTAGGATATAAATATTGCCTCACATACAAAAACTAATCAAACCAAAACCATTTTCTAAACATGTACATACAAATAAAAATAGAAGTTTGAAACCACCAGTGCAAAAAGGTATAAACCTTCAATTCTTGTTTCTTTCTTGTGTTAAAGTATTCTGATTTAGTTCCAGCTATCTAGAAGACCTTTATCTCTTTGTTCTCAAAATAGTGTAGAACGTTTAACCTGAAAATGTCGTAAAATAAAGAAAGAATTTTGAAAGGCTCTAATTTTCCAGTGTAGATGGCTATTAGTATGTATGCACATTTTCAACCACACTCGCATATAACGACTATGGCATTGCGGGTGTACTGAAAAACTGTAAATGAATGGATATTAACACAGAATACGTTATAATGCGCACAAATTACAGCATCAAGAAAATTAGCCTGTCACTGCACGGTAATCAGCGCAAGTTCACCGCGCTCTACATCAAGTTATTAGCGTGTGCATTTTAACTGCCTTAAAACATACAAAGTGTGCACTTACATGATAGGTCTAGCATTGATTTTGTATATATGGCTCAAGTATGAAAAATCCCAGGAAAAGTTTTCTTATTTCTCTGTCTATTAAAACCACTAACTTTAAAAATCTGATGTGTTTCATTTGCATTACTTTCTCTACACATCTGCAACAAAATATTGTTAAAAAGCTTATGCTTCTTTTTACTCCATGCTAATCGAGAAAAAATTAGCAGAAATAGTTTTATTACTTGCTTCCTTGTAAGTAGGAGCGAAATAAGGGAGTGCCATAGGTTAAAGTGATAGTCAAAAACTGGTTACTATGGGACTGAAGTTCCTTTGTTTGTATGGACAGGAGTTGACAAATCCCCGTATGACAAAAGTATAAGTTTTTTAAAGCTGAAACCAATAAAAAGGAATATCTAAAAAACGGTCCACTCCACGAAAAAAATGTATATAACACAAATTGTGTGTTTTAATGACCTTTACAAGTTTGTTTAGTAAGTTTTTGTCTATCTCTTACGGCTTACCAGTGATACAAAATTCCGTAAAATTCATCCAGAATAAAGTAGTCTTCTGAAGCTATACCTAGAAAATTCAAGATATACATTTTATTTGTCAGATAAATACCTCTAGTATACGATATTTTAATCAAAATCGCTAGAGCCATTTAAGAGAAAATCAAAATTTTGGACAGTTTTTCTATGTAAAGGGTATTTGGGAGTGGGGGGATTTTCTTTAAAATCTTCGTGTCGCATCCTTGGAAGATATTGAACTTAAATAACAACTTTGGTATTTAACGGACTTCTCCTAAAACATGTATTTCCGGTGAAATCTCGGTATTGAATTTTTGGGTGGAGTGCAATACCTTCTCTATACACTATGTACATAGTAAGTGTAGAGAAAGTAAAAATCTGAAGGGGTCAATTCACATTACTTTCTCTAGCTGTTCCACAACAAAATATTCCTTACAAAAGACTATTCTCATATTTACTCCATGCTAATCGAAGTAAACATTGGCAGAAATGGGCTTATTAATTCCTTCCTTGAAGGGAAATAGGCAATACACTAGGCTAGAGAGATAGCCAAATCTTTTGAGAGCTATCGCTAAGTGAAATAATTGAAATTCTGTTCTCTTTTGAATTCCCGGGTGTAAAACAAAAGCGATGAAGCTAAAGTTGACTTGCCGCAGGATAAAAGTTTAAGTAGTTGAAAACTGAAACCAATAACAAGGAATATCTCGGAAACGGTTAACATTTTAACGGTTTTAATGAGATCTACATTTTTTGTGAAGTAAGCTTTTGTCTAACTCTTACGATTTACGAGTTACAGAAAATTCATCCTGAATGAAGAGGTCTTCAGAGGTTATTCCCAGAAAATTCAGGACACATGGTATTTTATCGAATATCGTTACAGCAATTTTGAGAAAAGAATGTGCAATAGTGTTCCATAGAAAGGAATGTAGTGGGATTTTCCTGAAACTTTTTGCTTCACATCCTTGGAAGATACTGAACTTAAATACCAAGTTTGGTACTCAACATACTCTTCGTTTTTGAGCTACACACACACACACATATACACGGACATTTTTCTAATAAATATTCTTTTTAGATTCAGGGAGTCTCAAATTCAGGAAATCTCGAAATCCAATTATTAATGGAATAAAATAAATTTTCTATCTATTATGTACGTTGTACATACGTATTAGAGAAAGTAAAAAAGTGAATAAGGGGCTTCCCATTCGAGAAAAAAATCTATGTATTGGGACTTTTAAAATTAGTAACAGGCTATATCTCGGAAATGGTTAACTCCGCAAAAAATCTTGTCCAGTAAGTTTTTGTCTATCTCTTATGGTTTTGATTTCTCATGATCTTTCTATACCAATGTTTTAGTTGTAATGAGTACTTTTATCTACAAAGCAGAAGATAAATGCATAAACTCGTGAATGCAATTTAGAGGCGGTTTACTTTAAAGTTAAAAGTGTCTATGTAGTACAACATCGAATCAAACATAATTTATAACACACATATATAACATAGGGTAGACCGGAATTGATGCTGTACGTCAGCCAGTGGTTTGGCTTTTTGCACGAGGAGAGGAAGAGATGAGAGCAATTACAGAGGGCAGCCGGAAACATACTGAAACAGGGAGTCATCGTGGAGAGTCCCTAACAGTTCCCAAGCAGTTCTTCATCTCGACGTGGTGATCGCTGGGAGCCCGAGCCTCAGTTATGTATAAACGCCACCGAGTATACCAACGACTCCCAGTGCCATTCTGCCGCCAAGAGCTGAGTTTCCAAAGCGCAAACATCTCCACGAGAGGGTGCCACCACCGCAGTCCTCGCCGACACTTACAGCCCTGAAAGAAAGACCAGATGGATGAAATGGAAGGAAAGGAAATGTGGGGGAATGAAGAATCCTCTCCATTCTTCTGGTGACCCGGGAAAACCCCGAAAAAAACATGGGTCCGATCCCATGACCTCCCGAATGCCAGTCTCAGACGAAACGCATGAGCTCGGTAAATATAACATAACTCGTATATTCTGTGTGGATTTATCTTCCGTATTATTATTATTATTATTATTATCATCAATATCATGATCATCATTGCTGTTGTTTGTTACAGCATATGATAAATATTGTTCTATTAGTCAATATTCCAGTTGGACTGATTTTTGTTTTATTGATCAACAACAGTCATGCCATAGGAAAATTCATTCCTTTGTTGCACATTTAACTTAAAAAAACCATACATATTTAAGTACATTGTGAAAATCATTACAAGAATATAAAAGCATTATGTAAAACAATATCATAGCTTAGATGCAAGGAGGGTGTACAGCTGCAAAATCTTATGTGGATCACATGTTTACTTGCTCTAGCCGTATGTACTTAGTAGCTAGAGAAGGTATTATGATCCGCCCAAGCATTCGATGTCGAGATATATTATCTTTTGAAGCCCCCTGAGTCTGAAAAAAAAAAGTTTTACTTTCTCCACTCGTACAATGTTCATGGTGATAGAGAAGGTATTGTATTGCAACAAAAAATATGATACCGAGATTTCACCAGAAATACATGTTTAGGGTCCCCTGAAACAAACAAACAAAATTTAGAAAAAGGTCCGTGTGTGCGTGTTTTTGGGTAGTGTTTAACGCCCGCTTTGACTGATTTTAGCACCGAAGGCGATGACACTGGTGATTAATGAAATGAAGATGGAGCATCGGTGGAATGCGATGGCGGGGGAAACCGGAAAACCAGCCCTGCGCCGTTTTGTCCACCAAAAATCTCACATGCGGTCACTTGGGATCGAACCCGGACCGTCTAGCTGAGGGGGGAGTGGTCTCCCATGTGTGTGTGCGTGTGTATGTGTGGGTGTATCTGTGATCAGTATAGCTCAAAAATTAAAATACCATTAAATACCAAACTTGGTATTTAAGTTTGGTATCTTCCGAGGATGCGAAAATCCCCCAAACCCCAACTACCCTTTACATCGATAAATTTTTGAACATTTTTATTTTCTCAAAAATGGCTCTAACGATTTTGATTAAAATATTGTATAGTAAAGATATTAACATGACAAATAAAATGTATATCTTGAATTTTCTGGGAATAAGCCTGTGGAGACCTCTTACTCCGGAAGAGCGTTGCTGAATTTTGTATAACTGGTAAATCGTAAGACATTTACAAAAACCTGCTACACATCAATGTAGATTTCCTTAAATCACACAATTAATGTCATATACTTTTTTTGAGACGTTTCACATACGGGAATTTTTCAACTCCTGGTAATTTAAAGAAACAGATTTCAACCACATGGTCACCAGCTTTTTAAAGATTTGACTATCATTTTATTCCCTTATTTCTCTTCTATTTACAAGAACAATAGGACCATTTCTGCTAATGTTTATCTCGATTAGCATGAAGTAGATAAAAGAATAAGGTTTTAACACTAATTTGTTACAGAGATGTAGAAAAAGACATATGAATGGAACACATCAAAGTTTTAAACTAAGACTGCTTTTGGGAAAATTTAGAGATGTATGAAAAGAAATGAATTTTGTGCTCATTGATCTCAAAAAGTCTGAGGTGCGTGCAGAAGGAATTTTTCTGTCACTGACAGTCCTACAAATTACTGTGAAATGGGTGCCAAAACAAAGACACATTTGTAACTTATTTTATATATATATATATATATAGATATATTATTTGAATATTTTGCAATTAAGTAAATATTTTACAAAGACCACTTTCCTTGTAATTGTAGGAAGCAATAATAATGCATTTGTTAAAACAGTCGCAATATTAAAATTTAGCTTAGGACAGCACAAGAAATAAAATAATTTTATGATGCTTCATATAATTTTTTTAGATGTCGTTCAGGGATGTTTAGTGAATGTTTTGATGCAGGATCCACATTGTCTAGGTAGCTCATTGATTTGATGTTAATAAATTAGCTTGTGAAATACGAATATATTCATACATATCAAATCACTCATTGAAAATCTCTGAAGAACTCCTGAAAGCTGGTCGTAGAAGTCATGTATAACCTGTATAACAAACCTTCAGTCATTTGTTTGAGTTGTATACCTATCTCCAGTACCCTTAGTTAACATGTTTGAAATTCTCGTTCAGCCTGTTGACACTTTGGTACCGGTATCTCCTTCCATTAATTTGCAGGGCTCCGACACTTTTCTCATTGGTTGAGGGAAACCCAGAAATTATGCACACTGTGAATGCACTCCATAAACATTGTGATTGTTATTTATTATATTATTGGTGTGGGGCATGTCTGTGCAGCTCTAACTTTGTTATTTAAAAACTTGTGTCTTTACAACCTTTTAAATTGGATGACGAAACTTAATAAATCACCTTAGTATCTTAAATACTCTACTCAAAGGTTTTCTGTTCCTGTAGAAGACAATCAGCATTCTGAAAAACTGAGATCACCAATGAACTTACGGCAGTAGTGTTTTTGTCGGCGATTTGGAAAAAGTCTATCAATAGATGTCCACCAAATCCAAATCATCGTAACGTTTAACAGAACATCTTCAAAACAAGAAGATTATTACTTAATTCCTTAATGTTCAACGAAATTCTGTCACTTTGCTCCCACAACAATCATTATTGAAGATATGTCCCGGTGTGGCTTTCGGGAAACTTCATCAACATATTTTTCAATCTTCTACATCTCTAAATAATAACACACGATCTCTTTGAGAACAACAACACTAAATTCCAACCATCTGTCCTCTAAAATGCACCACGACGAAGTAATTATCTATTTTCAAATTGAATTGCTAACATGAGCATGATCAGCCTAGAAAGTCAGTTGGGAGGAAGTACAACTCTGAATTGGTAACTTAAGCATGAATAATCTATGAAAATCAGTTTGCAACAAATCTTCAACTGTGATTTGATACCTTGAGCAAGATCACTCTTGAAAATTAGTTCGAAACAAATCCTCAACTGTGAATTGCCCTGTACTTGAGCAAGGTCATCCTAGAAAATCAGTTCGGAACAAATCTGAGACTGTGAAATGATAACCTCAGCAGGATAGTCTATTAGGGCAGTTTGGAAGAAATCTGATAAGGGAATTGATAAATTCAGCAAGGACAATCATCAACTATAAATTAATAACTTCACCAAGACCAGCTCTAAGTCAGGCCGAAATAAAAATCTTCAAATACGAGTTGATAACTTGAGCAAAACCAGTCTAAAAAGTAATTTGAGAAGAAATATTTAACAGTGCCGGTCCCCATGGCCGCGCTCGCCAAAGCGTCTCCCTTTGGTGTTTCGCAGCGCAGGGGATCGTGGGTTCGAGTCCCGCCTTGGGCATGGGTGTTATATGTTTGTGTATGTGTGTAAAAAGTAAAAACAGAAATTCAGTAATCAAAGTAAACAAATTAGGTAAATAAAAAGTAATAAAAAAAACAGTGAATTGGTAATTTCATTCGTCTAGAAAGTCAGTAGGAATGTTCAATTGTGAATCAGTAACTTGAGCAAGGCCAATTTAAAAAGTCTTAAAAACAGATCTTCAATCGCAAATTAATAACTTGACCAAGACCGGACTCTATAGTCAGTCCGGAAAAAAAGTTCAATTATGAGTTGGCAACTTGAGCAAGATGAATCTAGAATGTCAGTTCGAAGGAAATCTTCAACTATGAATTGTCAACTTTAAGTGAGACCAGTCTAAAACGTCGGTTGGGAAGATATATTCAACCGTGATTTGATAACTTTTTCAAGACCAGTCTATAAAGTCTGTACAGAAAACAACCCTCAACCTTCAATTGGTTACTCGAGCATGACTAGTCTAGGAAGCTAGTTTGAAAGATTTCTTCAATTGTAAATTGGTAACTTGAGCAAGATCAGTCTATAAAGTCAGTTCGCAAGAAATCTTCAACTGTGAATTCGGAACTTGACTAAGACAAGTCTGGAAAGTGAGTTCGTAAGAGTCTTCAACTATGAATTGGCAGCTTGACTAAGACAAGTCTAGAGAGTCGGTTCGCAAGAAATCTTCAACTGTGAATTGGCAACTTGACTAAGACAAGTCTAGAGAGTCGGTTCGCAAGAAATCTTCAACTGTGAATTGGGAACTTGACTAAGACTAGAAAGTCGGTTCAGAAGAAATCTTCAACTGTAAATTACTAACTTTACTAAGATAAGTCTAGAAAGTCAGTTCGCAAGAAATCTTTAACTATGAATTGGTAACTTGACCAAGACAAGTATAGAAAGTCGGTTCGGAAGAAATCTTCAACTGTGAATTGGTAACTTAACTAAGACAAAGCCAGAAAGTCAGTTCGGAAGAAATCCTCAACTGCGATCTTCAACTATCATTCTAAACTATGAGTTTTAATGTATACTTCAGAACAAAGAAAACTTGTGCACTCTAACACAGTGCTGGTGAACAACAGCCCAGAGCGCTGAGCCCGGATACCGGTCTAGAAGTAAGTGCGACACTATGGGGAGGGCCACAGCTGATTGGTGCAACACTGCATGGTGCTCTGCGATCAGGGGCTTCTTAGTATCCCACCGTACCACAGCATAGTCCCTAGGAAGGAAATAGGACAGGCCTCCTCTCCAGTCTGCCACGAGTCCCCGTGACAGGCCCAGCTTGGAGCCGAGACACTTCGCTTCCACCGATTCCTGGAAACGGATTCACAATAGATTAGTTTCACTGGACAAAGTCAAGTAAGTATATTGCACTGAAAAATGGTGATAGGGACAAACCTTTGTGGCGCAACAGATCTCAAGAAAGAGTGTATATCATGTGTACATGTATGAAATTGAAATGTTCAACAAAAGAAATGGAAATGTAGTTTTATTTATGGACGCTGTTTTACTGGTATGGTTCTCAGCATCCCATTTTATACTGGGCGTGAAAGATCGCTTAATTTTGCTCAGAGGCCTCTTTATCAGGCTTGAGGATCTTTTTACACACATGACCAACGGCTGTACTTCCCTTCTGAAGGAAGTCATGCTAAGGATTCTTACGCCCGAAAAAATCCATCGTCATCCGTAGGGTTTGAACCCGCGAATTTGGGTATATCAACCATTATACCAGGGAGAAATGTTCAAGGATTTATCTTAATTAAAATAACAAAGTATACAACCTTTGCAGTTGTTACTCTTGCAATTAAAGGATTGAGAAAATAATCCAACACATCGGTGCAAATGCTAACGCATTTATAAGAGTAGCATCCATAAACTAACTTCCGAAAATAATTAACAGCATGGTGCGCGGTCTATTGCATTTGGAATTCGTGGAGCAGGGTAGAGGTGTGAAAAAGTGTTATTTTCGTGAAAATTGCAAATTTTGCCCAAGAACCTTCTTCTTAAAGATACGGTTGTTTTTTTTGCATGCAAATAAACAGTATACGGTATCAACGGCATTACTTCCCTTCCAAGGGAAACCATGCTAAGGTTTGTTTAATCCGAAAATCCATTACCATCGATCGGGTTTGAACCTGTAACTTTGGGTAACCACTCGACCACCAAAGGCAACATCCCTCTGAGTTCAGTAAAATGGGATAACTTTGGCCCTGTGGGATGATTTTGAGCCAATTTTTACTTTCTCTATACGTACTATCTACATAGTGTATAGAGAAGGTATTGCATTGAGAAATACATGTTTTGAGACCATCTGAATCCAAAAAAAGCATTTTTAGAAAAATGTCCCTGTGTGTGTGTGTGTGTGTGAGTGTGGGTGTCTGTGTATATGTGTGTGTGTCTGTGGGCAGCATAGCTCAAAAACGAAAAGACCGTTAAATACCAAACTTGGTATTTAAGTTCAGTATCTTCCAAGGATGCGACACGAAGATTTTCAAGAAACCCCCCCACTCCCAACTACCCTTCACATGGAATAATTTTCGAAAATTTTGATTTTCTAAAAAATGACTAACGATTTTGATTAAAATATCGTATACTATAGATATATACCTGACAAATAATATGTATATCTTGAACTTTCTGGGAATAGCCTCTTAAAACTACTTTATTCTGAATGAATTTTACGGAATTTTGTGTAACTGGTAAACCGTAAGAGATAGACAAAAACTTAGCAAACAAAAACTGTAGAGCACATCAAAACACACAAGTTATGTTATATACTTTTTTTTCGTGGAGTTGATCGTTTTTTAGATATTCCTTGTTTTTGGTTTCAGCCTTGAAAAACTTTTTCTCATGCAGGAATTTGTCAACTCCTGTCCATACAAATAAAGGAACTTCAGTCACATAGCAACCAACTTTTGACTATCACTTTAACCTATGGTACTCTCTTTTTTCGCTTCTACTTACAAGGTAGCAAGTAATAAGTTTATTTCTAAAATAAGAACTAAAGCTTTCCTGGCGACGTGTTAATTCAAAATCTTCTCGGGCTTCTAGCCAGGTAAAAACTTGGCTTGACACCAACGTTTCGAAGAAGTGCATCTTCCTCGTCTTCAGGGTGAACCAAGTTTTTACCTGGCTAGAAGCCCGAGAAGATTTTGAATTAAGTTTATTTCTGCTAATTGAATGCGTTCTATAATAATATGGATGCAAACCCTTGTGTTACATAACACGTTACATGACTAAGTGAGTGCTTCTTATAATAACATAGATGCAAACTCTTGCGTTGTGTAGTACGTTGCGTGATTTTATGTGAATGCTTCTTATAATGACATAGAAGCAAACTCTTGTGTTACGTAGTACGTAGCGTGGCTCTGTGTGAATGTTTCCTATAATAACATGGATTCAAATTCGCGTTACGTAGTGTATTACGCGACTCTATAGGAATGTATCGTACAATAATATGGATCCAAATTCGCGTTACGTAGTGCGTTACGCGACTCTATTTTAATGATTCCCAAAACAACGTGGATGCAAACTCTTGTGTTACGTAGTGCTTGACGTGACTATGTGAATGCTTCCTATAATAACATGGATGCAAACTTTTGCGTTACGTAGTGGTTACGTTTCTAGAGAATGCTTTCTATTTTAACATGGATGAAACTTTTGCGTTATGAGTGCGTTACGTGACTCTATGAAAACGGTTCTTATAATACCATGGATGTAAACTCTTACGTTACGTAGTACGTTACGGGACTCATGTGCGTACTTCCATTAAATAATGTGGATGTAAAGTCTTGTGCTTATGCTGCGCCTGCCCTTATTACTTTCTCTACACATACCATGTACATAGTGTATAGAGAAGGTATTGTAATGCACCCAAAAATTCGATACCGAGATTTCACCGGAAATATATGTTTTCAGACCCCCTGAATCCAAAAAAGCATTTTTAGAAAAATGCCCGTGTGTGTCTGTGTGTATGTATGTGTGCGTGTGTGTGTGTGTGTGTGTGTGTGTGTGTGTGTGTGTGTGCAGCATAGCTAAAAAACTAAAAGACCGTTAAACACCAAACTTGTTATTTCAGTTTGGTATCTTCCAAGGATGCGACACGAAGTTTTTCAAGAAAATCCTCCCACGCCCAACTTACCTTTATATGGAACATTTTTCGAAAATGTTGATTATCTAAAAATGGCTCTAACGATTTTGACTGAAATTTCTTATATTTAAGATATTTATGTGACAAATAAAATGTATATCTTCAATTTTCTGGGAATATCCTCTGATGACATCTTTATTTTGGATGAATTTTGTGGAATTTTGTATAACTGGTAAACCGTAAGAGATAGACAAAAACTTACCACACAAAAAATGTAGATTACATTAAAACACACAATTTATGTTATATACATTTTTTTCGTGGAGTAGATCGTTTTTTTAGATATTCCTTGTTAATGGTTTCAGCTTTGAAAAACTATACTTTTCTCATGCAGGAATTTTTCAACTCCTGTTCATACAAACAAAGGAACTTCAGTCACATAGCAACCAGCTTGTGACTATCACTTTAACCTGTGGTACGCCTTTATTTCGCTCCTACTTACAAGGAAACAAGTAATAAGACTATTTGTGCTATTTTTTTTCTCGACTAGCATGAAGTAAATAGAAGCATACGTTTTTTAACAATAATTTGTTGCAGAGATCTAGAGAAAGGCATGTGAATGAACACGTCAGATGTTTTTTTACTGCGGATGCAGCCTTACTTACATTTTGCGTGGCGATACGAAGTGCTGGGAGATCAACAACATGAAGATAATGTGAGTTAGGGCTAGTCAGGTACAGAGCTTGTCGTGTTATCGCGAGAGTGGCCGTATTGGGCTTCTCCAGTGAGGTTGAAGTAAGCTCCAGTTGCTTCCAGTCGCCTTGGGGTCCTAGTACCAATAAGAAACTGCCATTTCCTCCCACATAGCACGTTCCCAACATCGGATCGGCTGCAATAGAGCTAAGTAACGTCGGCTCTATACCTTCCATTTGCACTTTCAGTACCTGAAATCAAACTCATGTCAATTTATCCATCCTGTATCGTTTATTATGGATATACAGACTATTCTTATAAACATATTATGTTTTTCCACCTAATTTATTTTAATTCAGATAACTTGGGATAGCATCTTGGGGACCAATAACGTGACGGGAGTGAAGTTAGATGGTTTATAGTTATGAGCTGTTTGCAATGTATTATATGCGTAGTGGTACTAACAGGAGGAATATGGGACAGTAGTAGAAGGACATTCTGGATTCAAGATTAGATTAGAAAGCATTCTGTAGGTTCGTTTAGGCCAGGAAGCCACTGAACATAGAACTTGTCAAGGCATATACATGTATACATATGTTTATATACTATGGGGAAAAAAACAATCTATAAAGTTCTAGGGCTAAAAGCATGGGTTACAAAAACAACAGAATAGACGTATAATAACACAATTTGCTTTTGAGGACTGTACGCCACTGCACTATACTTAATGTGCTCTATAAAAGCTTGTGCACTTTCTTTTTTTTTTTTGTATGCACATAAAAAACAGAGAGTATCAAAAATTAGTGTTAACATGTATAAATAAATATAATTTCATTATATGTAACACTGATGTAATGTCAGATGATAGTTTTCCAATTATCGACATAATAGTTACTACTAGTAATTATATCAAACTAAAATATGATTATTGTATTATGAAATCTGTATAACCAGAGATTCACATGGCGAGTTTTCAGTTTTACCTGACATAGTTCTAATTAATTCACTAATTTATTTCCATGTATTCTCACTAGCAACGTTATTGCAATAATATTTATGACGCTTATCGTACAATAATGTGTAATTCTGAACTAAATTTATCAATTTCTCTTCATCCATAATGTCAGATGTGTGTAGGCCTACTAAAACAAATATCGTTAGTTTACTTCTCTATATTATGTCTGTGACAATAAAACAGCGCGGAATTTCATAATGTTTGCTCAGATTACTCCCGAGAGCAAACGATTACATCCCAAATAACAAATATTTTAGCTCTAGAATTCTGTACGCGATGCTTCTGCGCGCCGGCAATTTTTTCTCCCATTTAAATGCATTGTGAAGACAATTCAGCTCAACTATTAAAGCGCCAATGCAATTGCCGAGATTAGGCAAGCTGACTGGAGCGATATTGCTGAGAAATCTTATCGCAGCTGATGTTCATTTCTTTGAAATTTTGCCACACATGACGTTCGTATGTTCAATCCGCTGTCTTGGTTGTTGGTAACAAGGTAGCCAACCTTCACTTTTAATAACTGTCAGTTCCACAATTGTAGTTTCAATTAATTCAGTTACAATGTTTATTTAAAGTTCATAATTTGCTTATTTCAAAAAAGGAGTGAAAATAACCATTATTTGTATTTCTTATCTGTGAGATGAGAGCAATAACCTCAAATAAAATAATGTTTCTTTCCATTTCGTGTTTTATTTATTAAAAGCTGAAATAAAATAATTGTTCCCTATTTCTATTGTTGCTGTCGATATTCGTACTTTGGGTGTAAACACGGTCGACTATATTATAATTCAGGAGGCAATGAAGAAAGAAAAAAAAAATCGGTAATAAAGCATGGTTGAATGTGTCTTCTACCATTTGAGAACTAATGTTAAGTATTACAATCAAAAAATCTCCCTTGCTATATGTTAAATGTTATTAATAGTCTATTTCGCTGAATTGTCTAATCAAATACAACTCATGTTTTGATCTCTTAGGACAATTCACACTCGTCGCTTCGCTCCGGTCGTGAATTATCGACAAGATGAAAACATTCGTGGTATTACTTATGATGATTCTGTTCGCGACGCTTCCCATAAGTGGGAGCGGGCCATAACACGTCAACATTTTTTGTTGCATCCTTGGACTAAAATAACATGCGCCATTACATCTTGTGTAGGTACGCCTGTACATTTTGCTGCCCTCAGCCTGGACTGATTGGACTGGACTGGGAGATTTCAATGCCACACAAACCATGAAGTTTGTGGAAAGTTTTCAGGGAAGTTTGTAGAAGTTCTGTATTACTCATTGGGTTTTAATGTTACTTTCTCTATATGTACTATGTACACAGTGTGTAAATTTTTGGAAAAATGTCCATGAGCATCTGTCAGTGTGTGTGTGTGTGTGTGTGTGTGTGTGTGTGTGTGTGTGTGTGTAAAAAATCCGTTAATTACCAAATTTGATATTTAAGTTCAGTATCTTCGAAGGATGCGACACAAAGATTTTCAAGAAAATCCTACCCCCAACTTTTCTCAAAAATGCCTCTAACGATTTTGACTAAAATATCTTATATTAAACATACTTACCTGACAAATAAAATGTATATCTTTAATTTTCTGGGAATGACCTCTGAAGACATCTTTATTTTGGATGAATTTTACGGAATTTTGTGTAACTACTAAAACCATAAGAGATAGACAAACTTCCTGCACAAAAAATGTAGAGCTTGTTAAAATAGACAATTTATGTTATGTGCACTTTTTGCGTGGGATGGCCGTTTTGAGATACTCTTTGTTATTGGTTTCAGATTTAAAATACTTTTCTCATACGGGAATTCTCTCAATTCCTTGCCATACAAACAAAGGATCTTAATCACATAGCAACCAGCTTTTAAAAGATTTGACTGTCGCTTTAGCCTAGTGTACTCCCTTATTTCCCTCCTACTTATAATTAATCGTGTGAAAAGACCATTTCTGTTAATTTTTATCTCGATTAGCATGAAGAAGTAGGTAGAAAAATCACCTTTTCAACAATAATTTGTTAGATATGTAGAGAAAATACTGTGAATGGAACACATCAGATTTTTTGTAGCATCCTCGGGCTAAAACAGCACGCGCCATTGCATCTTGGGTAGGTACGCTTGCATATTCGTGCTGCCTATTTGACTGGACTGGGCAAGATTTCAATGCCTCACAAAGCATGAGGTTTGTGGAAAGATTGCAGAACTTCTGTGTTACTCATTGGGTTTTATAGCCGTACAACTACTGAACACCAAACACAGTACACGTGACCAGTTGATGCGTGCAGACAAGTACAATATTGTGTGGTAATTAAAGATCTCAAAAACTGGATTAATATATATTAGTGATGTATAGTATTAATGTTGAGGCTTCATACTAACCGTTATAAACATGCTGGTAATTGATACAGTATTGCTATACTGAATAATAAATAGGTATTTAAAAAAAAACATGTATGTATACGATATATAGTATATAGTATGCTAGTTGTATTACTATTCTTAATTTAATTGTAAGATTATTATTGTAAGTGAATTTTGTACGTTTAACTCTGCCAATGAGCAATACCCAATTGTAGAGAAAAAATGCATACATACATACATACATACATATACATACACTCATACATACACATATACATACATAAATACATATACATACACTCATACATACACATATACATACATAAATACATACACACATACATACCCACATACACACATACATACATATATACATACACAAATACATAAACACACATTTCTTGGTGCTCATGGATGACATTCTCTACATCTCTTTAACAAACCTTATGCTTCAATCTACTTCATGCTAATCGAGATAAACATTAGCAGAAATACTTTCTTGTAAGTAAAAGGCAAATAAGGGAATACACTAGGCTAAATCTTTTAAAAGCCGGTTGCCATGTGGTTGAAATCCGTAAGATCATTGCCAAGAGTTGACAAATTGCCATATGTGAAAAGTGTTTTAAATATTTTAAAACTGAAATCAATAACAAGGAATATCTAAAAAATGATCAACTCCATGAAAAATATGTATATGATCTTAATTGTGCGTTTTAATGAGATCTACATATTTGTGTAGTACGTTTTGTCCATCTCCTACAGTTTACTAGTTATGTAAAATCTAGCAAAATTCATTCAGAATAAAGAGTCTTCAGAGGTTATTCCCAGAAAATTCAAAATATACGTTTTGTCATGTACGAGTAAATATTTTAAATATAGGAGATTTCAAACTAAATCGTTACAGCCATTTTTGAAAAACCAAAATTTTCGAAAGGGGAAGTTGTAAAGGACAAGTTGAGGGTGAAGGGATTTCCTTGAAAATCTTCTGTCGCATCCTTGGAAGATTCTGAACTTAGATACCAAGTTTGGTATTTAACGGACTTTTCGTTTTTGAGTTATGCTGTCCATAGACAACGCGAAATGCTGTTTGGGACCCAGGGCACCCTAAAACGGTATTTCCGGTGGAATTTCGGTATATAATTTTTCTCTATACACTATGTACATAGTACGTGTAGAGAAAGCAAAAATAGCATACGCCATTGCATCTTTGGTAGGTACGTGTGTATATTTTTCTGCCCTTAGCCTGGACTGGACTGGGTTAGACTTCAATGTCACACAAAACCATGAAGTTTGTGGAAACATTTGAGGAAAGGCGAGCCGCTTGCAGAAGTTCTGTGTTACTCATTGGGTTTTATTGTTTTTTGTAGTGTTTAATTGTCCATAGCCGTACAAGCAAACACAATGCACGTGACCAGTTGATGCGTGCAGACAAGTATAATGCCCCATATTTCTTGGTGCTCATGCACTTGTTACTTACATAATAAAAATGAGCATAGTGACCGCATGTCAGAAGTAGCGCATGTTACGTAACGCCGTTTAATGTCGAGCTTGCACATTCTAGGTGCCTGCTACAGCAAACAAGAAGTGCAATGGGCGTTGTTATACAAGTGGTACCAACATGTGGCGGGCGTATTATGTAAATCACAACCGGATGTACTTGAGGTGCTAGTTTATGTTATGAGAACCTCCCGGTAATTATTACACCTTTCGGGTTAATTATAAAGATGGAGAAACATATAGGGTTTTTACTTTCTCTATACGTACTATTTACATAGTGTATAGAGAAGGTATTGCACTCCACCCAAATATTCGATACCGAGATTTCACCGGAAATATGCTTTAGGGTCCCTTGTATCTAAAAAAATCATTTTCGGAAAAAGGTCCATGTGTGTGTGTGTGTGTGTGTGTGTGTATCCGTGAAAGTTTAGCATCTTCCAGGGATGCAACACGAAGCTTTTGATAAAAATCCCCCACCCCAAACTACCCTTTACATGGAACTTTTTTAGAATTTTTTAATTTTTTTTAAAAATGGCTCTAACGATTTTGATTAAAATATCGTATATTAAAGTTATTTGCCTGACAAATAAAATGTATATCTTGAATTTTCTGGGAATAGCTTCTGAAGAGTACTTTATTCTGAATGAATTTTACGGAATTTTGAATAACTGCTAAACCGTAAGAGACGGACAAAAACTTACTACACAAAAAATGTAGAGCACGTTAAAACACACAATTTATGTTATATACAGTTTTTTTAGTGGAGTTCATCGCTTTTAAGACATTCCTTGTTTTTGGCTTCTGCTATGAAAAACTTACACTTTTCTCATACAGGAATTTGTCAACTGCTGCCCATACAAACAAAGGAACTTCAGTGACATAGCAACCAGCTTTTGACTTTCACTTTAACCTATGGTACTCCCTTATTTCCCTCCTACTTACAAGGAAGCAAGTAATAAGGCTATTTCTGCTATTTTTTTCTCGATTAGGATGAAGTAAATAGAAGAATAACCTTTTAACAATATTTTATTGCAGAGAAGTAGAGAAAATCATGTGAATGAAGCACATCCATTTTTCCAAACCATTATGGCCCTCAAACAGGACCGCTCCCTCCTACAATGGACAAATAACATTAGTAAACAAAAGACGACTCTATACTAGGAGCGAGAGGCAATGTAGTAAAATCTGTTTCCTGAAGAGACTGCTTGCAAGTCGAGAATCGTGCCTCAGTAAGGGACCAGAAAGTTTAAGACTTGACAACGGCGAGGGCTGATTTCATACACCCTAATAGCTAAACAGAAAAACCGATACTGTATCTGATATGTTACATCCACACGGCTTTCTTTATCCATTCATCGGCGCACTATTCTTGGTTAATTTCCTGTAGCTCCTAAGCGGAGCATAGGGCATCGTTACGCTGTTTCCTTGATCGGATTTGAATTTTTAGTTCGTGAGTTCGCCGTTTTGCGCCACGATGATGAGGGTCCGGTTCGTCGCCCACAGATGGCACTGTAGGATGATCATGACTTGCAGTCGTGTAATGGCGGAATTTTGTGCAGAAAGGTTGTCCGTTCTCTCAAGATCTGGGGTTACTTTACGTGCAAATAAATATTACGGACTTTATTTTCCTTCCGAAGGCAGCCAAGCTAAGGTTTTTGCGTCCGAAAAAATTCATCACGCTCGCCAGGTTTGAACCTGCAATCTTGGATTTTAGAGGCCAGCATGGTAACCTTTACACCACGGATGACGACCCACTATTCTTACATAAGTTTATACTTCTATTAAATTCAGTCGATTTAAATATTTGGATAAACTCCCAAATGCAGGGGATAGCCACTAATAAATATTTTCATAACATTACGTACTATTTCAAAATGTAGAAAATACACATAATGGCACTTATGTACTTATATTACTTTTTCTTGCACGCATGTACAATGTACATAATTGATAGAGAACGTATTCCACTGCACCTAAAAATTCGAACCGAGATTTTACCGGAAATACATGTTTTAGGGCCCTCTGAATCCCCCCCCCCCCAAAAGCATTTTTAGAAAAAAAATCGTGTGTTTGTATGTGTGTGTGTCTGCGGCAGCATAACTCAAAAACGAAAAGACCATCAAAAACCATAGTTGGTATTTATATTAAGTATATTCTAAAAGATTCACAAAGATTTTAAAAAAACATCCCCACACCATGAACTACCCTTAACATGGAAAAGTCTTTGAAAATGTTGATTTTCTGAAAAATGGCTCTAACGATTTTGTTTAAAATACCGTATATTACAGATATTTACATCACAAATAAAATGTATATTTTGAATTTTCAGGGATACGAATTTTTGGGCGGAATACAACTCCTTCTCTATCCACTATGAGAACGTGAAAATACTTTGTATGGATCAGGAGACTTCAAACCACGTTTTTCCGGTGAAATCTTGGTATCGAATTTTTGGGTGGAATATAATTCTTTCTTTACCTACTATGTATATTGTACATCCGCACTACAAGTTAAAATACATTTCTTTAAAGACGCTATCAATTATCAAAATCATAGTATATCCGCCGGTATGCCGGAATTTTGTCCCGCAGGAATTATTTTACATGCACACTTAAGAACCATCTATCTGGATCGGGTTTGGACCCGCGGCTTTGGACTGAGAAATCCTTTTCTCATCCCCCACAGAGTCTGCAAGTATGCATGTGAGTGGCTGTATAACCGACTTTTCCCTTTTGAGTTATACTCCTCAAGGCGTGTGTATGTGTGTGTCTGCATTGAGCAGCATAACTCATAAAGGAAAAGTCCGTTAGATACCAAACTTGATATTTAGGACAGCATCTTCCAAAGATGTGATATGAAGATTTTTAAGAAAATTCCCCACCCCATACTCCATTTACATGGGAGATTTTTCGAAATTGTTCACTCTCTCAAAAATATATCTAACGACTATTATTAAAATAGGATATTTTTAAGATATTTTCATGAGAAATAAAATGTAAATCTTAAATTTCCTAGCATTATCCAATGAAATACTCACTCTGGATAACTTTTACATAACTGGTAAACCGTAACACAAAACTGTAAATCTGTAATCACATAATTTATACTAGATACTTTATCTATTTTTTTTTTTTTTTTTTGTGGTGGAGTTAACAATTTTCGAAATATACTTTGTTGTTGGTTTACATTCTCCAATAAATATGACTGACCGACTCCTTGGCACAGCTCAGCCTTGGCCTACCGCCCGGCCGCTGCGTCCCCCATCTCGGTCCATTACAGATGGGGTGCAGTATTGGGGGGGGGGGCACTTAATGCGGTCTCCACGACCTGGAGCCGCTACTTCTCCATCAAGTAGCTCCTCAATTGGCGCCCCCCCCCAGGGACCTCACGAGGCTGAGTGCACCCCGGTCCAGGTCTCCCAGCGTGGGGATTTTCCCCCCGCTGGTACTGGAAATCGAACTCAAGTCTCCCGCTTGGCCTACCACGCTAGGGGGGCGATCTTCCAATAGATATGCCTTTACGTAAATTAGAAGCGTGACTCGCTTTTGTTTTGTGTGTGTGTGTGTGTGTGTGTGTGTGGTTTTTTTTTTTTTGTTTTGTTTTGTTTTGTTTTTTACTCCTTGCTAAGCAAAGAGAATCGAATTCTAATACCATCATAAGCGAACAGCACTTAAAATTTTGATTTTCGGTTTATCCTAGTGTATTCCCGTAATTCTCTTCTAACTAAAAGCAATAAGAACTGATAAGAACATTTTTGCTAATTCTTTTACACATTTAACATGAAGGGCTTAGATAGAAGAATAAGCTTTTGTAGGACTAGCTTGTTGCAGAATAGGTGAGAAAGTCATATGAATGTCACATAGGTTTTAACTTTTTAATGTATTGTATTATTTTACTGTATTGCATTTCTTTTCATTTGTGTTTTAATGGTTATAACAAGTTACATTGTATTCGCTATAAATACTACAATACATTATTTTTACTTTCTCTATAAGTACTATGTACATAGTGTATAGAGGAAGTATTGCATTCCACCCAAAAATTCGATACCGAGTTTTCACCGGAAATACATGTTTTAGGACTCCCAGAGCCCAAAAAAAGTATTTTCAGAAAAAGGTCCGTGTGTATGTGTGTGTGTCTGTGGACACCATAGCTCAAAAACGAAAATACCGTTAAATACTAAACTTGGTATTTAAGTTTGGTATCTTCCAAGGATGCGACACGAAGATTTTCAAGAAAATCTCCCCACCCCCAACTACCCTTTACTTGGAAAAAAATTCGAAAATTTTGATTTTCTAAAAAATGGCTCTAACGATTTTGATTAAAATCCCGTATATTAATGATATTTACATACCAAATAAAATATATATCTTGAATTTTCTGGGAATAGCCTCTGAAGAGCTCTTTATTCTGGATGAACTTTGCTAAATGTTGCTTAACTGCTAAACGGTAAGAGATAGACAAAAACTTACTACACAGAAAATGTTGATTTGATCAAAACACACAATATATGTCCTTTACAGTTTTGTTGTGGAGGTAACCGTTTCCGAAATATTCCTTGTTTTTGGTTTCAGTTGTGAGTACTTATACTTTTCTCAGACAGGAAGTGTCGTTTTTCTTTTGTTCTACTCCTGGCCAAATAAAGAAGCGATTTGCAATGACAATCGAATAACGACAGATTTTAAAACATTTGACTATCGGTTTATCCTGGTGTATACCCTTGTTTTCTTTCTACTTATAAGGAACTAAGTAATAAGAACATTCTGCTAATGATTATCTCAATTAGCAAGGTGCAGAAAGAAGAATAATATTATGTAAGAAGTTTGTAGGAGAGCTAGAGAAAGTCATGTGAGTGTAACACATCAGATTTTTATGTATAATTTTGGATGAAGTGAGAGAACCACAGAAGGTACAGGCCGCATGCTGAAGGCAACAGAGACGCGCGGAATCCCCTATTTTATTTTATATATATATTTTTACGAAAAATACAGTTCCGGAGGCTTGTCAGGACTCCGGCGCTGTATTCCTTTTTTCTCAATTTTTTCCAGTTTCCTATATTTCCTTAGTAGACCTTATTATTCTTAAAGTTTTTCTTTTACATATACATACACAAACATAGACACATTTACAAACGCAGAAACACTCATGCCCAAGGCGGGACTCGAACCCACGATCCTGTACACCACGAAGCGCCAAAGCGAGACACTTTAGCGAGCGCGGCCACCGGAATCGGCAAATTTTCAAACCCGACCCACTCTTGAAGCCACTAGAAAAGGCGACCAAGCGACCCGTCGAATTGGCCATCCTACTTTGTAATATCTGTATTTGTGGTGCCGTGGAAGATGAAACCAGATAATCTTAACTTCACTAGAATAAATTAGTGATTCAATGAATGAATAAATAAATAAATAAATAAATACTACTTCACCTCTGTGTTCTATGCAGTTTCAAAATACTAGAGTAATAAGAGAACACGAAATTACGAATTACCTCTTGGTTCCTTCGTAGGTCAAAGGCCACAACTTTGGGCCCACACTGTTGCGTCCCAGTGTCTAGCACCCAGAGACGTGCCCGCGCGGAGTCTATATCTAGAGCAGTAACATTCTGCATCGCAGGACAGTGGTCCTCCTCATGGGCCGCAGGACCGCTGTTCGGATACGCCCTTGGTTGTAGAATCATCTGTTGAAAGCAAAACATATAGCATTCTTAGTTTAGCATAAAACTGGGTTAGCTAGATAAAGAGCCTTCTTTTGGGCGCGTGGCCAGCCTGATGGGGGTTTCTTTTTCGCCAGGAAGCCACCTGCTGGACTGGAGTATTGAAGGGATTCCACACTGAGCACTACGTCGCTATTGTATGCCGGACCCTGGGTAACAGTGCGAGATGAAGGGAAACATGAGCAAGTGTGCGATCGAAGAGGACCCTTTACGATTCTGATAGTTCTTCATCCCTCCGCTAGATTTCACCAGGTATCGGTTTCGACACTGCCCCCCTCGAGGACGGATGACCACCAAGCTACCCCAGCGGAGAGGACAGCAGTTACAAAGCGAAATGTCATCACCCCTTTGCAGCACAACCTCCGATACTCCTACCTGGAAAGACCGGATTAAAGATGAAATAAATGGAACGAAGGATCGGGATATTCGGAGAATGAAACAAGCCTGCTCAGCATTTCCTGGTGACCCGGGAAAACCAGCGAAAAAACTAATGGGTCAGGGAGTTTGGTCGTGGGAAGTAAACCAACGACCTCTCGAATGCGAGCCTCGCGCGGTAAACCACCCGTTTAACGGCGGAGTCGGATATTCAAGCCTCTTAATTTCAAGCGCATAGATTTCTCACACAAATCATAACTGGAGTAACCACTCAGGTTCGTCGTAGAAGATGGTGGAATTACGTCCCTGTGCCGCCATACATCTTTCATACACAAAGAGTAGACAACTGAGGGGGACACCTCGCCCTGACCGTCGACCTCCGTGGTCTGGGAGTAACATGCTAGCCTCTGGTTCCCAAGGTTGCGGGCTCAAACCCGGCGGAAGGCGATGAACTTACTAAGTTTTTTTTTCTTGTACTATATCTCATTACTGAATAATAGTTAATATTAATATTAATATTCTTGCGAATATAAGTTTTTCATTAAATTCATAAGAGAAATTTACCCATGGCAGCGAAGTAAACCCGTTGGTATATGCTTACGGCACGTAAAAGAACCCAAGTCTAATAATGAGGCCTCTGAGCAAAAGTAAGTGGTCTTTCACGCCCAATATAGAATGGGACGCTAAGAACCGCAACAGTTAAAGAACGTCCATACATAAGACTCAATTTCAATTTCGCGTAGACCTACACAGATCTACTGTGGCTATATCGGTCTGGGTAGCTTAGTTGGTTAGGCCCTGTACTTCTGATCTTAAGGTCGATGGTTTTTAAGCGTGCTTAAAAGTGATGAGCCAGTAGATTTACTTACTCCTGCGGGACACACCGACGGCGCTGATATGACTCTGGCAATTGACAGCATCGTTAACAAAATATAAGTCTACTGCAGCTATGGCCTCCCAGTTTTTATTGTATTATGTTAGCCAGGTTTATTTTTTATAGATATTAATATTTTTCTGAGCAGTTTCAATGAGTATAAATATATGGTTTGCGTCGCAGATGTTTTAATATTCTTCATAAAATACAAGATTTTGAATGTGTTAATAGTTTTAACAGGCTATCCTGTTATTTGTTATGAATTTTATAATAAAGTGTTGTTATTTACAATGTTGGATGAAATGAGAGAACCACAGGAGGTTACAGGCCTAGGCAGACAGCCTCAGAGACACGCGGAAGTAATGAACACCCGATGACCCGTCCCACCGCTTGAGAGGGCGATCAAATGACGCTTCGACAGGCATCTATAGTAAGAAAGCTTTCCATTGAGCAAGCATCCGTGCCATCTACCTGCACCGGCAAACACTACGAACCTGGAACACCATCTGAAGGATGATAAGGTAACAGAATGAAGGATAAATGATGGAAAGGCAACAGTGATTGATAAGAAACCTCCCCAGCATTCCATCTGGATAATCACGATAAATCCATGGGTCAGAGCGGGTGGTCACCAGTAATCGTACCCTTAATTTTGTTTCTCAAATAACAGCATCGTATATTATTTTATTGCATTTACAAATTCTTCCAAAGAATGTAGGTTGTTCCGATAAGAATCTACAATATCGCCTAATTTCTTAAATGACGGCATGTATTCCAAATGTTTAATATTTACTTACACATTTAAAACAATTCTTACACACATTATTTCACAGATAATTTTATTTAATACTACTAATTACTACTTACTAATACATTCTTACAGCAACCAAATTAACTTTAATTAAAAATGTATATGCGAGTTATATATATAAAGTTCTTAAATCAAAATAAATTAACTTAATATGATCACTTCAAATATAATTTATATTCTCTCATTTTATTATATTATTCGTTAATTTAACATTTTATTTATTTTAATTATTAAACCATATTTCTTTATTTTAATTTACACAATTTAAAATATTAAACATCTTAAATACAAATGCAGCAACAAAATATCAGTAATAATTTGTTACTTCTGTTTATAAATATAAATTTTAAACTATGTCATTATTCAATAATTATTTATTTAATCATTAAATTATTTCTGCTTCTTTTTAAATTATTTTATTTATTTCTATATTTATTTAGTTATCTATTATTTATTTATATAGTTACATTTGAATTTAAGGAACTATGAAAATTAGGCTCCACCGTCAAACAGTGTGCTTTCCGGCCATGCATTCATATGAAGGGTCTGTAGTACAAGTATAAAAATCACATTCTAATCACATGACTCTCTCTAGCTATTCCACTAGCAAACTATTCTTACAAGAGATTAGTTTTTTATCTACATTATCCTAATCGAGATAAATCTTAGCATAAATGATCTTATACTTGCATCCTTGTAAGTAGAAAGGAAATAAGTAAATTGTTCTAATTTACTAGGCTAAATCGAGAGTCTATTTTAAAAGCAGCTGGTGTCTATGTGAAACAATTGAACATTTGGTTCCCTTTATATGACCAGGTAAAACAAAAGATATATGAAAGGAAAAATAATTTGTCGTTTGAGAAAAGTTTTAGAAATTTAAGATTGAAACCAATGACAAAGAATATCTCGGAAACGGTTAACTCTACAAAAAATGTGTAGGACGTGAATTGTATGTTTAACAACGTTTTGTTTATATCTTATGGGTTACTAGTTAGGTATACAAAAGCCATCCAGAATGATGGAGGCTAATCCCAGAAAATTCAAGATACACATTTTCTTTCTCATTTAAATATCTTAATATGTGATATTTTAATCAAAACTGTTAGAGTCATTAAAAAAATGAAAATTTGGAAAAAGTAGGTAGTTAACAAAGGAATTTTCTTGAAAATATTCTTGTCGCTACTTTGGAATATACTGAACTGAAATATCAAGTTTACTATTTAACAGATTTTTCTTTTTAAGTTATTGTGTTCACAATAGCACGTATGGAAATGTTTCTAAAAAAGCTTTTGTTTTTTCAGGGAGTATCGAGATGTGACTTTTGTGCAAATCTCGGTATCCCCTACTCTTACTCTGTGTAGTAAAATTAATGAAGATTCGTGAGCATATTTTGTACACCCACAAATAAATGAGTGAGTGTAAACAAAGTCATGTCGTGCAGCTCTCAGATTTTTATACGTTCTGAACTATTACATTCCGTAAGCTTGGTGACAAAAAGCAGTAGATTCATGAACTTTCAATTGTCCTCTCCTTTCAATTGTTCCCTTTCGTTTCCTTTAAAATGTGTTCAGGTAAACCCTTACATTCCAGTGTTTAGCGCGACAGTGTGCATCTTAAAGTATGGATTAACTAATGCTTGGTCATCTATTCGGCTGGAAGTTTTCACAGCAGCAACTACTGGCACGCCTTGCTCTGTAGGCAACAAGCCGAACTCTTGTGTAACACGTCATAAACTTGACCGGTTGATAAATATTTACTTTCTCTACACGTACTATGAACATAGTGTATAGAGAAGGTATTGTATTGCACCCAACAAATTCGATACCGAGAATTCACCGGAAATACATGCTTTGGGAGCCTCTGAATAAAAAAAGCATTTTTAGAAAAAGATCCGAGTGTTTGTGTGTGTCTGTGGACAGCATAGCTCAAAAAGGAAAAGTCCGTTAAATACCAATCTTTATATTTAAGTTTAGCATCCTCCAAGGACATGGCAGCTCTCCACCCCAAACTACCCTTTACATAGAAAATGTTTCGAAAAGTTAGATTTTCTCAAAAATGGCTCTAATGGTTTTAATTATAATGATTATGTTTAACTTATTTTTATGACAGCCAAAATGTGTATCTTGAATTATTTGGGAATAGCCTCTGAAGACCTCTTCATTCTGGATAACTTTTGTATAACTGGTAAACCGTAAGAGTAATACAAAAATCTGATGTGTTCCATTCACATGACTTTCTCTATATCTCTGTAAATTATTATTGTTAATAAGCTTATCTTTTATTTATTTCATGCTAATCGAGAAAAATTAGCAGAAATAGTCTTATTTCTTGCTTTATTGTAAGTAGAAGTGAAATAAGGAAGTACCATAGGTTAAAGTGAAAGCCAAAAGCTGGTGGCTATGTGACTGATGTTCCTTTGTTTGCATGGATAGGA
This sequence comes from Hymenopus coronatus, assembly GCA_030762935.1. Classification (NCBI taxonomy): domain Eukaryota; kingdom Metazoa; phylum Arthropoda; class Insecta; order Mantodea; family Hymenopodidae; genus Hymenopus; species Hymenopus coronatus. The sequence continues at coordinate 147,393,566 of CM060896.1, forward strand.
GTTGACAAATTCCTGTATGAGAAAAGTATGTTTTTCAAAGCTGAAACCAAGAAAAAGGAATATCTCAAAAACGATCAACTCCACGAAAAAAATGTATGTAACATAAATTGTGTGTTTTAACATGCTCTACATTTTTTGTGGGATAAGTTTTTGTCCATCTCTTACGATTTAGTAGTTATGAAAAATTCATCCAGAATAAAGTAGTCTTCAGAGGCTAGTCCCAGAAAATTTAAAATATACATTTTATTTGCCAGATAAATAACTTTAATATACGATATTTTAATCAAAATCGTTGGAGCCATTTTTTAGAAAATCAAAATTTTGCAAAAAGTTCCATGTAAAGGGTAGCTTGGGGTGGGGGATTTTTCTCAAAATCTTCGTGTCGCATCCCTGGAAGATACTAAACTTAAATACCAACTTTTCGTTTTTGAGCTATCGTGTTCACAGACACACGGACCTTTTTCTGAAAATGCTATTTTTGGATACAGGGGACCCTAAAACATATATTTCCGGTGACATCTTGGTGTCGAATTTTTGGGTGAAGTGCATTACCTTCTCTATACACCATGTATATAGTGCGTATAGAGAAAGTAAAAATCTAATGTGTACCATTCACATGTCTTTCTCTATATCCCTGTAACAAATTATTCTTAAAAAACTTATTCTTCTATTTACTTCATACTAATCAGAAAAAAATTGCAAAAATAGTCTTATTACTTGCTTCCTTGTGAGTAGAAGCGAAATAAGGGACTACCATAGATTAAAGTGATAGTCAAAAGCTGGTTGCTATGTCAATGAAGTTCCTTTGTCTATATGGATAGGAGTTGACAAGTTCTTGTATGAGAAAAGTATACGTTTTTCATAGCAGAAACCAAAAATAAGGAATGTCACAAAAACGACGAACTCCACGAAAAAAATGTATATAACATAAATTGTGTGTTTTAATGTGCTCTACATTTTTTGTGTAGTAAGTTTTTGTCCATCTCTTACGGTTTAGCAGTCATTCAAAATTTAGTAAAATTCATCCAGAATAAACCACTCTTCAGAGGCTATTCCCAGAAAATTCAAGATATACATTTCATTTGTCAGGTAAATATGTTTAATATCCGAAATTTTAATCAAAATCGTTAGAGCCATTTTTGAGAAAATCAAAATTTTCGAAAAAAGTTCCATGTAAAGGGTAGTTGGGGTGGGGGGATTTTTCTCAAAATCTTCGTGTCGCATCCCTGGAAGATACTAAACTTAAATGCCAAGTTTGGTATTTTACCGACTTTTCGTTTTTGAGTTATCGTGTTCACACGCGCACGCGCACGCACACGCACACGCACACACACACACACACACGGACCTTTTTGTGAAAATGCTTTTTTGTGGATACAGGGGAGACTAAAACATATTTCCGGTGAAATCTCGGTATCGAATTTTTGGGTAGAGTGCAATACCTTCTCTATACACTATGTATATAGTGCGTATAGAGAAAGTAAAAAACAGTTATTCCAACTCTTCTGTACTTACTTGTGAATTCTGTGGCCAAGGAGCTTCTAACAATGTGTAAGGCACTGTGTCCGCTTGTAATCTGGGTACAGAGAGGTAGGCTCTATTCCTCCACAGCGCCACCTGTCCCAGCGGAACCTCATGAGGCACGAGTCCTGTTAAGTTCCAGCCCATCACAGATGGCAGCAGTAACAACCACCACAGCATGTTCACTCCTGTCAACAGACAACTTTTGCTTTCTTTATACGTACTATGTACATGGAGCATAGAGAAGGTATTGTAATGCAGCCAAAAATTCGATACCGAAATTTAACCGGAAATACATGTTTTGGGTCCCCCTGAATTAAAAAAAAGCATTTTCAGAAAAACGTCCGAGTATGTATGTGTGTGGACAGCATAACTCAACAACGAAAAGATTCTTAAATACCAAACCATATTTAAGTTTGGTATCTTCCAAGAATTTTACACGAAGATTTTCAAGAAAATTCCCTCACTCTAAACTACTCTTTACATGGACAAATTTGAAAATATTGATTTTCTCAGAAATGGCTCTAACGATTTTGATTAAAAGCTCTTATACATCAGATATTTACATGCCAACTAAAATGTGTATCTTGAATTTTCTGAGAATAGACTCTGAAGACCTCTTTATTCTGGCGACTTTTACTGAATTTTGCATAACTGGAAAACCGTAAGAGATAGATAAAAACGTATTATCCAAAAAATGTAGATTGCGATAAAACACACAATTTATGTCATATAGATTTTCTTCGTGGAGTTGGCTGTTTTCGAGATATTCCTTGTTATTGATTTCAGCTTTAAAATACTTTTTCAAAAGTTGCTCTAACGATTTTCTATTAAAATACCGTATATTAACAGCATTTACATGACAATTCAAAGACATATCTTGAATTTTCCGGGAATTTTGAGGACCTATTTACTCAGGGTGACTGTTGCATAATTGGTAAACTGTAAGATATTGACGAAAAGTTATTAAATAAAAAATGTAAATCTCATTAAAACACAAAAGTTGTGTCATATATACATGTATTGCGTGAGTTCCATTTAAATTACTTTTTTTTTTTTTTTTTTTTTTTTTACCGATTCTGTGAAAATTATTATAATAAAGCTTATTCTGTTATCTACTTCATGATAATCCAGATACATATTAGCAGAAATGGTATTATTCCTTGCTTCCTTGTAAGTAGAAGGAAATAAGGAAGTACACTAAGCTAAAGCGATAGTCAAATGTTTTAAAAGCTGGCTGTTCTGTGATGAAAATCGATTATCTTTGCATAGCCAGGATTAAAACAAAAGAAGAAGCCATGGCAAATTCTCGTGCGATAAAAGTGTAAGTATTTAAAAATTGGAACCAATAGCAAGGAATGCCTCAGAAACGGGCAATTCCACAAAAAATGTATATGACATTATATGTTTTAACAAGATCTATATCTATTGTGCAGTAGGTTTTTATCTATCTGTTAGGTTTACCAGTTATGCAAAAGACATCCAGCATGAACAGATCTTCAAAAGCTATTCAAAGAGAATTCTAGAGAATGTCATGTAAATTGTATCTTTAATATGCGGTATTTTAATAAAAATCGCTTTTGACAAAATAAAAAAAATTCGAAAATTGTTCCATGGTTATTTGGGGTGGGGGGATTTTCTAGAAATTCTTTGTGGAAGATGTTGAGCTTAATTATCAAGTTTGATATTAACCGACCTTCGTTTGAATTAAGCTGTACACAGATTCACACAAATACACGTATACGCGGAACTTTTTAACATTTTTCGGATATATGGTATCCTAAAACGTATATTTCCACTGAAATCCCGGGGTCGAATTTTGTGGGGATTGCAATACATTATGTCTTATTTACTAGTACTGAATAGAGGACGTTAAAATGAATGAACAGAATTTTGTTAAAATTATGTAGAACATTATGCATTCATAGTTTTATTTGGTGTTATGTAATTCATGAGAAATCTTGATATCATTCCTGAGTCTAATATATCACTTTCTCTACCTTAAATTACGGCCAGAGGAACATAAAGAAAAAAAAAACAAAAAAACTTGAATTTGTCCATGGGCAGTTAACCACACCAATAGCACACATTTTTAAATAATAATACTATATCCTCTATTGTATCTGTACTTTTTCACTTCAGTCGTTCTCCAAATAATTTTTGAAGTAGTTGAGATTTCTAATCTTGCAGCTAAATTCTCTGATTATCGGCTCGAAAATGAAAAGATTCTAAGCGCAGGGTACAAGCAGATTACACAGGTACTTGCGCCTGCTAAAAGATATTTACATATCGAAAGGTCCTAAACTGTCTAAATTATATAAGTGAAACAACAACTACTTGTTTAGAAATTTACAAAAGACAAAATTAAAAGTATTTTAGCACACATCTAATCAATATAAATACATACCTTTCAAATCGGTTTAAAGTTCTTTGCAATTGCCGGTCGAAGCATACAATAACTACAATCTTCGACGAACGTTTTGGCAGCTTTGCACCATGACATACATTCCTTATGCTTTACATCAGCAGTTTTAATTTTCCCCCGGTTAGTCGTTTCTGGGTGTTACAAACGCGTTGGTTGAATTGCGTAAAATCCAGGGGTTCTCTGCCACTGGTAGTTAACATATACTTCAACAGATGGCAGCAAACTTCTATGTGGTAATTTTTTACCCGACAAAACAGTATCTAAACATTGCAGTACACATAGAAATATTGTAGATTTTTTGTAAATTATATATTTTATTATTTTTTATAAATTATTCAGTCTGCGTAAAATTCGGACTATGTAAAATGAAGTGTCAACTGTGTAACGGTTATATACATAAAATCGTCTCAGTTGTAAAACAACTTCCCTTTTAATATGATTTTAAGCATATCCTTTTTCTGAATTAGTTTCAGCTTATATTTAATTTAATGTGATTACGTTCTCTTGAACCCGTAGAGTACGGACTGAATTATTCCCTAAATAAGGTAAAAATGTTCAGGTTGAGATATTTTTCTTTGTGAGAGTTAATGTTGGCTAACATGACTCACTGCCTTCAAGATGCAGATAAAACTTCACGCCACGTAGTCAGGCAGACAACAAACGTAGCATAATGTTGAGGGCGTAATATTTCTTTTCCCACAATGCCTTGCAGTTATGGCATAGCTACCGGAGTAGATAGGCGATGTGAATGTGGAATTATTGACAAGGTTAATGTTGAGTAACGTGCTTTAAATGTGTGTTCAGTTTCCAAGTGCCCATTATGTCCGAAAGGAACTCTAGAATCATGAAATCATCTTCAGAAGGTGAGATTCTTGAGAGAGAAGAGACTCAGTTGATAAGTGAATCCACGGAGTACGGTAACCGTTATTCGGAGTCAAAGTTGAAACGCACTTTCACACTACCTCGTAACCCTTTTATGTCAACGAGAATGAGCAAAAGGAAGGCAAAACACAAAGAAAATAAAGATGGCAAAAGCCACACTATACAGACTATTTCAGAAGTTCATAATACCGACTCTCAGAAGTCAAACAAGAAAGTGTTCAGAAGACCATCATGGAAAAAGTTTTTCAGCAAAGTGGTTCAGCATATGTCAACGGTGGGAGTGCCTAATAACAAAAGTATGTGTGTTAACTATGATTACAACAGAAGGAGAACAGAAACAATGTCTCTGTCATCCTCTGACATTCGTGTGCCCCCAATGCGCCCCGCCCACCTAGTTAACTTAACCAACAGTGATAAGGTCCCAGGGGTAATAGGGCTCCGAAATCACGGGAACACATGTTTCATTAATGCTGTGTTACAGTGCCTAAGTCACACGGATATCCTAGCGGAGTATTTTGTGTTGGACCAATATAAAGTGGATTTGTCTCGTAGAAATAAGTTAAATTCAAAAAAGTATGGCACGAAGGGTGAGGTTACTGAACAGCTAGCTCTTCTCTTAAAGTCGATCTGGTCGTGTCAGTATGATCCAGAGATCTCGAACCAGTTTAAACTTGTGGTGGACAAGTATGGCAGTCAGTATCGTGGCAACAATCAACATGATGCCCAGGAATTTCTTGTATGGTTGCTGGATAAAGTGCATGAAGATCTTAACACAGCCACCAAGAAAAAATACAAGATAATTAAGGTGAGAATAATGATGGTTAATAACATTGCATGCATCTTACAAATAGTTTAGTTGGCCTAGCTTAATTTTATGATGGAAATAACCATGCCCCATAAGTATGTGACAGTTTTCCAAAGCATAAAGTGTGCGGCAAAAGCAGTTCTAAGTACACAGTGAAATCACATGACCCTGTGATTTCTACACCTGTAAACTAAGGTTATCTTAGTATACATATTGTTCTCTATCTCAGACAAGAATGATCTTGTAGTAAACAAGAAGATGAAGCAGACTCAACCTTGATGCTACTTATGTGCAGATAAGTTGTACAACTCTAGCTGCAGTAGCACTAACTTTTTTATAATAAATTGAGTAAGATATTGCCAACTATTGTTAAATCTATGTGTTAAATAAATGAATATTGTCATACAGTAACTTAATGATTATGTTTTACGGTTTCTTTCTTAAGCATCGCAAAACAATGCACGATCATTTGTCACTTGCCAAGTTTGGTTGGTTGCTTTTTATTGAGATTGACAGGTGTGCTCCATAATATGCAGACTGTTTTTTTATTATATACAGGTGTTCTGGAATTGTGAAGTGTGTGAGATAAGGTATTTTAAATATCAGAAGTGACTGCACAATAAACAGTAGCATTCCCCTCGAGAATAACTTTGTTCCTAATGGTATAGGAATACATTTATTGGTAAAATTCCACAAGTGATCTATATTTGAAAGTGTTCAAAGCACTATAATGTTCAGATTTGAAATCTGCTAGATTGGCAAGGTTTTGACTTCTTGGAATCATTGTGGTTTTAGCTTCACAGTACCATAACTCTGCCATATCATTGCTCTGCAGTCACCTTCGACCTAAACTGCTCCATTCCTGTACTTATAAAAACATCCCTATAGTACACTTTGTGGTTTAGGTCCTTCCACTTGAGCTATATTTTGAGGTTTAGAGCCCTAAAAGTGTATAATACATCAGTATCTACAAAGTGGCTCTAATGGTAAAATAACAAAACTACCAAATCCAGATCATGTATGGAAGTAATGCCCAATTATTATTCAACTGTTTCCTTAATAATACAAAGCTAGGCTGCTCAATATTAAACAATAGTATGTTTATAGTGCAGGTATAACTGTGCCAGCCTTATATTTAATGTGTATCTCTATGATATGCATACATATTTTGTAAACATTTCTTTTAGAATTTGGAAGCTTAGAACACATCTGTCGTATGTATGTAAAGAAATGATTCTAAACGTTGGAGAACACTTTTCTCTCCCCGAAGCATAACTCACACTGAGCAGAGATTAGAAAACTACCTACTTGCGGTGCTATACTTCTTAGATTGTTAAAATCTTACAAATAAAAAGAAAACGCTCATTAACTTCTCTTCACCAATCAATGCTCTAAAAGTGCTCTGTCTCATTATCTCTATCTCTTCCCTCCCATGTGTTTACATTTTGTTTAATCTTGTTATAGACAAATAATTATAATTAAAATGCGTGAGAAATTACCTTGTGATTGACATTCCTGCTGACATGTGGCTGTCTCAGTACGCTATTGTCATATTTACCTGCTGTCCATCTGCAGCGGCAGCACTTCCAGATAATCTTTTTCCAGTTCCTCTTTTAGGATAATGTCATCCCATTCACTAGAACTGCCAATGTTACTTACGTTTATAATTACACATTCCACTGTTTCCTCTAAAATGCCACCTTCTTTCTATGCATTTTCTATCACAACTCTTGTATTGAACTACTTTTCCTCGTTTCTCACTCGTTACCCCATCTATTCCTTTCAACATTAGGAAAGGAATAGATGTACTTCACTAACGTATAAGGTTTATGATTTCAGCTAATGGAACCTCAACTCATTCATCGTGCCTGTAAGACCTTCTTCTTTTTTTTTCCAAATCACAGTGCCACTATGTTCTAGATGAAAAACAAGAGCAGTGTCTGCGAGATATAAAAGGTAGTAATTGTTAAAATGTAAGTCCTTACAGACTCTTTGTCTATAGCACAACCAAACTTTTCACAGAATGAAAGCAAACAATCAGATCATTACATAAATTTCCAATGAACCCGTCAGTGTTGCAACACCAGTGATACAATTTCTCTGATGGTAACACATTCATTGTGATTGGTCAGCAACTTGATGAACCCTTACCAGCTGTCGACACACCCCACAAATGTCAATCACAAGGAAATTTCTCACCGACCATAATTATCCGCAGCGTAAGTCTTGAGGATTTTCATCTTGCATCAGTTACAGAGAGTTTATCATTGAGTTTGTTACATATCAACCACATTCAATACGCAAATGACATAAACAACAGGAAATGATCTGTCACAAGTCGGAAAAAAGTTTTACTACTCTGACTCCCAGGAATAGATAACACACCATCTAGCAACATTAAAATATGATGGGAGTTCTGTTTGAAGGAAAAGAGGCAGAATGGACAAACTGAAGTTGCAAAGCTTCTTTTTACCCCTAGAACTAAAAATATCCCCATTGATCTCGTTACAGCACGTTTTAACTGCTTCATTTGATAAATTGCTGTTCAGTTCTGATCAATTGAAGATGAACTTAATTTATTGCACTTGTAAACAGCCAGGGACACATTATTTTGTAAGATTTAACATTAGGATTAACTCAAGGCAAATCCTATTGCCAGTCAGATTGTAAAGTTTTCTTGCACAGTTGCAAATGAATAAGAATAATGCTACTCTTTGATTTTAATGTGCTTCACACTGTGGCAAACAATTAGGTTATGTCTTAATAGCTCCTGTTACACTGAATGGTTTAAACACATTAAAATTAAAGTATAGCATTTTATGGTAATGTTGCTTCAGAGATCAACATGTCATTGCGGATACCACATAATATCAAGTAGGCTACCTTGTAGAAATAAAAGCTACAAATTCCATGATTGTAAAGTAGGCATTTGGCCTTTTAAAGTTATTACTTAATTTATTCTGGCAATTTATACATCGCGTTGTTTTGTATTTTACATTTATTATTATAATTAATATTATTTTTTACTTGTATTACACTTGTTACTGCTTTGTGTGATTATTCACTTGCATTACATGCCTTTGTTTATTACTTTGCGGTGATTGTATTGCTCATGTCTAGTGCTTTAAGTGGATATTCACTTGCATTATTTGTTTACTATTTCAAGGTTATTATTTATTTGTATCTACTACATTTTCCTTTTGGTTCCATGCGCTATCACTTTTATTATTCATTTGCATTATATTTGCTCACCGATTCTTAGTTATTCATTTTTCTCATATACAGTTGTCACTGGATTCTGTTTCTTTGGATTCTATACATTAGAACATACAACACACACATTCATACTTCTACTCTGGGGAGAATATAGAATAATTTTGACTGAAGAAAGCTTCCCATCTCTAGCTGGACCCCTCAAGCGCTAGACAGTGCTGCATTGACTGGGTTTATCATTATTATTTCCAGTGTTTTTAATGTGTTTTCCCACCAGTAATATGCAACAAATCCACTTCTTATTGCCAGATTTGGTGACACAACATTGCTTGAATTAAAACATACATTCAAATGTGTGTACCAATGAGCAAAACCTTAAATTGAAACAAAAACCAAACATAACCTAAATTTTCATTCTGTAACTTAATATGATAGGTATTTACTTGGTCTTTTCACATTTCACTATAGGGCTTGCAAATTAAATTTCAGAATTAATTGTTTTATGCCAATAAAACCTATTCATGTTGAAACAAAAACCAAACTAACCTAAAATAGAATTATAAGTATGTACTTGAACTTTTAATTATAGGCAAGATGTTTTTCAGAATTAATGACTTTATGTACCCTTGAGGTGAAGAGTGTGTTATATACAATACATCAGCAATTTCATGTAATTTTAAGTTTGAAGTGGCATTATAAGGTTTGCAGATGACATTTTAAACCCTAATTTTACAATTTTAGGTAGTATCTGTACTTCATATCTTATTTTAGCATTTGTTCAATGAAAAGACGGCTAAATATCAAATTTGATATTCAAGTTCTGTATCTTCCAGAGGTGCAATGAGGGATTTGGAAGAACATGTTTCCACCCCAAGGTGGAAAATGTTTTGCTATTTTTAATTTTCTTAAACATGATAAATGCCATATATCATTTAAGATATTTATATAGCAAATAAAATTAATTATATCTGGATTAACCTTTGGAGTCCTCATCTTTATGAAAGGATAGCTTGTAAGCTGTAAAAGATTAATAAAACCTTGAGTATATATTGTTAAATCATACAGCTGACCAAATAAATAAAGCTTTAGTGTTACCCATTTCCAAGATATTCTCTGTTGATTACAAGGGTTATTTACATGTTGTTGTTCACAAACAACATAAAGGAAGTTTTTTGGTATGTGCTTGACTGAGAGGAAGAGGGGGGGAGAGAATAAAAAGTTGAGTAAGTTTTATGCATATCTATTAATTGAAACTCTGCATAAGCTACTCTTCACATGAACATTTTTTAAATATTTTTTGCTTTCTGAAAACTGTTTCTAATGATTTTGATTAATTTTAAATATAAGTTGATTCTCTGGAGTAATCAGTGAAGTCTTCTGTATACTCTTAATAAATGCTTCAGTTGTGAATACAGAGTTGCCCCGTAACTCATTTGTTAGAGTATCTAACTGCTATGAGGGGTTCCAGTTTGATTTCCAGATGGAATGGGAAGTTTTCTCTAGCCAAGATTGTTTCTTATCCTCTGCAGAGTCTGAAAGTATGAATGAGAGTGAGAATATGTGTGCGCGCATGTGCGTGCACAGCTAAGGGTGGTGCCTATATAAATGGAATAAAAAAAATCTGTTTCATTTATATGATTTTCTCTATCTGCTCTGCAAATGAATCCTTCCTACAGATGGTTATTCTTTTATCTACATCATACTAATCAAGATAAGCATTACCAGAAATGGCCTATTACTTAGTTTGCTGTGAGTGAAGGAAAATAAGGGAGTGCACTTAATTAAAGTGAGTGAAATCTTTTAAGAGTGAGTTGTTGCTATGCAGTTAACATTGCATTGCAAAAGCTTTTTAAAAAATTCATTCTCATTGAAATTCAGTTCTCTTACATGACGAGGAGTAAAACAAAAGATAGATGAAATAAAGAAGAACTTCCCATTTGAGAAATGTTCAAGTATTTTAAAATTAAACCGATAACAGGCAATACCTCATAATGTTTCTCTATAAAATAAAGTGTAATGACATAAATTGTGTGTTTTAAGATCTACATTTTTTGTATAGCAAGTTTTTATCTATTTCTTACGGTTTACTAGTTACACAAAAATGATTCAGAATGAAGAGTCTTCAGAGGCTATATCAGATTATTCAAAATATAGATTTTATTTGTTGTGAAAGTGTGAAATTTTAATCAAAGTTTAATCAAAATTTTCGAAAAAGGGTAGTTTGGGTTGGGGAATTTTTTTAATATAGTTCGGTGATTAACCGATGTATTTTTTAGCTAAGGTGTCCACTAACACACATACCTACAGATCTTTTTCTAAAATTACTTTTTTTTTAATTCAGGGATCTCAAAATATGCTGGTGAAATCTCGGCATTGAATTTTTCAGTGGAATACAATACCTGCTCTACCTCCTATGTATATTGTACATACATATGTGGGAAAGTAAAAAGAAACTTTTTGTATTATGTTTCTGAAGTTTTCGGCGGTAGCTGTGGAGTGGCAATAAGGCATAGCCAAGGAATCTGTGAAACTAAAATCCCAATGATCCCAAGAAGTAAAAACAGCAGCAATATAGCAGATCTAAAATATGAATGTTAATGTTTTCAACACCTTCAAATCTGGATCGCCTGTAGAAATTTTACCCAGAGCTACTTTTTCCGAAAGACATATTATTAATTTGAACTCAATTCAGGCAAAAATGTCTTGTGAATAGTGGAACATAGAGGAAACAATCACTTTATATTATGAGTACTGTCATTAGGGAAAGTAATTTTTCACACTTTGAAAAAAAAAATTAAATTTCATAGGATTTATAAATTTGTAGTTTTAACATTTTGAACAATAAAAATATAATTCAGGTTAGATGTGAAAAACAGGTGTAGAACATACTTCAATATTTTGCTCTGTCATTAGCTCTCTCGTCACTTGCAAATGTTGTATGTACTGAAATATCTCTCAGTATTTTTGGTATTGGTAGGCCCAAATGTGTACTTGGGCAAACTATGGTTTTTTGAACTTAACTTTACTTACAGACATTATAAATTTTTCTCTCTGTGCAATTTGCTCAACAGAATGACATATGAACAGCCCAAATGAAGCAAGATCTTTCTTTTATGTTTTTTTTAATTTTGCAGATAATTTGCTAATGCATTCAGCCAGTTGTGACAAAATTAAAATGCTGGAAAAAAATGTTACCTACATTCACATGACATCTACCTAGATGTTATTTATTTTATTTATCTTACACTAGCATATTTCTCTATCTTCTTTATGTTAGAAATAGTTTAATTATATTACGTTTAATGTACAAGGGGGAGGGATAAAAAACTAAATCAAGTGTGAGATGTTTAAAGGTGAATGGCTGGCTACATGACCTAGAAATTACATACTCCTTTTGATATCAAGAAAAACAGTAGAATCTAGCACATTTAAAAACTAACAGAAAGTATTAAAAACATTTTAAATGGTAATCATAATTTTGGGATTCACTAATGCGACACAAAAATATCTGGTGTACCATTCACATGTCATTCTCTACCCATTCTGCAAGCAAACTATTCTTAGAAAAGAATGACTCTTCTATCTACTTTATACTAATCAAGATAAACAATAAAAGAAATGGTCTTATTACTTAGTTCCATATTTGTAGTTCAAGTGAAATAAAAGGACTACACTAGGCTAAAGTGAGAGTCACGTCTTTTGAAAGTAGTTGCTATGTGATTGATTTTGAGGAGTAAAATAAAGTATAAACTGAGGACAACTTTCTATTTGAGAAAAGTATATAATTATTCTAAACCGATAACAAGGAATATCTCAGAAATGGTTAACTCTACAAAAGAAATTTATTCCTATGACATAATTTGAATATTTTAACGAGTTTTTGTCTGTATCTTAGGGTTTACTAGTTGTGCAAAATTCGTCCAGAATGAAGAACTTTTCAGAGGCTATTTGTCATGTAAATATCTTTAATATACAGTATTTTAATCAACAATGTTATAGCCATTTTGAGGAAACAACATTTTCAAAAGTTTGAATTTTTTTGGCTGGGAGATGTGTGATGTTAGCCACATCCCTCTCCATATCAGTTGGATGTTCATCCACCTCTGTCAGTAAGTGGTTGTGAGCTCTGAAATTGGATTGATAGCTCGCTTGTAACACCACAGGATAATTGTTACTTTCTCTAGCTTGCATGTGCATAGTGCATAGAGAAGGTGGTGTATTCCACCCAAAAATTTGATGTCAAGATTTCACTGGAAATACATATTTTAGGGACCTCTGAGTGCAAATTTTTTTTTTTAGAAAAAGGTCTGTTGGGGGGGGGGAGCATAGCTCAAAACGAAAAGACCGTTAAATACCTAACTTGATATTTAGGTTTGGTACCTTCCAAGGTTGCAGATGAAGATTTTCAGAAAATTTCCTAACCACAAACTACCCTTTACAAGGAAAAATTTTCGAAAATTTTGATTTTCTTAAAAATGGCTCTAACGATTTTGATTAAAATCCCGTATATTAAACATATTTACATCTCAAATAAAATTCTTATTTTTTGGAAAAAGCCTCTGAAGACCTCTTTATTCTGGATTAATTTTTCTTAACTGCTAAACCGTAAGAGATAGACAAAAACTTAATGCACAACGTAGGTCTCGTAAAAACACATAATATATGTCCTTTACATTTTTGTTGTGGAGGTAACTGTTTCCAAGATATCCCTTGTTATTGGTTTCAGTTATAAAGCACTTTTCTCACACAGGAAGTCTCCATTTTTCTTTTGTTGTACTCCTGGCTAAGCAAAGAAGCAATTTGCATTGACAATTTCACTATCTCTTTACCATGGAGAATTCCTTTAGTTCCCTTCTACGTATAAGGGATTAAGTGATAAGAAAATTTTACTAATGTTTATCTCGATTAGCATGGTGTAGAAAGAAGAATAATCTTTTGTAAGAAGTTTTTTTGTAGAGCAGCTAGAGAAAGTCATTTGAGTGTAACACATCAGATTTTTTTAGAGGATTATACAAAGTTTTGTCTGAGTGAAGACGAGTTCACAAGACTAATCCCAGAAAATTCAACATGCAGATTTTATTGGTTACAAGAATATCTCTACTATGATATTTTAATCAAAGTTGTTGGAGAAAATAAAAATTTTGAAAAGTGTAGTTGGGGTTGGAGAGATTTTCTTGGAAATCTTTTGTGTTGTATCTTATGAGAATACATGTAAGTTAAATACCAAATTTGGTCCTTATTCACCTTTTTGTTTTTAAGTTATGCTGTTCACATACACACACATGGATCTTTTTTTAAATTCATTTAGGGATCCTAAATCTTGGTATCATGTTTTTGGGTTGCGTGCCATACCATTTTCTATCTAATTGTATATGTCAGAGGTGTAACAGAGAAAGTAAGTATTACTTTGTAAATATGCTAATTACCTCCACAACATTTAAATATTTTTGTTAACAATGCTGTCAATTACAAAGGTCATATAGGTATACATCCCTGTTATGCCGGAATTTTGTCCTGTAGGAGTTCTTTTACATACCAGTAAATCTACTGACATGAGGCTGTTGCTTTCAACCACACTTGAAGACCATTGGTTCCGGGTCAGGTTTGAACCTGCAAGCTTAGGATCAGAAGGTCAGCAGCGCCTGAACCATCCAGAGGACACTAGTATCATATAAAAATATATTTGGTGTGCACATGTATTTGATTTTGAACAGGCCCAAAGAGTAGAACATAATGATTCAGCAATGCTTTGAGCAAATTTGCTTTTAAATTTCAAATAATTGTTACAGTGCCTTGAAATGAAACAGCAAAATGTATGATAAGCAGGTAGTGATGTATCAGTTTTTGACAGGATTTGATGTAAATGAAACAAAACAAATTCCTCTCACACCAAAAAAAAAACAACGAAAAAACAAACAAACCTTATTGTTTTCAATTACTAATGTAGGAATATATTATTTTAATATGTCAAATAAATAATAAGCACTTCCCTGTTACTGTGTGTATGAATAATAAATCTTAAAAATTGAATACAAACTAAAAATCATAACTACTAGATGTTTTAGTAACTTTTAGGATCTTCTGATAAACATAGATAGGCCATAAAGTATTTCTAATTGCTGTCATAGGAAATAATATTCTTAGAATTTTTATTGGCATTTTGCTTCAAATACTTTAGATAGAATGTTTGCACTGGTTAGGCATAGAAGATTGGATTGCTGAGGATAAGCCATGCTAGGTGATAGATTCAGGTCAAGCTTTTCTGTATTGGAGAAGAATAGAAAGTAATGCATTTGCACAATATTGCTTTGCTAATGTAAATGGTTATCATCAGCCGTGCAAACCTAAAGAACAAACCTAGTGTAAAAGAAATTTAAACCCTGCATTTGTAAATATGTATGGTAATAAGGAGAGTTTAAAGAACTAAGTGTAGGAAATTTCTGTAGACCAGAACGAATGCACTAAGCTATTTGCTTAGCAGTGTGATAAATTACTTTGTCATTCACAGCATTCATTAGGATTTACCTGCTAAACGATTTGTTATGTAACATTATTAGTTGCATTTGCATTATTTGCTATTCAGCTTTGAAGTTGAAGATACAAAGAAAAGCAAAATGTGTTGTGTAATATCCCATTCATTTGTTTACCATCTCTATTAGATGTAATCATGAGTTAATGGAAATCATTCTCTTTCCACTTTATAAGCAACCTATTAAATTGTCATATTAAGGAATTGAAAGATTAATTTGACAACACCTACATCTATACAACTCGAGCAAAGGTTGTTAAACCCAGACCTAAAGGACCATACAAGATGTGCATATTACATTTTCACATCTCTATATTCAATACCGTTTGTTGTTTTCTTGTAGTTGAAATTAGAAAATATAAATGGTTCCTTGGCTATGTGCAGAAAGTCATAGGAAAGGAAAACATATATACACAAGATTAGCAAAGTGAAACGAGAGGCAATTGGTATATGGAACCTAAAAGGGTTTAGAAATTGTATAACACAGAACCATTGCCCCACGTGGTGAGTATTGAGGACAATGAGTATATATGTGAATATATATATGAGAAAAGCTGATCTGTTGGAAAAAATGTTCAAAATTATACTAAAAATAAGTGGATTTTCTTCCAGCAGAGATAGTACGAACTTGGCTAGGTTTTAAATAAAGTGAAAAGGAATTGGAATTGGACAGTGAAGAGAGAGAACACAGATAACACTTAAAACATGTCGCCCTCCGTGGTGTGGTGGTTACCTCTAAAACCCAAAGATTGCAGGTTCAAACCTGGCGGAAGATGATGGTTTTTTTTCGGACGCATAGCTTCGAGTTTTTTTTTCTTTTTCTCATTAATTTTGTGCATAAGGCAATACGCGGTCGGTAGCAGAGCGTGTTTTCTATTCAAGTGTCGGTAATCAACGTAGTATACATTTATTTATTCCATAAGTAGTTTAAATAGGTACTAAGAAGGAATTGAATCATATCACTATTAATCGGATATTTTTAAAATCAGATGTGATATATTTACATTCAGCATAATAGTATCGTCTGCAGCTCTCGTTGCTGATCTTACCGGCTCTGTGGAGGCGACTTTAGGTTGCCCCTATCCAAGCCATCACCTTTGACAGGTCATATGAAGTTTCCCTAAGACACTATGTGGTTCGAATTTAACAGTAAAAGCCGATGACCCCCTCGTCCTATCGCCATCCTCGTTATCATCTTACCATGGGAGAAAATGGACATCACCCGCAAGGTGCCTTCAGTTAAAAATATGGCTCCAGATATCGCTTGGTGGAACGAGGTTTCCCTGAATGCCATAGGGGAAACCATAACATAAGGAACTCTACCAACAATAAATGCACATATATGTTATTCATATGAAACAAATTCTTCTATCCAAGATACAACGTAATTTCATATTATATAAGAATTGCTAATTCACAACATTCGGAAACGACATTCAAAGGTTTATTCGTGCCAATAAGTTTTGACGACGGATAGACAAAAAAAAAAAAAAAAAAAAAAGAAGAAGAAGAAGAAGAAGGAAAGAGAACTCGAAGTTTCAAACCTGTTCATTAAATAACACACTCACAGAAAAGCGTAGTTTACAAACTGAATTTTGAATACAGCTAAATCTATGATAAAGAAATTTGAACTATTTTGTGTATTTTAATGAACTGTTTCCGAGATATACATTTTTCAAGGGGACTTTATACATTGTTTATAGAAGATTCAATTTTTAATTATGAGAGAGAGAAAGAGAGAGGGCCATAATTGCCCAAAACTGAAGAGTGGTGGTTTGCACTGTCATTTACTTAGCGAAGTCGTCTCTAACACCTTGATTTTATTTATATATATATATATATATACACACACACACACACACACACACACACAGCAGTTTTATGTTATTAATATTTCATATTACACATACTCATACATAAGTCATTCGGAAGGTAAGTAAAGCCGGTGGTAATGCAGAATGCTTATTTGCATGTAAAAGAACCCCATACCTTGAAAGGTTCCTGGACGAAATTTAGCGTCCGCAAATCGTGATTTCGTCCTACTGTGGGTGTCGATCCCATCTCTCGTCACCATAGCGCATAGTGGCGAATTCACGAACTAGAAATTCATATCCGATTACGAAAACATCGTAACGATGCCTTATGCTCCACTTAGAGGATCCAAGAAATAACTAATTTTCAATACAATGTAGATCTTAAATAAGAACTATAGCTTTCCTGGCGACGTGTTAATTCAAAATCTTCTCGGGCTTCTAGCCAGGTAATAACTTGGCTTGACACCAACGTTTCGAAGAAGTGCATCTTCCTCGTCTTCAGGGTGAATCAGTTCACCCTGAAGACGAGGAAGATGCACTTCTTCGAAACGTTGGTGTCAAGCCAAGTTATTACCTGGCTAGAAGCCCGAGAAGATTTTGAATTAATGTAGATCTTAATAATCAGAAAATTGTACGAGTTACAATGTGAATAGAATATCACTAGCCTTGGCTAAACAGTGTGTCATATTATAATGTAGTTCACTTAGCAAGAGCTGCCCTCGAGTCTCGTTGGCTATGCTTCGCATCGCAAGAGAGAACACCTGAGAGGTTTATTTTACTAACTTGCCCCCCATCAGCCTAGCACCAGAGCAAATGGCAGGCTGAGGGCAGCCCGAGGTGTGTTAGACGTGTTCCTGTTCTCGGAGAGATCTTAACCACGGACTGACGGGATTGTGGGGTTTGCAGGATGGCGGGTGAGGTTTGGGGTTGTGGAGTGACAGGAGGAGGCAAGTATTGCTCCTCGACGGTTGCCTATTATGGTGCACCGCTGGTGTGAAGTTTATTCAAAATGTTTATTTTGGGTTTTTTAATTTTGATATCCAATCAACTCTTGAAGGATTGTAAGGAGCTTAGCCGTAGCAGCTGTTGGAAGTGCTCCTTCGTTACCGGGGATGCACGCAAGCCATACGGGGAAGCCGGTATCGCCTGAAGCGGCGGTTTGTGCGATCGTAATCCCCAAGAGACCTAACGAGGGCGCTCCGATGGAATGGTAACCCTTCGTTGAATTTTGTTGTCCGACGCCTAATCTCGTCCTCCAGGTATGGTAGACCAGAGGCTTCGTGCAGGGCCCCCATCACGTCTTCACGACCCGCTGATATGCCCATTATACCATGGCCCACCTGAGAAAACAAGCCACATTACACTGCGAACAAAATTTAGTTTTATGCAATGGCCCATTTTGTGCTGCAAGAATGAGCCAGAATGCTAACAGCCAACAGATTAGGAGTAAATTATTTATGAATTTCTTCACAAATTTACCGGGCTTCGCAGCATAGCTCGCAGGATACGCTCCTGAAGAAAACTCAGAAATACTATCAAATGCCGTTGTATTTGGATAGGTAGAGTCACACTGAAGAATTCAATACCGTAGCCGGGATTTGAACCACGGATCTCCCGATCTCTAGCCGGTTACTCTACCACTGAGCTCTACCATGGCAACATGCAGGCACAGCATTGAATTTCTCAACTGACTCGCATGTTTCCCGGTAAACTACAATGTAATTTTGAGATGACAACCCCAATGGCGACACAAACAATGTCGTAAGTACTTTAAGCCCCGGGATTCATAGTATAGCCAACTATTATGATCAATTGATATTGGATTAATTGTTTTTTCACACAAGCCATTTGTAGGATAGGAGCAACCGGCTAGAATCGGGAGATCTGTGGTTCGAATCCCGGCTATGGCATTGAATTTTTCAGTCTACTCTACCTATCCAACTCCTGTCCTACACACGGCTTGTGGAGAAAGCAATTAAGCCTTTGTATGTTTCTGCATAAACCATTGACCAGTGCCCTCCCCTTCCCCACGAAGACCTCGTAGTCTTGAAGTCACAAAATTCTGCACTCAGGTAGATGGTCAGGGCTCCCACCGGTGCATTTTGCACCTGAGTTTAATGTATGTCAAGTTGCCGTTGTGAAATTTGTTGTAAGTGGTAATCTTCAGTCTGTCACCGATGGGATTTGTCTATTCCATTTGCATAGCCTCATATGGATTTGTCGAAATATGCAAAAGTGGCTAACAAGATACATAGGCTGCGGCGCAAATTGAAATCACGTGATTTTCCTAGTCCAATCATGGCCCATAAAAGTAAAACAACAGTCGACTAATACATCTATATTCTACACAGAGAAATAAATTGCTCGTTAAATCATGAACCTATTCAATGTTAGCCAAGCTTAAGCGTACCATTACTGCGTAACCTGTTTCGCGCCTAGTCTGTCTATATCGATAGCCATGTATGCAAGTCCCTGATTTCCAAGATCGCGAGTTCAAACCCGGCGGAGGGAGATGGATTTCTTCGGACTTAAAAATCCTTAGTATGGCTTCATTTGGGAGCGAAGTAAAGCGGGTGGTCCCGTATCTTATATTTACGGCACAAGCCCGATAAAGAGGCCTGTGGTCAAAATTGTTTTTCACGCCCAATATAGAATTGGGCACCTTACGTCAACATATAGAAAAGTGAGCTAAATTTAAGCTAATGGATTCATATCGCATATAGAGTTAATCTCTCTTTTCTAATGTACAATAATTTGACAAAAATCCTCTTTTTAAGAACTTTAGAGGTGTAGTAATTTCACTGTGTGCTAATTCATGAATAGGAACCCTTTTACAGCAGTTAAAGGATATCCACAAATTAAAACTTTTCGATTCGTTATGTGAAGGACCTACACCTCGCAGTACGTACAAGCTGGGGTCAGATGCCTGTTGAGGAGTTTGGATCAGAGAAGAGTATCCAGTAATGGGAGATTAGCCTGGTATGAAGGCGAAACTGATGATGGAGCAATTGGTGGACTATATGGGCAGGGTAAACCGGAGGACCGAATAAAACCCTCCCCGAGCATCTGGGATTGAATCCGGGCCATCTGATTTGAGAGACGAGCGATCTAACCCTCTGCCACGGTGCCGTGGTTGTTAGTATCCCTTTCATTGCATTTTTACTTTCTCCAGCTTCATGTACAACGTACATAGTGGATGACGAAGGTATTGTGTTCCACCCAAAAATTCTATGTCCAGATTTCACCGGAAATATATATTTTAACATCCCTGAGTCTCAAAAAAGCATTTTTAGAAAAAGTTCGTGTGTGTCTGTGGACAGCATAGCTCAAAAACAAACATTCCGTTAAATACCAACCTAGGTATTTAAGTTTAGTATCTCCCAAGAATGCGACATAAAAGATGTTCAAGAAAATCCCCTCACCCCAATTACCCTTTACATCGAAAAATTGTCGAAAATTTTTATTTTCTAAAAAATAACTAACGGTTTTGATTAAAATATCGTATATTATCGATATTTACAAATGATATGAATATGTTGAATTTGAGAGTTAACCGTTTTCGAGATATTTCGGATTATTGGTTTGAATTTTAAGCCAATTAAACTTTTGATTACTCCTGACAAACAAAGAGAAAGGAGTTTCAATTGTTTCACAAGCTTTTAAAGGACTTAACTATCGCTTTAACGTATGCATTTTATTTCCCTTCTACTTATAAGGAAGCTAGTAATAAGACTAATTCTGCTAATGTTTATTTTGATTAGCACGATGTGGATAAAAGAATAATCTTTTGAATAAAAGGTTTGCTGAACCGCTAGAGGACATCATATGAATGAAATAAATTAGATTTTTACTTTCTCTATACGTACTATGTACATAGTGTATAGAGAAGGTGTTGTATTCCACCCAAAAATTCGATACCGAGATTTCACCGGAAATACATGTTTTGGGTCCCCTCGAATCAAAAAAGAAAAAAAAAAAAAAAAGCATTTCTGGAAAAAGGTGTGTGTGTGTCTGTATCTGTGGACAGCAATGTTCAAAAACGAAAAGACTAAGTTTGTTATCTTCCAGGATGCGACACGAAGATTTTCAAGAAAATCCCCACACCCTCAACTACCCTTTACATGGAACTTTTTCCGAAATTTTTGATTTTCTCAAAAATGGCTCTAACGATTTTGATTAAAATATCGTATATTAAAGATATTTATCTGACAAATAAAATATATATCTTGAATTTTCTGGGAATAGCCTCTAAAGACTACTTTATTCTGGACGAATTTCACGGAATTTTGCATAACTGCTAAACCGTAAGAGATGGACAAAAACTTGCCACTCAAAAAATGTAGAGCATATTAAAACACACAATTTATGTATATACATTTTTTTTTGTTGTGTAGTTGGTCGTTTTTGAGATATCCTTGTTTTTGGTTTCAGCTTTGAAAAACATACTTTTCCCATACAAGAGTTTGTCAACTCCTGTCCATACAAACAAAGGAACTTCTGTCACATAGCAACCAGCAACTTCAAGCTATGCTACTCCTTTATTTCGCTTCTGCTTACAAGAAAGCAACTAATAAGACCATTGCTGCTAATTTTTTCTCGTTTAGCATGAAGTAAATAGAAGCATAAGCGGTTTAACAATAGCTTGTTGCAGAGTTGTAGAGAAAGTCAATGTGAATGGAACACGTCAGATTTCTTTCAATGCTCTCTCTCGGCTTCTGATATTGTACTTTTCGGTATTTTGTAGATCACTGTCACTTATTTCCGTGTGTTGCTTCCTTGCCAAGCTTGTCAGCTACTTCGCTCCCATATGTACCAATATGGGCTTTAATCCATTTAAAATTTAATTGCAAGTAATGATTGAGAGGTTTGACGGGCAGTCTAATTGGTTCCATTATGCGTGCGTGTTTGGCACGGTTTATTGAGTAAGCCATGATTGGTTTAACTGTCTGTATGTATATAATTAAAAGATTTCTTAATTTAAAAAAAAATCGTGTGTGTACATTCACATGGCTTTCTCTAGCTGTTACACAAACAACTTTCTTAGGAAAAGATTATTCTCTTATCTACGACATGCTAATCACGACAAACATTATCAGAAATGTTCCTATTAATTGCTTCCTTATAAGCAGAAGGGACTGAGAGAACACATTAGGCTAAATCGATAGTCAAATCTTTTAAAAGCTCATCCTATGTGAAACAATTGAAGTTCTGCTCGCTTTGCTTGGCCTGCAATAAAACAGTCACTGAAAAGTTTAAGTAGCTTAAAATCGAAACCGATAACAAGGAATATCTCAGAAGCGGTCAACGTATATGACATAAATTATGTGTTTTAATGAGATCTATATTTTTGTGTAGTAAGTTTTTGTCCATCTCTTGTAGCTTAACCTTTATATAAAACTCTAAAACTTCATCCAGAATAAAGCGATCTTCAGAGGCTGTGCCCAGAAAATTCAAAATGTACATTTTATATGTGATGTAAATAATCAAAGTCGTTAAAGCCCTGTAAGGGTAGATGAGGGTGGGGGTATTTTCTTGAAAATCTTCGTGTTGCATCCTTGGAAGATACTAATGATAAACACCAAGTTTGGTATTTAACTTCATTTCGTTTTTGAGCTATGTTGTCCAC
Source organism: Hymenopus coronatus (assembly GCA_030762935.1). NCBI lineage: Eukaryota > Metazoa > Arthropoda > Insecta > Mantodea > Hymenopodidae > Hymenopus > Hymenopus coronatus. The sequence goes on from CM060896.1 coordinate 147,416,381, forward strand.
AGACACACGGATTTTTTTTAAAAAAAATCATTTTTCGGACTCAAGAGGACCTCAAAACATACTTCCGGTATAATATCGACATCAAATTTTTAGTGGAATGCAATACCTTCTCAGTACACTGTTTGTTGTACGTGTAGAGAAAGTAAGAACTGTCAGATTTTGGAAACTTTCGTTTTTTAGTCCCTTAAATTAATTCGACATTTGCACATTAAGGAAAAGGGTTGTGCATGAAGGACCATTTTGTTTCAAACCGGCATAGGCAACCCCGTAGTTTGCCCAGAAGTCGATATCAGAACAGCCCTCAGCTAAAAGTGCCATTAAAGCAACAATTCATTTCCTCCTTTCTTCATCGAGTTTTTCTACCCTAGAGGAAGAATTTCACTGGACCTAAAAATTGGATATCGGGATATTACAGGAAATACAGCTTTCGAGACCTCCTACAAAAATAGAAAGAGATAAGTTGGATAAAGACAAAATCCAAAACTGAAAAGTCTAGTAGGAACATTTTAATGGTCCAGGGCAGGAAATTTAAAGAAGTTCTCCACCTCAAAGAGCATTTACTTGGAAAACTTCTTGTTGGATTCAGACATCATCGTTTGAAATATTGGCATTGCTAATTATATGGTTTAAGTTGTATGATGTAAATATTCATTCGCTCTCATCAAACTTATCGTTTGGAAATGAAATGGACAAAATCGTTTAAATGTAGAAGTTGTAAAATTATCATTTCGTGTGTTATTGCAATATTATAAGCAGTATTGTTTAAAATGTTAGCGGTTTTTATTGTTCCTCAGGAACTAAAACAGTGCTAATTATCTCAGGCTCCTGCAATTGAAACAATTTCTGCCGCATACATTATGATTAGCAGCAAGGTCATCAAAAAATGAAATGGCGTTTCATTTATGGACGCTCTTTAACTGCGTCCGATTCTATACTGGGCGTGAAAGACCGCTTAATTTTGCACAGAGGCCTCTCTATCAGGTTTGAGGTTCTTTTACGTGCCGCAAATCTACGACATGGGACCCACGGCTTTACTTCCCTTCCGAAGGAAGCCATGCTAAGGAGTTTACGCCCGAAAAAATCCATCGTCCTCCGCCGGGTTTGAGCCCGCGACCTTGGGTATATGAAGTTAGCATGGTAACCACTACACCACGGAGGGCGACCTTGCGCAGTGGAAAGAAACAATGCATTCACAATAATTTACCGAATAGTAAGTTTAAAAAAAAAAAACTACAAAGCGACATTGAAAGTCGCAAATGGGGTATGTCATCTCAAAATAACGGCAATCAGTTGGGGAACTGAATGCTGTATCGGGATGTTGCCATGGGAGCTCAATGGTTGGAGCAACTGGACGCAGATCCGTGGATCAAACCCAGCTATGACATTTTCAGTCTGACTCGCCTTAACCGTGTATAAATATCGAATCGATGCGTTCTACAAGTGCACTTACTGCTTCCAAAGTGGCCACCTAATAATTCACATTTAGCTATCAGCGAGTTAAGGAGACAAGCTAGTCTGAACATACGCGAATTACACCTTAAGCGAGTTGAATTACCACTGCTCTTAAAATAGTCAATTGTTTGTCCAGAAATTTGTATGAACTATTCTATAAATCATGGTAATTATTTCAAGTGGTGGTTTGCATTAATAGCTTATATGGTTGAGTTTATAAAAAGTATTTCATTCAGCAGAAAAATAATAAAACTTACTCTTAAATCATGTGAATTTCCTCTGATACTACTTGCAATACGTAATCATACTTTTGCATTCTTGCGTAAGTAAAGGGTACATAAGTATCTAAAAATGCTGTTTTGAGAAAACTGAATTTAAAGATACAAATGTTCTACAAAAGGGCATTGCATAACAGCTTTAAAGAAATGCAGACTAGCATTTAAAGTATATTTAAATTGATTAAAATCATCTTAACCCCCAAAAGTATAGATTTTCTAAAACTAGAAATAATAGAGATTTTATGAGTGTCTAAAACAAAAAAAAATTGTTTTTTTATCATTTCAGAGTACCTTGTCCCCTTAATTCAGAATGAAATGATAAGTTACAGGTTTTTCTTTAGATTAAAATTCTAATATTGGTTGTGCTATCAACCTGCAATTTTCAGAAACAAGACTTTTCTTGCCCGCCTGGGTAGTGTGGTGGTAGCGTGTCTGCCTCACATTCAAAAGGTCGTGAGTTCGAATCTCACTTAGGGTGAGTTACCCAGATAAGGTTTTTTTCGGGGATTTTCTCTTATCCTGAGAAGACGCATGTCGAGTAATTTTAAGCTCCGTGGACCTCGAGATCATTTGAGCATCATTTCACCAATTTCATTCAACGTCCGATATGACCAACCTGGTTAAAAGAAGTTAAACTACCCAATAAAATTAAAAAAATAAATAAATAAATAAATAAAAAAAACTTTTCTTGCTTGGTAACTTATTTTAATTGCCTGCTAACTCCTTTTCATGGAAATTCAAGACGTTGTTTACAACTTCTAGATTCATGATTTGAAGACGCCAAGATGAAATAAAGTTCAAAATGTTCTCGGGCTTCTAGCCAGGTACCTGGCTAGAAGCCCGAGAAGATTTTGAATTAATACGTCGCCAGGAAAGCTTCAGTTCTTATTTTGGAATAAAGTTTTTTTTTGTAACTTTAAATAAATGTATATTTTTCTATACAAAATAAAAAATATGATTTGTTCCATTTACATATTTCTGTAACTGTTCTACATATAACCTATTCTTACAAAAAGTTATTCTTTTATCTAATCGAGTTAAACGTTAGCCGAGTTGTTTTATTATTTGCTTCTTTGTACATAGAAAAGTAATATGAGAATACACAAGGCTAACGCGAAAGTCAAATCTTTTAAAAGCTGGTCGCTATGCAAAACAATTGAGGTTCGGTTCGCTTTGCATGGTCCCTTTTGAGAAAAGTTAGGTGGATTAAAAATGAAACCAAATACTAGGAATATCTCGAAAACGTCAACTGTACAAGAAAAACACACATGACACAAATTGCGTGTTTTAACGAGATTTACAATTTCTAGTTGTAAGTTCTTGTCTCTCACGGTTTTACCGATATGCAAAGCTCATCCAGAATAAAGAAATCTTCAGAGGCTATTCCCAGAAAATTCGAAATATACATTTTATTGTGATATAAATAACTTTAAAAAGTAAAACTGTACATCATTTCAAAAGCATGTCAAATTCCATACACAACATTTTGTTTTGTAATTCAATAACTTTCTCCTTTATCGTTAAAATCAAAAACTCTTGTCGTTTGTCCATAGGTCTCACAGAGGCGCCTGTTGCGTGTGCAGTTTTATGCACCGTTTGACCTCAACCTTTATGCAGTCATTATACATTCCAAAAGGAGCAAATAGGATGAAGATTTATGAGACAGAAATCCATTGTCAACATCCCAGGCGCAGAAAAGTAGCTTTAAGATATGGCATACATACGTGCTTGAGAAGGTCGTGCAATGTCACTGACGTTGTGAGGAAGTCTTCAAGGCCTACTAGAACAAGCTGGAACGAATGTTGAACAGTTGGCCATGTGCTCGTGAAATCATCCATGATAAATTTGAGTCCATGGCCATTATGCAATGAATTATAATCACTACACTCTAATGAAATACCATGAATGTCAAGAGTTCTTTATTAAGAATCTGCACACGATAATCGGTAATTCGGAAGAGTTGCTAAACGAGTACCGAAGAATTTCAGAATGCCAGTTGGTGAGACCAGTGTAACGAGGTCCACTTTATTTTAACTTGTTTAACCGGTACACTTTGAAAGGAATGTGCGCAAAAAAATTAGCGACAAAATATATGCTCTGTGTCTGCAGTGTCATATTTTATTTTAGTCTCGTGTTCCATTCTTGTCCTTCAAACGCTTAAAGTACATTGCACTCTTACACTTCCAGTAACGCCAAAAAGTTTGGTCGCCTCTTTAAAAAAAATCTAGCAGCCAAATTCGGAGACCAGCCTGTAAAAATCTGATGTGTTCCATTCACATGACTTTCTCCATATCCCTGCAACAAATTATTCTTAAAAAGCTTATACTTTTATTTACTTTATGCTAATCAGAAAAAAGTAGCAGAAATAGTCTAATTACTCGCTTCCTTGTAAGTAGAAGCGAAATAAGGGACAACTGTAGGTTAAAGTGATAGTCAAAAGCTGGTTGCTATGTCAATGAAGTTCCTTTGTCTATATGGATAGGAGTTGACAAGTTCCAGTATGAGAAAAGTATACTTTTTCATAGCAGAAACCAAAAATAAAGAATGTCACAAAAACGACAAACTCGACGAAAAAAATGTATATAACATAAATTGTGTGTTTTAATGTGCTCTACATTTTTTGTGTAGTAAGTTTTTGTCCATTTCTTACGGTTTAGCACTTATTCAAAATTTAGTAAAATTCATCCAGAATAAACTACTCTTCAGGGGCTATTCCTAGAAAATATACATTTCATTTGTCAGGTAAATATGTTTAATATCCGAAATTTTAATCAAAATCGTTAGTCATTTTTGAGAAAATCAAAATTTTCGAAAAAAGTTCCATGTAAAGGGTAGTTGGGGGTGGGGGGATTTTTCTCAAAAACTTTGTGTCGCATCCCTGGAAGATACTAAACTTAAATACCAAGAAGTGTAGTTTTCGTTTTTGAGTTATCGTGTTCACAGACACACACACACACACACACACACACACACACACACACACACACACAGACCTTTTTGTGAAAATGCTTTTTTACTTTCTCCATACGCACTATGTACATAGTGTATAGAGAAAGTATTGCACTCCACCAAAAATTTGATACCGAAATTTCACCGGAAATATATGTTTTAGGGTCCCCAATATCCAAAAAAAGCATTACTCATACTGGAACTTGTCCATATAAACACAGGAACTTCATTGACATAGCAACCAGCTTTTGACTATCACTTTAACCTACGGTTGTCCGTTATTTCGCTTCTACTTACAAGGATGCGAGTAATAAGACTATTTGTGCTAATTTTTTCTGATTAGCATAAGTAAATATAAGTATAAACTTTTTAAGAATTATTTGTTGCAGGGATATGGAGAAAGTCATGTGAATGGTACACATGAGATTTTTTGGATATTGGGGACCCTAAAACATATATTTCCGGTGAAATCTTAGTATCGAATTTTTGGTGGAGTGCAATACTTTCTCTATACACTATGTACATAGTGCGTATGGAGAAAGTAAAAATGTGATGTGTTCCATTCACACCTTCTCTAGGTCTCTGCAACAAATTATTATTAAAAAACTTATGCTTCCATTTATTTCATTACTTATTACTTGCTTCCTTATAAGTAGAAGCTAAATAAGGGAGTACCTTAGGTTAAAGTGATAGTCCAAAGCTGGTTACTATGTGACTGAGGTTCCATTGTTTGTCTGGACAGGAGTTGACAAATTCCTGTATGAGAAAAAGTTTTTCAAAGCTGAAACTAAAAACAAGGAATAGCTCAAAAACGATCAGCTCCACGAAAAAAATGTATATAACATAAAATGTGTGTTTTAACATGCTCTACATTGTTTGTGTGGTTAGTTTTTGTCCATCTCTTACAGTTTAGCAGTTATACAAAAGTCCGTAAAATGCATCCAGAATAAAGTAGTCCTCAGAGGCTATTCCCAGAAAATGCAATATATGCATTTCATTTGCCATGTAAATATATTTAATATAGGATATTTTAATGAAAATCGTTAGTGCCATTTTTGAGAAAATCAAAATTTTCTTGAAAATTTTCGTGTCGCATCCTTAGGAGATACCAAACTTAAATAACAAGTTTGGTATTTAACGGTCTTTTGGTTTTTGAGGAATGCTGTCCACAGACACACACGCACGGACCTTTTTCCAAAAATTCTTTTTCTGGATTCAGGGGGACCCAAAACATGTATTTCCGGTAAAATCTCTTATCGACATTTTGGTGCATTACAACACCTTCTCTATACACTATGCACATAGTACGTGTAGAGAAAGTAAAAATCCAAGTTTTCGACCATCTTGACTCTGTGATCTTCGGCTTCTTAGTTCAGTTTCAATTTTAAACTGATTTAACGATTCTGAAACGGGAAGTTCTCGCTTCATACATATTTTTCTTTATTCCTGGGTATGGGAAGAGAACAGAAGTAAAATAATAGTCTCATAGGGCAACTTCTAAATGATTTGGCTGTTGCCTTATCCAACTGTGCTCCCGTATTTCCCTTTTACTTGTAAGGAACTAAGTAATAAATCCATTTCTGGTAATGATTATATTGATTAGCTTGGTGTAGATAAAATAATAATTTTTCTAAGAATAGCTTGTTTGCAGAACAGATAGAGAAAACTTTATGAAACGAACACACATGATTTTTTATTTTCTCTAACACGTATGTACAAAGTACATATAGGTAGAGAAGGTATTGAAAGAAGAACCTAATGTCAATTGCGTAGCGGCAGCTTTTAAACGATTTGAAAAGTCGCTGTAGACTAGTGCATAAAGTCATGTGAATGGAACGCATTGATTTTTTTAAGCAAAAATGTTACTCTATATCAAAGGATATTATTTGGGTGGTACATGATAATTGTTAAAGTGCATATATCGCTGCTATATTTATGCATTGTTGTTAACTAGGAGTCTATAAAAACATAATTTGGGGGAAAATTACCCATATTCCATTTTTAGCCTGATATAACGATGTTGATGCTTAATCTTTTGCGCTATAATCAGCATTTAATTCTGTAATTAAAACTAGAATTATTAACATTTGATATCGGGCTTACTTTCTTTTTTCGAGTATATTTTAGTTTCTTCTGCATTATTTTAAGGCAATTTATGGATCTTCAATTTTCTGCCGTTAATTATTATTTAGCGTCTTATAGATTGCTTTCCGTGGCGCTGTGTGTGTATGTGAGAGTCATTCCGGAGGGATTTTCAGACTACATCCACCATGGGCCTATGGTGCGTCAGATCCCAGGAGAATAGGATGATATGGGAGTATTATATCTAAGGGTGGCCGAAACCGGACCTTGGGAAAAGATCCACCGCGGTGGGTCCTTAACATAATCCAAGTAATTCATCTCAACGCGGGGAGACCTAGGACCCCGCACCCAAGTCTGACCTAACTCCTACAGACAACTCTAACAACATCCCGCCGCCGAGAGCTGTGTTTCCATAACACATTCACCACCACGGAAGGGCGCCATCACGGCAGTCTGACTTTTACAACCGTGAAAGAGACGGGTAGGATGAATCGAAGGGACAGGTATTCGGGGGAATGAAGAAATCGCCCCGGAATTAATCTAGTGACACGGGAAACCCCCAAAGAACCCCATGGTTCAGAGATGTCGGCCGCGGGAATGGAACCCATCCGCTCTTGAATGCCTGTCCCACACGGAACGCCTGACCACTTGGCTCGGTTCCATGGTGTGTAGTAACCATGCTAGCCTCTAGTTAGTACCCAAGGTCGCGGATTCTATCCCGGCGTAGGGTGTTGGATTTTTACTTTCTCTGCGTACGTAGTGTTTTATAGTACACCCAAAAATTCGATACTGAGATTTCACCGTAACAGTTTTGGGACCCCCTGAATCCAAAACGAAAGCATTTTAGAAAAAGGTCGTGTTTGTGTCTGCAGAAAGCATATCTCAAAAACGAAAAACCCGTTAAATACCAAAAACTTGGTATTTATGTTTGGTATCTTTCAAGGATGCGACACGAAGATTTTCAAGAAAACCCCCTCACCCCACTTTACCCTTTACATGGGACATTTTTCAAAAGTTTTGATTTTCCCAAAAATGGCTCAAACGATTATAATTAAATGTATATTATATTTGTATGATAAACGAAATGTATATCTTGAATTTGTTGGGAATAGCCTCTGAAGACCACTTCATTCTGGATGACTTTTATATAACTGGCAAACCGTAAGAGATGGACAAAAACTTACTACACAAAAAATGTAGATCTCATTAAAACACATAATTTATATCGTATACATTTTTTGTAGAGTTTACAACGGTTCTCGAGATATTCCGGATTATTGGCTTCAATATTAAGCCACTTAAACTTTCCTCAAACGGGAAGATCTCGTTTTAGGTACTCCAGGCAAGCAAAGGTATTGGAATTTCAATTGTTTCACATAGCGTCTCGGTTTTAAAGGACGAGACGGTCGCTTTAGCCTGTGCATTTTATTTCCCTTCTACTCACAAGGAAGCTAGCATGTTTTGATTAGCACGATGTAGGTAACAGATTAACGTTTTGAATAAAAGGTTTGTTTACCCAACAGCTAGAGGAAATCATGTGAATGGAACACATTAGAACACTTACAAGGAACCAAGTAATAAGGAAAATTTATGTTAATGTTTATCTCGATTATCGAGAAGTAGAAGAATAAGCTTTCTAACAATAATTTGTTACAGAGATGTAGAGAAAGCCATATGAATGGAACACATCAGATTTTTTCATACATAACAATCCTTAGCTTGCCCTCCTTTGGAAGGGAAGTAAACCCGTTGGTCCCTACGAGGTTTATTTGCACGTAAAGTAACCTATTCCTTGAAAGAGAAGGTCCCTGGGCAAATTTTCATATTTTAATGTCCGCAAAGTCGTGGTTTTATCCTATGGTGACGAACTGATCCATCGTCGCATAGTTGCGGAATCGCGTATTAAAAATTCCAGCAAGGAAAACACTAGTTGTGGCAAAATACGCCAATCTTGCGAGATTCTACTTGAACTAACACATAAGCCTGTTAATAGGTTAGTTAAAATCCATAAGACATCTGTAAAACACCAATAGTAATTTAAGAGATTAAAATAACATTTTAAGTATATAATTAATCTCACGTACAATATATTATCCGCTACTAAAACGTAAATCACAGAATCAGAGTAATTTAATATAATATGTGCCTTTTTCGTTGTTGGAATGCAACGTGACGGCTCCGATGCTGGTTTATGCTGAAGATTATGATTATAATTAAAACTGAAATTGTTAACAGATAGTGTAGCTTGAAATGTGTACGGAAAAGGAAGAAATATGTAGCTCTCAAAACTTCAAATGCATCCTAAGATTGCAATGAATTCATTGTGCCTTAAAATTTTTATGATATACGAGTTAAAATAATGTTTTATATTGTGAGAAGGAAGCTTGCGAAACGAGGCGGTAAATAGTTAGACATTATTAATTAGATATTAAATTATTTTTACCTACTTCGTATCTGTGATGCCCAGCGCGGCTGCGATATTCATTTGTTTCTTCTTAGCATCTATACTGAGAACAGCTGACTGCCGGTGGATTCTAATAGACTTGCGCATTATCGCACCGGTGACTTTTAACTCGTGTTGCTCGTGTTTCTACTTTTAGTTAGAGCTGTCTAAAACAATCTGTTAATTTGTGTTACATGCAGTCTAGTTTCAGAAACTAAATAAAACATGTTTAACAATGGATCGTTCTAGTGCACTTCCTATGATTAGAATCAATATTTAGAAACGACGAAACAAAGGATAGTTTAAACGCAATATTAGATCTAATTTAATTAATTAGTCAAAATTGATTATAATTTGTGTCTTAATTTATAAAAAATAAGGACATTAATGTAGGTTACTAACAGGTCGGAACTGAATTTTAACTGAAGACTGTTGGTTGTGTCTGTGACAAAAGCGTCTTCTAAGCTGTCACTTGAAAGACATCACTTAAAGAGCCCTTACCCAGCCCTTGACGTGTGTAAACAATGAAAATGGAAGCTGTGTTAGCTTAGCGATCTACTGTCGCTTTTTGGGGAAAGGGAAGGGACATTTTCTAACAACTTTTCATAAAAGTAATTTTAGGTATCAAATATATCTACATCAGAGAGAAAAACTCTAGGAGTAAACCAAAGAACACAACTTCCGAAAGAAATTCAGGGATTTATATCGGGTAATGATGGACACAAATTAAATATTCGATAATCGTGTATTGGTTATCCACTGTTACTCAGGTATTCGGTTTTAAAATGTTACTGTACTGTTGGTTGCTTAGCTGTCAACAGTCCCCAATCACTTTTCAAGTCGCTTTTACCGATGTAGATATCTCAAATCATTTTAGAGACTATAAAGTATCGATTGTTTTACTTTCCTTATTTAAGTTTTGGCAACGTGATAAACATTATTCTAAAGAATTGCCGTACCAACTACCAAACAAGAAATACAAAAATTAGTTGGTTTACTAAGCATTAGGGCATACAGTTTGTTCTAAATATGAGCATTAATATTGGTAACACTGCCGGAAATGTCGCCATTTTGCTGTGGATGCTCCAGTCACCACATGGTGGGAGGTGGAGTTTATTGCACCAGTAAATAAATACTAAGTTGTTCTTGGCGAGTAAGACACTGTCCGCGGAATGGTTTAATTTAAATAGGCCATAATTTCTCTCTGAAAGCTCATAGAAATGTGAAATTTGTTTTAACGATCTCATTGGCTCAGAGAGAATAGACAACAATCATGGCAACAATCGATTAATGCCATCTGTTGACTATATTGATGATTTGTTAGAAATTTGAGTATTTTTATGGCATTGTAGAGAGTGTTTTCATTATGAAAACATATTGGAAGACAAATTCCTTGGTAACAACACAACGGGAATTTGGAAGAGAATTTAATGTACGGGACAAAGGCACAATTTTTTCGCTAGCAAGAAAGCTGCAGAAAAACTGGTATACTCGTTAGTGTAGAAAACGTAGACTATCATTGAGTGCAGAGACTGTTACAATGCTCAAAGAAGGCTAGTGAACTCCCAAAACAACACGTTGCGTTGATTGAGCCAGGAATCAGACATTTGGCACATGTCAAAGAGGTGCCTGCGACTGTCCACGATGCCATGAAAGCACTCGTAATTTCCATCGAAATCATCAATATTATCAACAGATGGCATTGACCAATCACTGCCATGATTGTTGTCGATTCTTCCTGAGCCACTGAGATTAAAATAAATTCCGCATTTCTACGAGCTTTCAGAGAGAAATTATGACCTGTTAAAATGGCTCAGGTTTATGTGGATCGCTCTGTATATGCCGTTACATCGGTATATAGAGAGCTGGTATTTTTTTCTTGTATAGGCAGATGAGTCACTTTTGCTGTAAGCTATGTTTAGGCGCCGTTTTTTACTTTCTCTATTTCGTATATGGTACAAAGGTAGAGAGGGCATTTCATTCCACCCAAACATTCGATACGGAGATTTCACAAGTTTTTAGGGTCAGCTTCTCGCTGAACAACATAACTAAATAACGAGAAGTCCATTAAATACCAAACTTGGTCTTGTAGGGATGCGACTTGAAGATTTGCAAGAATATTCCCTACCCAAAACTACCCGATTGTAATTAAGATATTTTCATCATAATGTATCTTGTATTTCCTTCTCCTATTCATCATGGGTGTCTTGCATAACAGGTAAACTGTAAGAGGTAGACAAAAAGTTACTAAAAATGTAGATCTCGTTAAGTCAAATAATTTATGTCAAATGCAATTTTTTGTTGAGTTGATCATGTGATATTATGCCTTGTTATTGGTTTCAACTTTGCAAACAAAGATGATAGCATTTCATCACATAGCGACCGCTTTTAAAAGGTAAACTATTACTTTCGTTATTCCTATTGTTCAAAGAAATAGTATGTAATAAAACCATTTCCGCTAATGTTTATCTTGATAAGCGTTGAAATTCTTAGGTATTTGTTTATTAGAAGTTCCTCTCTCAATCCTCTGAATTTCTGAAGTTCTATTGTGTTTTATGTGATCCCTTTCCCATTAAAGTTGTGGGCATTTGTAGATGGGTTGTTGCACCGTCGGTTCTTCTAGTAACCAGGAATATCTGGGATCATCTATGATTCGATCTTCTACAGATATGCCATGGTTTTCCCATGTCTGTTAATTACTGTTAATGCTGGGTTGATTGGGATGTTTTGTTTCATTCAAACGCAGAATAAACTTTCTGCACGTAGCGACTTTGGTTGTGCTGGTGCACACACGTGTCATCGAAAAAGTCCTTCCTCAGCTTTTCTGACGATTGAAGGTTTAGATTGTTTATCATATACTAGGTCAATGTTTTCAAGAGCAACTTCTTGTGCTAATTTATCAGCCAATTCATTGCCAGTGAAGCCTGAATGAGCTTTGATCCACACAAAGTATATCTTCCAATTCTGCATCTTTAACCTCCTGATTTGGGTGAATTTCCCTATCAAGTAGTTGCGTCTTAATTGTTTTTAGTAGTGTTTGTGTTATCTGGTATTTATATTGCGTTGTTTCTTTCCTTGAGTATGGCGTTCACTTTTGATAGTGTTTCCACCATTCGTAGAATTGCAGCTTATTCCGCCGAATTATTTGAACATTTACCATGAAGTTAGATTTTTATTTTGCTCCTTGATATAAAGAAACTGCTTGTATTCGTCAGTAAATATTTCAATAATTTTATATACATATATTAACTTCTAGGCGTACTTTGAGAGCTGTGTAGGTCCATTTTTGAATGTTTAGTGATAACATAGTCTGCAGAATTGTATGTTTTACTGTGTATCTTCAGTCATATCTGTGGTTAAAGCTTTAACGCCGTCAATTGCGCATGAAGCTTCACGCGATACTGTTAAGAAGTTTTTCTACATCTGTCTAGCTTGTTTCCAAATTGATGATACATAAGTT
>CM060896.1:150434044-150576544 GCA_030762935.1 Hymenopus coronatus
CGTGTGTGTGTGTGTGTCCGTGTGTCTGACCACGAAAACTCAAAAACAAAAAGTCGGTCAAATACCAAACTTGGTATTTAAGTTTAATATCTTCCAGGGATGCGACACGAAGATTTTGAGAAAAATCTCACCACCCTCAACTACCCTTTTCATGACATTTTTTTCGAAAATTTTGATTTTCTCAAAACTGGCTTTAAAGATTTTGCTTAAAATTTCGTATATTAAAGATATTTACCTGACAAATAAAATGTATATCTTGAATTTTCAGGGAATAGCTTCTTAAGAATACTTTTTTCTGGATGAATTTTACGGAATTTTGCATAATTGATAAACCGTAAGAGATCGACAAAAACTTACTTCACGAAAAATGTAGCGCACGTTAAAACACACAGTTTATGTTATATATACTTTTTTTTTCGTAGAGTTCATCGTTTTTGAGACATTCCTTGGTTTTGGTTTCTGCTTTGAAAAGCTTATACTTTTCTCATACAGGAATTTGTCAACTGATATCCATACAAACAAAGGAACTTCAGTGACATAGCTACCAGCTTTTGACTACAAGGAAGCAAGTAATAGGACTATTTCTGTTAATTTTTTCTGATTAACGTGAGTAAACAGAAGTATAAGCTTTTTAAGAATAATTTGTTGCAGAGATTAAGAGAAAGTAATGTGAATGGTACACATCAGATTTTCTTTTGTTCTACTCCTGATCAAGCAAAAAAGCGATTTGCTATGACAATTGCATAACGGCTACTTTTAAAACATTTGTCTATAAGTTGCGAAATTTGGCAAGTTCGACCAATATTAGAATATAGTGCTGTATGCTGGGATCCGTATCGGATGGGGCAAAAACTGGCACAAGAGAGAGTTCAAAAAAGAGCAGATAAATTTGTAGACAGAAGTAAACGAATCGAAAATCATACCAGCACTGCTACTTCCTGGGAAACACTAGAAAAACGTAGGAGACGAGCAAGGCTATGTGCACTTTTTAGAACCTATAAGGGGGAACCTGCACGAAAAGACATATCCAAAAGATTATTAAAGCCATTGTACTGGGGAGGAATGATCACTCGGAAAAAATAAGAAATAGGAAACAGAAAACAGACATAGGTAAATTTTCCTTCGCAAATAGAACAATAAACGAATAGAACAAACAGAACAGTGATTTATAGTCAGGATAGTAAATAAAAATATTGCGTTATTATTACAATTATTTATATATAAGTATACTATGATGTCATTGGCATTTTAACAGGCAATTACTCACATTATTGTTTATTTAACTCAATTGTATTGTACATTGTATTATTACATTGACAGCGCTGCCACCGGGCCACGCCCTAAGCAGTGAAATAAAGTATTTATCTATAACTTTAGGCTAGTGCAATCCTTTCTTTCCCTTCTACTTATAAGGGGCTAAATAATAGAATCCTGCTAATGTTTATCTCGATTAGCATGGTGTTGAAAGGAGAATTATCTTTCATAAGAAGTTTGTAAGGTAGCTAGAGAAAGTCATGTCAGTGTAATACATAAGAGTTTTACTTTCTCTATACGCACTATCTACATAGTGTATAGAGAATGTATTGCACTCCACCAAAAAATTCGATACCGAGATTTCACCGGAAATATATGTTTTAGGGTCCCCTGTATCCAAAAAAAGTATTTTCAGAAAAAGGTCCGTGTGTGTGTCTGTGTCCGTGTGTCTGTGAACACGATTACTCAAAAACGAACAGTCAGTAAAAAACCAAACTTGGTATTTAAGTTTAATATCTTCCAAGGATGCGACACAAAGATTTTGAGAAAAATCCCCCCACCCCAAACTACCCTTTACATGGAACTTTTTTCGAAAATGTTTGATTTTTCTAAATAATGGCTGTAACGATTTTGATTAAAATATCGTATATTAAAGATATTTACCTGGCAAATATAAAGTATATTTTGAATTTTCTGGGAATAGCCTCTGAAGACTACGTTATTCTTGGTCAACTTTACGGAATTTTGCATAACTGCTAAACCGTAAGACATGGACAAAAACTTACCATTAGACAAATGTAGAGCACTTTAAAACACACAATTTATGTTATATACATTTTTTTCGTGGAGTCGATTGTTTTTTGAGATATTCCTTGTTTTTGGTTTCAGCTATAAAAAACATACTTTTCTCATACAGGACTTTGTGAACTCGTGTCCATATAAACAAAGGAACTTCAGTCACATAGCAACCAGCTTTTGACTATCACTTTAACCTATGGTAGTCCCTTATTTCGCTTCTACTTACAAGGAAGCAAGTAATAAGACTGTTTCTGCTAAATTTTTCTGATAAGCGTGAAGTAAGTAGAAGTATACGCTTTTTAAGAATGATTTGTTGCAGGGATATAGAGAAAGTCATGTGAATAGCACACATCAGATTGTTTAGGGTGTTGAGTGAGATTCTGTTGCCCAGAGAATGATGGAAAGATGCTGTAAACAGCCTCTCAAATGACTAGCATAGTATAACGTTAGTTAACAACCTCGCCACCATATTCCAGTAAACGTCATCTATCACACACTCATGAAGCGTTAAGAATCGATTTGGAAAACACCATAGCCGTTATTATAATACACTTATGCTAATCTGTGTAGAAGCGGCTCATTTGCCCATAAAGGAATACCATTTGCATGCTGTTACAATAGACAAACGTTTTCAAGTAGGGAAAATAGGCTGTAGATACATCCGAACAGAGCCTCTGACATGGTAATGCATGATCTGGTTAGCGTCTGTCCACAGAACATAGGTTCCTGGTTCTGAAGAGAATAGGGTTGGGGATGAACGCCAATTTGTGGCATCGGTTATTGTGCGCCAACATCCATATGAGCATCTTGATAATCCGTCCTCGCCGAACCCCAGCGTATTCTCACTGAAGGGGAGTTTGTCGAAGCGTATTCAACAACCATCCAGTTTTTAATTGACAGTAATCATGAAGCTATTCAGCGTTCTGTGTCTGCAAACGCAAAAGGGAGGAAATGTGCGAAAAGAGAACTAATAAAATGTGTGCATTATTTTCTTTCGAACGCTTCTGTTTTTCTTTCTCTGCATGCACTATGTACACCCAAATACACCCAAAATTTTGATACCGAAATTTCAACGAAATACATTTTTTGGGTCCCCCTGAATAAAAAAAAAAGCATTTTTGAATAAAATGTTGTGTGTGTGTCCGTGTGTCTATGAATACCATAACTCAAAAACGAAAAGTTGGTATTTCAGCTAAGTATATTCCAAGGATGCCATACGAAGATTTTCAAGAAAATCCCCCACTTCCGTTTACATGGAAAAATTTTCGAAAATTTTGATTTTCTCAAAAAAAAAAAGGCTCTAAAGATTTTGATTTAAACACTGTGTATTAAAGATATTTATCTGACAAAATGTATCATGAATTTTCTGAGAAAAGCCTCTAAAGACCTTTTTATTCTGAATGAACTTTACTGAAGTTTGCATAACTGCTAAACTGTAAGAGATAGACAAAATCTTGCTACACAAAAATCTGATGTGTTCCATTCACATGACTTTCGCTACATCTCTGCAACAAATTATTGTCAAAAAGCTAATGCTTCTATTTATTTCATGAAATGTCACCTATGTGTACATTTAATTCAGTTTTGAAACACATGTTTCTACTTTCTCTACACGTACTATGTATATAGCGTATAGACAACGCATTGTATTGTAGCAAACATTTTGGTAAAGAGATTTCACCGGAAATACATATTTTGAGACCCGCTGAATCCAAAAAAAATTTAGAAAAATTTCCGTATGTATGTGTCTGTAGGCCTATCTGTCTGTGTTTGTGACTGTGGGCAGCATAGCTCAAAAACGAAAAGACCGTTAAATACCAAGGATGTGACACGAAGATTTTCAAGAAAATTTCCCCACCTCCAACTACCCTTCACATGTAACATTGTTCGAAATTGTTTATTTTCTCAAAAATTGGTGTAGCAATTTTGATTAAAATACCGTATGTTTAAGATATTTTTATGACAAAAGAAATGAATATCTTGAATTTTCTGGGAATAGCCTCTGAAGACCTATTCCTTGTGAAAGACTTTTATGTAACTGGCAAACCGTAAGAGATACACAAACTTGCTATACAAAAATATAGATGGCATTAAAACACAATTTACGTCATATATATGTATATATATATATATATATATATATATATATATATATATATATATTTTTTTTTTTTTTGTAGAGTTAGCCGCTTTCGAGCTATTCCAAATTATTGGTTTCAATTTTAGCCACAAACCTTCTCAAACGGGAATACATCTTTCTTCTCGCTTCTCTTTTTTTTATTCCTGGCAAGCAAACATTGTTTCACATAGCGACCAGTTTATGGACGATACCTACTATCGCTTTAATCTTTGCATTTTCTTATTTTCCTTCTACTTACAAAGAAGCTAGTAATAAGACTAATTCTGTTTATGTTTATCTTGAGTAGCATGATGTACATAACAGTTTAATTTTTTGAATTAAAGATTTGGAACACATTAGGTTTTTTCCATACTATTTACAAGGGACGAACTGCAGTGTTGCCAAATTGGGCGAAAAAAATCCGCTTTTTACAACCAAATTTTAATGAAGGCGGTTTGCGAATTTTTGGGCTACTAAAATATTTCTGCAAAATATAAATTTTATTAATGTCTGTTTTTAACTTTATGCGCCCTTTGGTAGACAAGAGAGCTCTAAATCTAAATTGACGAAAGACAAATACTAAATCCCTTCTGACGTGAGTAAAACTTATTTATACAACGTTATTTTAAGCCGGCCAATAATACTTTTTTTTTTTTTTTTTTTTTGCGCGCGCGCGCCAAATAGTTAATTTGCGGTACTCATTAATATTGTTGCTATGGATGAATCTTAAGTTATCAATCACACTTGAAATGTGGTTTCAATGAAAGCAAAAGAAATTTCTGTGCTGGTAGTTAATGTTTCATTATACTTCTTATATATTAGAATTGTTGGTTTGGTTTTATCGATATTTTAACAATTAAATTTAATCATGGTCAAAAGCATTGGTAGCCCGCCTGGCTAGTGTGGTTGTAGCGTGTCTGCTTCACATTCAACAGGTTGTAGAGTTCGAATCTCACTTAGAGTGAGCACTAAAAAAAAAAAAGACATTAGTGCTGGAAGCAAAAATATACAAAAAATCTGGTGTGTACCATTTACATGACTTTCTCTATATCCCTGCAACAAATTATTCTTAAAAAGCTTATACTTCTATTTACTTCATGCTGATCAGAAATAAATGAGCAGAAATAGTCATATTCCTTACTCCCTTGTAAGTAGGAGCGAAATAAGGGACAACCATAGGTTAAAATGATACTCAAAAGCTGGTTGCTATGTCACTGAAGTTCCTTTATATGGATAGGAGTTGACAAGTTCCTGTATGAGAAAATTATAAGTTTTTCATAGCAGAAACCAAAAATAAGGAATGTCTCAAAAACAACGAACTCACGAAAAAAATGTATGTAACATAAATTGTGTGTTTTAACGTGCTCTACATTTTTTGTCTAGAAACATTTTGTCCATCTCGTATGCTTTAGCAGTTATTAAAAATTCAGTAAAATTCTTCCAGAATAAACTACTCTTCAGAGGCTATTCCCAGAAAATTCAAGATATACATTTTATTTGTCAGGTAAATATCTTTAATATACGATATTTTAATCAAAATTGTTAGAGTTATTTCGAAAAAAGTTCCATGTGAAGAGTAGTTAGGGATGGAGGGGTTTTTCTCAAAATCTTCGTGTCGCAACCCTGGAAGATACTAAACTTAAATACCAAGTTTGGTATTTTACCGACTTTTCGTTTTTGAGCTATCGTGTTCACAGAGACACACGGACACACGAACACACTCAGACACGGACTTTTTTGCCAAAATGCTTTTTTTGGATATAAGGGACCCTAAAACATATTATTTCCGGTGAAATCTCGGTATCGAATTTTTTGGTGGATTGCAATAACTTCTCTATACACTATGCACATAGTGCGAGTAGAGAAAGTAAAAAGTATTCAGTACTCGTGGTGTTACAGAAGATAAAAGCATCATCAATGTTGATACGTTAAAGTTTGCCAAAGAGCGCAATGGGAAGAAGAAAATGACACGAGTTTTGAGTTATGCTAACGTGGGGCTTGCCCCCGGCGTAGCGGGCCGCCACAAAACAGGCAGGGTCCGACCTCAGGCCTCGTTTCCGATTTTCGGCTCTTTCCTCGGTTAACCCCCTCACCGCAATGCAGTGGCACTTTACGTCCCTCTCCCTCAATAATTTAAATAGGCTTAGGTTCTTGTTTTTGTTCCGCTTTGTATTGTTTCTCCCGCCACTTTTATTACCACCCCCACTTGTAGAAAGTAACGTATGTACATGTTGGTTATGAGCGACGCAGGTTTTATGTAAAACGCTTTTCTTGCACAAGATTTACGCCAGCGTATTAAAGCCTACTACACAGGGCAATACAGCATCTAACAGCGCGGTCAAAGTTGCATAAGCCACAGAAAGCTGCTAGCAATGGCCACATTAATCTATTCCGTTTTCCAGTGACTTGTTTTTCTTGTTGCTGCATGCTTGATGAGATGGAAGCCTCGCTGATGGAGGTATTCTCTCTAATAATTGTTCTCAGCTTGAGCAGAGCAACATCTCATTCCAGTGTGAATTTAACGCTTAAAACCCGATATTTACTTTTTCAGTAAATACGCAACACGGAAGTGGTTAGTGTAAAATGACAAAAAATGACATTTTATGTTTTTTAACGGAAAAAAACGTGATTCTTTCTGATTCAAAATATATAATGTGATTCTTTCTGATTCAAAATAAATAATGTGATTCTTTCTGATTCAAAATATATAATGTGATTCTTTCTGACTCAAAATATATAATGTGATTCTTTCTGATTCAAAAAATTATAATGTGATTCTTTCTGATTCAAAATATATAATGTGATTCTTTCTGATTCAAAATGAATAATAAAATTATTCTTTCTGATTAAATGTGATTCAAAACATATTTGATTTACTGATCATTTGAATTTCCACTGCTAACATATTTTTAGGCAAGAAACATCTCCTTGCTGAGTTAAGGGGACAAAAATATAAAATTTAGTTTTGACCAATAACATTTGACCTAAATTCTGTGTATTTCAATTTCAAAATGCAATAAAACTAAAATCAAGAGAGTATAGTAATATGTTTCAAACTTTATAAAACAGATCTCACACCAGATGCTTCTACCTGCCCCGTTATCATTCAGGCACGTACCACCGTTTATATAATCTGGGTCCTCCCAGATAGAGCACCCGGATAATCTCGCCACACCCTACCAACGGCATATTTTCGGCCGTGAAATAGATACTATTTTGATGGCAGAGTGCATCCTGACTCGGACCAAACGACTTGCAGGTTTTATGTACAACTCTTTTCTTGCACAAGATTTACGCGAGCGTATTAAAACCTCCTACAGAGGACAGTACAGCATCTAACAGCACGGTCAAAGTTGCATTAGCCACAGAAAGCTGCTATAAGGGAAGTGGTTAGTTTAAAATGACACACGGTTCGCGTTGCTGCTATAAGGGAAGTGGTTAGTGTAAAATGACAAAAAATGACATTTTCTATTTTCACGGAAAATAAATATGATTCTATCTGAATCACAATATATAATGCGAGTCTTTCTGATTCAAAATATATAATGTGATTCTTTCTGAATCAAAATATATAATGTGATTCTTTCTATCTCAAAATATATGGTTTACTGGTCATTTAATGTTTTCACTGCAACATATTTTTAAGCGAAAAACACCTCCTTGCTGAGTTAAGGACACAAAAAACCAACATTAGATTTTGACCAATATCATTTGCCCATAATTCTGCATATTTCAAGTTGAAAATGCCATAACATACACTATTAACTAAAAAATCTGATGTGTACCATTCACATGACTTTCTCTATATCCCTGCAACAAATTATTCTTAAAAAGCATATACTTCTATTTACTTTATGCTATTCAGAAAAGATTAGCTGAAATAGCCTTATTACTCGCTTCCTTGTAAGTAGGAGCGAAATAAGGCACTACCATAGGTTAAAGCGATAGTCAAAAGCTGGTTGCTATGTTAATGAAGTTCCTTTGTTTATATGGATAGCAGTTGACAGGTTCCTATATGAAAGAAGTATACGTTTTTCATAGCAGAAACCAAAAATAAGGAATGTCTCAAAAACGACGAACTCCACGAAAAAAATGTGTATATCATAAATTGTGTGTTTTAATGTGCTCTACATTTTTTGTGCAGTAAGTTTTTGTCCATCTCTTATGGTTTAGCAGTTATTCAAAATTCAGTAAAATTCATCCAGAATAAACTACTCTTCAGAGGTTATTCCCAGAAAATTCAAGATATACATTTTATTTATCAGGTAAATATGTTTAATGTACGAAATTTTAATCAAAATCGTTAGAGCCATTTTTGAGAAAATCAACATTTTCGAAAAAAGTTCCATGGAAAGGGTAGTTGGGGGGGGATCTTTCTCAAAATCTTCGTGTCGCATCCCTGGAAGATACGAAACTTAAATACTAAGTTTGGTATTTTACCGACTTTTCGTTTTTGAGTTAACGTGTTCACAGACACACGGACACATACACACACACGGACCTTTTTGTGAAAATGCTTTTTTTGGATATTGGGTACCCTAAAATGTATATTTCCGGTGAAATCTCGGTATCGAATTTTTGGGTGGAGTGCAATACCTTCTCTATACTCTATGTATATAGTGCGTATAGAGAAAGTAAAAAAAGTAAGAATAGTAATATATTTCAAAATTTATAAAACCGGGTGCTTCTACCTGCCTCGTCATCATCCAGGTATGCCATACCACCGATTATTTAAGTGGGTCCTCCCCATCCTAAACCACAGGCGGGTATCCCCACATCCCACCAACATATTTCCGGCTGTTTTGCTGGCAGAGTGCAGCTTGACTTGGACCAAAATGACTTGCAGGTTTTATGTAAAACTCTTTTCTTGCACAAGATTTACGCGAGCGTATTAAAGCCTACTACACAGGACAATACAGCATCTAACAGCGCGGTCAAAGTTGCATAAGCCACAGAAAGCTGCTAGCAATGGCCACATTAATCTATTCCGTTTTCCAGCGACTTGTTTTTCTTGTTGCTGCATGCTTGATAAGATGGAAGCCTCGCTGATATAGGTATTCTCTCTAATAATTGTTCTCAGCTTGAGCAGAGCAACATCACATTCTTGCGTAAGTACTTTTAACGTTTAAAACCTGATATTTACGTTTTACTTTCTCTACATGTACTGTGTACATAGTGTATAGAGTAGGTATTGTATTGCACCCAAAAATTTGATACTGAGATTTCACGGGAAATACAGATTTTATGGTCCCTTGTATCCAAAAAAGCAGTTTTAGCAAAAAGTCCGTGTGTCTGTGAACATGGTAATTAAAAAACGGAAAACCCGTTAAATACAAAACTTGATATTTAAGTTAAGTATCTTCCAAGTATACGACACGAAGATTTTAAGAAAAATCCTCTCATCTCAAACTACCCTTTATATGGAAAAAAATTTCGAAAATGTTCATTTTATTAAAAATGGCTCTAACGATTTTGATTTAAGTTCTGTATATTAAAACTACTTATATCCGTAATAAAATGTATATCTCGAATTTTCTGGGAATAGTCTCCGTAGACCTCTTTATTCTGGATGATTTTTTTTTGTAATTCTGCTTGCGACAGTATTTTTGCACGACGCATATATCATTAGTTTAATCATTAGTATATAATATTTAACATGAGAAATATATGCTCAGTGGAAAGCATTACCGTGGAGAGTAGAAAATAGCTTTTGTATTCGTCAAGGCTACGGGCTTTGTTGAAAATAACACACATTTTAATGCATTAGGGACATAAGTAACAGCCCTTAAGAGGAAACTAGGTACTTGTCCTTTGAAACTGGAGAAAGGGAATTTCGCATTGTAGAACAAAGTCACGTGGGTGTAAAATAGGAAAAATCCCCGATTGTCACGTGATGATGCCGCTTTACGCGCTCTTTTTCAGCCAATCAAAAAGGAGGGCAAAACTTGGACCTTTTTATATATGAGTGATGTGCGGATAAGAAGTCGGGCAGAACGCATAACATAAAGTTCGACACATCATGTAGGAAATCGCGCGCCGTATATTGCAGAAAATCAGTGTTTTACAAATTAATCACGGGCAATCATTATCGTGTTGTTATACGGACCGAGAAACTCCAGACCACAGTGACTAATGAAAAGTTATAACAACTCCGTAAAGGTGGAATCAGCACGTATTGAAAACGGCTTTATCAAGTTCGTGATCAGTTATGTCGGGAGTCACTCATAGGTTTAGTGTCTCAAATGAACAATAATTCACCAATAAAGGAAGTATACAGTGAATTAAGTGAACTTTCTCTGTTATTTGAGTCTACCAACAGTGTTACATACCCTTGTCATTCTTTCCCCTCTGAGTAAGAGACTCATGATCTACTAGTAGATGCTTAGCCGGTGCAACCAAGGGAATCTGCAAGGTATGTACATTAATGTAGAGAAATTCACTAGCATTAACCCGCGACCAACTCCAGGTACTCTCACCTGACAGCGTCATACTGACAACCTAGAAATAATACGACATATTGGCACCCCAACGTGGTGGCCACAAACAAAAATAATACGACATGCTAAAGTGAAAGAGATAGACAAAAATTCACTACTCAAAAAATGTACATCACGTCAAAACACAATTTATGTCCTCTATGTTTTTGTTGTGGACGTAACCGTTTCCGAGGTATTCCTTGCTATTGGTTTCAATTGTGAAGTACTTGTACTTTTCTCGGACAGGAGTGCCCGCTTTTCTTTTGTTCTACTCCTGGGCAAGCAAAGAAGCGATTTTTTAAGAAAAAAAAAAGCATAACGATAGCTTTTAAAACATTTGATTATCTCTTTAGCATCATAGCACACTCCTTTAGCTCCCTTCTACTTATAAGGAAGTAAGCAATAGGAGCATTCTGCTAATGTTTATCTCGATTAGTATTGTGTAGAAAGAAGAATAATCTTTTACAAGAAGTTTGCAGAGCAATTAGAAAAAGTCATGTGATTGTAACATATCAGATTTTTTCAGTAAAACGCAACACTATGTATGTATGTATGTATGTAGGTCTGTCTGTCTGTCTGTCTGTCTGTCTGTCTGTATGTATGTATGTATGTATGTGTGTGTGTGTATGTATGTATGTATGCATGTATGTATGTGTGTGTATGTATGTATGTATGTATGTATGTATGTATGTATATATGTATGTATGTATGTATGTATGACTATATACAGGGTGTTTCAAAATACGGGGCATAATTTCAGGTAGGTATTTCCCACATGAAGACAATCAAAATAGTTCACTATAACATGTGTCCGGAAATGCTTCATTTCCGAGTTATGGCCTTTACAACATTGAAAGTCCCACCTGTAAACAATCAAAACAGTTCATGTCCGGAAATGCTTCATTTCCGAGTTATGGCCTTTACAGCATTGGAATTCATTGGAACGTTTTTCTTCCCGCAGGTCTTTGCCGTCAAAGGAGACATTAGGAAGGCGCTCTGATAGTTCATTCTGAGGAAGGTTACATTCAGTGTTCTTTAGGCGTTAAGACTGTGCGACATGTATTCAAATCAAGAGCTGGCAGAGATACACTTCATGTAAGGTAAGGCGGACGGCAATGCTGCGCTGGCTCGTCGTTTGTACCCATAGCGACAATGTCCAGATCGGAAGACATTTGTACGTCTCCATTCCCGTCTGTGCGAGTATGGAACATTCATCTCTCCTGGTTTGGGAAGGGGACGACCAAGATCTACAACTCCAGAAGTGCAGGAGGAGATTCTGGAGGCTGTGGACAGGACTCCTTCTATCAGCACACGACGGTTAGCGTTCCAAGTCAATGTTCCTCATACGACTGTCTGGTGACTGTTGAACGAGTATCAATTGTATCCTTATCATTTGCAACGTGTACAGGCCCTGTCACCAGCAGATTACCCTGTACGAGTTAGGCTCTGTCAGTGGTTCTTGCAGCAGTGTGGTGTAAATCCGAACTTTTCTGCCGTCGTATTATTTACAGATGAAGCACAGTTCACAAGAGATGGCATAACAAATTTCCACAATCAGCATGTATGGTCGCATGAAAACCCTGGTGTAACTGTTGTATCTCATCACCAGGTGCGGTTCTCCCTCAACATGTGGGCCGGTATCATTGGTGATCGATTAGTTGGACCCCATGTACTTGTAAACAGCCTTAAGGGGCAGGCGTACACAAACTTCCTGGAAAACACCATACCTGACGTTTTCGAAGACACTCCACTGATCAATCATCAACACATTCACTTATTGCATGATGGCGCTCCTGCACACTTCAGTTTTACAGCTCGCCGGTACTTGGATCGAAGGTTTCCTGATCGATGGATAGGTAGAGGTGGCCCAATTGCTTGGCCTCCACGCTCACCTGATCTGAACCCTCTCGATTTCTACTTGTGGGGCCATTTAAAATCATTGGTTTATTCGTCTCCGGTGCCGGATTTGGAATCCCTTCGGAATCGAATTGTGGCAATACTCCTGGAGTTTGGGATCGTGTTCGCCGGTCAATGAGACATCGATGTGAGGTCTGTATTCAAGCAGGAGGTGGACATTTTGAACATCTTCTGTAATGACAACAACCTGCGGAAAGAAAAACGTTCCAGTGAATTTCAATGTTGTGAAGACCATAACTCGTAAATGAAGCCTTTCCGGACACATGTTATAATGAACTAATTTGATTGTCTACATGTGGGAAATACATACCTGAAATTATGGCCCGTATTTCTGAAACACTCTGTATATAAGTATGTATGTCCTTTCCTAATGACATCAACTACCAAGATCATATCAGTGCCGAAATTTCGCCGCGTTATCTTAATTATTTGTTTTATTTCCTTACTTTCTCTTCCATTTAAAATTTACTATCAAGTAGAAGAGGTATTGTATACCTCCCAAAAATTTCACCAGAAATACATGTTTTATTCCAAAGATAATCATTTTTAGAAAAATATCCATGTGTGTGCGTGCGTGTGTGTGCGAGTGTGTCTATGGACAGCATAACCCAAAGAAAGAAAACTCGGTTAAATCCAAACTTGTTTAACGCCAGCATCTTCTAAGGATGCAATACCAATCTACGTTTTGTCCGTTAATGTTTTATCTATCTCTTAGGGTTTACCAGAAATCTGAAAATTACTCAGAATGAACAGAATTTTAGAGGCTATTCCCAGGAAATTCAAAATATAATTTTATTTAGCATGCAAGTATCTTTAATATACGGTATTTCAATACAGATCGTTTGAACCATTTTTGAGAAAATCAAATTTTCGAAATGTTTTCCATATAGAGGGTAATTTGGGATAGCGGTATTTAGTTGAAAACTTTTTTGTTATATCCTTGGTATTAATCGATTTTTCATTTTTAAGTTATAGTATTCATAGACGCAACACACACGAGGAGCTTTTTTTTTGGATTGAGGGGACATAAAACGTGCATTTCCAGTGAAGTTTCGGTATCAAATTTTAGGTGAAATGCAATACTTATATACCTATCTAATATGTTCGAATTATTACGAAGCAACATCATCGTCAAATTACTACAGCTGTTAGTTGGTATATTTGGCAGGGAAATATATTCAAAGTGCCTGTAACAACCCTTTATCTTCAACCGCGAGAAGGTGGTATTGGTCCTTGGATCATAGATGAAATGCAAAGCTGTTTTCATCAGTCGGAATAACAAATTACAAAATAGTAATGGTGTATTTTCTAGTAAGTGGTTACAACACTGGATTGATGTTGTAGGAATAGATAATCCAGTAGACATTAGAAGAATACCTGCAACTTTAAATTACATGCACCTTTATATTCAAGAAAGAAGTTATCTACCTCCGGAACAATCGAAGACATTCTTATGCTTTACTGTAATGCACCTAAAATGAGAATAATAAAGATTTTGCCTCCGGACACGCATTTTTGTCATTTATTTCACAATATCTCCTTGAAACATCTTCCAGCTAGAATCAGATCCTTATAGTTTCAAGTTGTACATGATATCCTACCCACTCGTAGTAGATTACATCAAATTCATCTCACTGATTCTAGTAAGTGCCCGAAATGCAACGGAGAAGACACAGTAAACCATAGGTTGTTTGAATGTTCTGTTGTACAGGAACTTAAGATTCATTTTATGGATTCCCTGGAGAAACTACGATTAGATCATTATAAATTTGTACTCCAAACATTCTTCTTCCACCAGATTTTGTTTTTCCTCAAACATCAGTCACATTATTGTAAATGTTTTAGAATTCCATTTTCTTATAAATTTCTGTATTACTTAGCAACCGGATTCTTGGGTTGAACAAGAGGAAGCTTTATGGTTTTCTTTGTTATTATAACCGGATGTGCTTCCTCTGATTAATGGAACATTTTACCACATTTTGCAACTTATGAGCTTGCGTGGGCTTTCAACCACTTCCCGGAACCTACGTGACATTTCGTAGACTTTAATCCCAAGCACGTCATATAGGAAGCCCTGTCTTATATTTTAAATACTGTATTTTGATTGGTGGATTTATTGAGAGCCTTGGCGTAGATTCTGAACAACCCCCTAGAGACGATTGTCTAGTATAAAATTGTCTGGAATCTTGAATTCCGGGCGCTTTTGGTTCTCAGTACTTGAAATAGGCAGACTCGCTGCCCGAGGGACGTCCGAGGCCCCACCCCAGGTCACTGGCTACCATACCGACACACATATTTCTTCTCGTCGAGCTAATCAACTAAAAGGTAAAAACCTTTTGTTGTATATTAATTATTTTACCAATTCTTGCCTTTCGTATTTGGAATTAGTTCTCGCTCGACACGAAACGCCTGACACGATTTCTTGTTTATTGTAATTTATCTTACTATTTTATTGTAAAGTACATTTGCCTTTCGCTATTTGTCAATATATTTATATTATCAGGATTCCCTTTGCGTTGTTATCATTGCTCTACCATCTGCTTTCCTTTTACCATCCTCAAATATCTATTCCTCCCAGTGTCCAACTTTAGTTGTGGCAATATGTTGCAATATTATGAATACGTGAATTTAATGGGGTATGTACTTTATATGAAAACAGAGCATGCCAAGCTCTTCTGTAATACTGACTGCGCAAAAGTTTATAACATGTATAAAAACTTTTTTGATTGAAAAAGAATAGAGAAAATAGTAAGCTTTTGTTATATTAGTTAGTTGCACAATAGGCAGAGAAAATGAGAGTAAATATTTAACATAACGTTTTAATTTTATAATCAGATTAATTCTACCTCTTTTTGCACAGATTTGTAAGATTTAACTTTTAAGTTGATAGAGAGAATATTAGTAAAGAAAAACTTGTTTCTCCCCTCCCCTTCATTTAGCTCGTTTTCTCTCAATTCCCCTTCATCTTCATCTCTCCCCCTATCTTTACATTTACTATTTGTTCCTCTTACACCCTACTTATGTCCGTATCTTTGCATCCTCTTCCGCTTCAGCGCCCTAACCCTTCACATTACAAGTGAGATTTTGAAAGCGTAAGTAAAATATTTAAGGGTACACGAACTTGTGCCTCTACCTTGTAATATGCTCAGAACTACACATATACTAAATTTTCGTGAGATCTGGTACAACAATAGCACTAACGAAAACATGTTATAAGTATTTAAATATTCATGATATCAAAAACATGTCAATCTAAAGCTGTTAGTAGTTTAATTCCAACAGGCTCCTGTTGCCTAGTGAAATATTTCATAATTCTATGTTGCGCTCTATTAAAATAAGTCTTAATCAAATACCATTATTATAATCTCTCTCTAAGTGGTGTCTAAGTTATTTATACCACACGTATAAAATGTCCTCACCATTGGTTCCGTTATTCTTGCGTGAAAATGTAATATACAGGCTGTTTGGAAAGTCGCTTGAAAATTAAACGACTAAAAATATAATATTTGAAGTAGAATGAACACAAAAGAAGTCAAATAGTGGGAAAGCTATTGGGATTGGTTTTCTTTTGTTTTTCTTCAGTTCACTGTTGCCATGGGTACGGTTTAGTTGAATAAAATATTAATCTGCCTCACATTCAAGAGGTCGCGAGTTCCAATCTCGCTTAGGGTGAGTTACACAGACTTTTTTCGGGATTTTCCTTTATCCTGAGAAGACGAATGATCAGCAACTTTAAGCTCCATACACCGAGATCATTTGAGCATAATTTCACCGATTTCATTCATTGTCCGAAATGAACAACTGGATTAAAAGATGTTACCTTTAAAAATGTTGATGTTTTCCATTCACATGATATTCTCTACATCTCTATAACAAGTTATTGTTAAAAAGCTTATTCTTCTATTTACTTCTTGCTGATTTATAACAATTAGCAGAAATGGTCTTATTACTTGTTTCCTTGCAAGTAGAAGGCAAATAATGCAGTATCATAGGTTAAAGTGATAGTCAAAAGCTGGTCGCTATGTCCTGAAGTTCCTTTGTTTGTATGGACAGGAGTTGACAAATTCCGTATGAGAAAAGTATAAGTTTTTCAAAGCTGAAACCAAAAACAAGGAATTCTAAAAAAACGATCAACTCCATGAAAAACATGTATATGACATAAAATATGTGTTTTAATGTGCTCTACATTTTATGTGTGCTATATCTTTGTCCATCTTTGTTTAGCAGTTAAGCAGTTATGCAAAATTCATCCAGAATGCAGTAGTCTTCAGAGGCTATTCCTATTTTCTATTTTGTAAAATAGAGTTAAATCAATGGAGATTCAATAATAATAATAATATAATAATAATAATAATAATAATAATAATAATAACAACAACAAAGTAAAACTCGTTATCACAGTTGGTAACTACTGCCAGAAAAGTAACGGTTTTTTACTTCCCCATTGTTGAACCTTTATGGCCTTTCATTCGTGTTTTATAAGACGCGTATAGGAGATCCGTGCACAAAAGAAGCAGACATTAATTATACACTAGAGGAATTTATAATCGGTGCCTCCCTGTGTTAATAAGCGTGCATGTTTAACCAATGAACAACGAGCATAATTTGTGCTCAAGCTCGTGCTCAAGAAAAGCTTCAAGCTGCTAAACGCACGAAATATGTATTAGCTCTTCTTTGTGAAGGCGTGCGTTAGCTTCCAGTAACGAGAAGTCATTCTGTTAATGAGCTTGCACGTCAATAGTGCGTGTGCGCATGCGTGCATGTGAGAGGGAGACGAACATCAAACAGAGGCTTCCGCGTAAGAATATCTCATACTGTAATAATAAACATGTCAAGCCCCGGTGAACGCCAGGAACTATTTTCATTCAGCGGATGCATATGCGCCAGAAGGTGTGTAAAGGCTCTTTGTTTACTTCCACTGCAACATTGTTGCCAACCTACTATCTGGATGTTACCAATACGATAGTTTAGAAATGTGCATGATCTACAATCATAATTTTGTATCATATGCAAATTGAAAGATTCTAATGGAATTTCGTAATACATTCTTCACCACCGATATGTACATACAAGGTAGGTAGAGAAGATATTGCATTCCATATAAAATTTCTTATCCAGTTTTACTGGATATACGTCTTTGAAAATACCTGAATCAAAACTATGATTCACATGACTTTCTCTACATTCTGTATCTAATTACTGTTAAAAATCATATTCTACTATTTCACGGTTATCGAGATAAACATTAACAGA
Source organism: Hymenopus coronatus (assembly GCA_030762935.1). Classification (NCBI taxonomy): domain Eukaryota; kingdom Metazoa; phylum Arthropoda; class Insecta; order Mantodea; family Hymenopodidae; genus Hymenopus; species Hymenopus coronatus. The sequence continues at coordinate 150,451,862 of CM060896.1, forward strand.
AATTGTCCTTATTACTTAGTGCCTTATAAATAGAAGGGGAAAATCTAATGATGTCCTCTAGCTGTTCGGCAAAAAAACAAAAATATTCAAAACATTAATCTGTTATCCACATCATGCTAATCAAGATAAACATAGGAAGAATTAATCTTATTACTAGCTTCCTTGTAAGCAGAAGGGAAATAATAAAATGCACAGGCTAAAGCGATAGTGTCGTACTATAAGCCAATCGCTATGTAAAACAATTGAAATTTCAATATTTTTGTTTGCCAGGAATAAACAAACAAGAAGTAAGATGTTTCCCATTTGAGAAAAGTTTAAGTGGCTAAAATTGAAACCACTAATCCGGAATATTCGAAAACGGTTAACTCTACAACACAAAATGTATATAACAAATTGTGTGTTTTAATGAGATGTACATTTTTGTGTAGTAGGTTTTTGTATATATTTTACGATTTTCCAGTTACATAAAAGTCATCCAGAACGAATAATTCTTCAGAGACTATTCCCAGAAAATTCAAGCCATACATTTCGTTTGTCATTAGAATACCTTACGACAATTTTATCAAAATAGAGCAATTTTTTAAAAAATCATAAAATTCGAAAAATGTTCCATGTAAATGGTAGCTTGGGGTGGCGGGATTTTCCTAAAAATCTTCGTGTCGCATCCTTGGAAGATACCAAACTTCAATACCAAGTTTGGTATTTAACGGTCTTTTCGTTTTTAAGCTATGCTGTCCCCAGACACACGCACATGCGCACCTTTTTCTGAAAATGCTTTTTTTGGATTCAGGGTGTCCCAACACTTGTATTTCCGGTAAAATCTACATAGTACGTGTAGAGAAAGTAAAAAAGAGAACTATAGATCAAGGTTCTTGTGAGTGTGTGAAAAACGAAAAGTTCAATAAGGGGACAAAGAGCCGTTTTTATTTATTTTATTTTTGATTCTTGATGCAAAAAATGCACCGTATCTTATAGCACATATTTGCAATGTCTGCTTTTCCTAAGCCGGATGAACAGATCCTTAGAAAATCCAAGAAAATACATTGTAGCAGCTCTCTCTAGTGACTTATCCCGTAGTGATGGAAAAATCACATGACTTTCTCTACATATCTGCAACAAATTATTGTTGAAAAGCTTCTTGTTATATTTACTCAATGCTAATCGAAAAAAAAAATAGCAGAAATAGTCTTAATACTTGCTTCCTTGTAAGTAGAAGCCAAATAAGGGAGTACCATAGGTTAAAGTAATAAACAAAAGCTGGTTGCTATGTGACTGAAGTTCCTTTGTTTGTACGTCAGAAGTTGACAAAGTCCTGTGTCAGCTTTTTAAAGCTGAAACCAAAAACAAGGAATATCTAAAAAAACGATCAACTCCACGAAATAAATGCATATAATGTAACTTGTGTGTTTTAAAGTGCTCTACATTTTTTATGTGGTAAGTTTTTGTCCATCTCTTAAGATTTAGCAGTTATACAACATTCCGTAACATTCTTCCAGAATAAAGTAGTCTTCAGAGAGTATTCCCAGAAAATTCAAGATACACGTTATATTTGTCAGGTAAATATCTTTAGTATACGACATTGTAATCAAAATCGTAGGCCATTTTTAAGAACACCAAAATTTTCGAAAACATTTTCATGTAAAGGGTAGTTGGGGGTGGGGGGATTTTGTTGAAAATTTTCGTGACGCATCCTTGAAAAATACCAAATTTAAATACCAAGTTTGGTATTTAATGGTCTTTTCGTTTTTGAGTTATGCTGCCCACAGACACACACATACAGACAGACAGATAGACACACACACGGACATGTTTCTAAAAATTGCTTTTCTTATATTCAGTGGGTCTGAAAGCATATATTTCCAGTGAAATCTCGGTATCGAATTTTTGGGTGCAATACAATACCTACTCTATAAGTCTATACACTATGTACATAGTGAGTATAGAGAAAGTAAAAATCTAAATTTGTACCATTCACATGACTTTCTCCATATCCCTGCAACAAATTATTCTTAAAAAGCTTATACTTTTATTTACTTTATGCTGATCAGAAATAAATAGCAGAAATAGTCTAATTACTCGCTTCCTTGTAAGTAGAAGCGAAATAAGGGACAACTGTAGGTTAAAGTGATAGTCAAAAGCTAGTTGCTATGCCAATGAAGTTCCTTTGTCTATATGGATAGGAGTTGACAAGTTCCTGTATGAGAAATGTATAGGTTTTTCATAGCAGAAACCAAAAATAAGGAATGTCACAAAAACGATGAACTCCACGAAAAAAATGTAAATAACATAATGGTGTACTTTAATGTGCTCTACATTTTTTGTGTAGTAAGTTTTTGTCCAACTCTTACGGTTTATCAGTTACTAAAAATTTAGTAAAATTCATTCAGAATAAACTACTCTTCAGAGGCTATTCCCAGAAAATTCAAGATATACATTTTATTTGTCAGGTAAATATGTTTAATATACGAAATTTTAATCAAAATCGTTAGAGCCATTTTTGAGAAAATCAAAATGTTCGAAAAAAGTTCCATGTAAAGGGTAGTTGGGGGTGGGGGGATTTTTCTCAAAATCTTCGGGTCGCATCCCTGGAGCATACTAAACTTAAATACCAAGTTTGGTAATTTACCGACTTTTCGTTTTTGAGTTATCGTGTTCACAGACACACGTACACACACACACACACACACACACACACACACACACACACGGACCTTTTTGTGAAAATGCTTTTTTTGGATATTGGGGACCCTAAAACATATATTTCTGGTGAAATCTCGGTATCGAATTTTTTGGTGGAGAGCAATACTTTCTCTATACATTATGTACATAGTGCGTATGGAGAAAGTAAAAATAGGTAGCTTAAACAGAAACGAATAACAAGAAATATCTCAAAAACGGACAACTCTACAATAAAAACGCATATGACGTAAGTTGCATGTTTTAACGAGATCTTAGTCTACCTCTTGAAGTTTAATGCTATGCAACCTTCTACAAAACTCATTCAGAATACAGAGGCCTTCAGAGGCTTATACAGAAAATTAAAAATATACATTTTATTAGTCATATAAATATATTTAATATGTGGTATTTTAATCAAAATCATTAGAGCCATTTTTGGAAAAACAAAATTTTCAAAGCTTTTCCTTTATGTGGTGGGGAATTTTATTGAAAATCTTTGTGTTGTGTCGTATCCTTGAAGGATACTAAACATGAATAAAGTTACTCGGACCTTTTTCTAAAACTGTATTTTTTCCTTTCGGACTCAGGGTACCTCAAAACATATATTTTTGGAGAAATCTCGACATCAAAATTTTGGATAGCATACAATATCTTCTCATTAAATGCACATACGTGTTAGAGGAAGTAAAAATCGCACCATTCATATTATTTTTTCTACCTGTCCTGCAAGCAAACTATTGTTACTTAAGATTATTCTTCTATTTACCACATGCTGATCGAGATGAACCTTATCAGAAATAATCTTACCACCTGGTTCCTTAAACGTAGGGGAGAAATAACGGAAAAGGCGAAACCGAGTGGTCGATATGCTTTGCATTGGCACTATTTTTTCTGAACTGTGCAATATAATATTTATAAAGCGGTTCAAAATTGTTCTTACCCATTTCAGAGCCATTTTGTGTACACAGTATTAACACAGCTACGTTGCCTATTGACACCGGCGCTGCGTTAGAGCTTAAAGTGATTTTGGGATGCAAATTTCGTGTTTGGGTCAATCCTTGTGTTACCAAATCCTTCAGTGTAACGTTTTGTCACTCATTTGACGGTTAAGTGAACGGAAACGAATACAGCGTTCCCTGTAGTTGCTTCGAAAGCGGAGATTATCATTTAGAGGCTTATATTCCGAATCGTTTGGCATCGCAAATCGAGCTCTCGAAGTGTAGATTATCGAATATAAAACTGAATATTGGCAACACGCACTTATGTGAATTGGAGTGTGCAACTGAACTTCTTCTGCAACCTCGCAACACTGCGCTCATCTCAAATTACACAGTCGACAGCCACACCGCCATTCTCTACAATGTAACATAGCCTACGTCACAAACAAGCTCGATCATATAGCGGTATAATTAAGTCTATATTACATTTTGAGAAGTGGGGAGGTTTTCAATTATTAATATGTTTTAATTCCTTTATCTACTACGTCCGAAGGTAGATAAGGTATTGTATACAACCCAAAAATTCGATACAGAGCCACTGTAGTTAAACCAAAACCATTTAGGTGCCGTAATAAAAATCACAGGCCTTTCTCTACATCTATGAAACAAATTATTGCTAAAAAGGTTATTCTTCTATCTACTCCATGTTAATCAAGATAAATGTTAGCAGAAATTTTCCTTATTACTTGGTTCCTTGTAAATACGAGGTACGTCCAGAAAGTAAGCTCCGTTTGGTAATAAAATTAAATTGTGTACAGATACAGAATAATTATTTATTGCACAAAATTCTACAACTCTTAAACTACAGGCATTTGTCATAGCGAGGCACAAGTTTTTGTACACCTTCTTCATAGAAATTTGCCGCCTGTTGCTTAGTAAGAATCTTTGGTACCCAACGTGAGCAAAGTTTACGAAATTTCAGTTTTTCGGTAACAATTTCATGAATTAGTGATCGTAAGCTTTGGGGAAATTCCATAGCGAGGGCACTAATTGTAAACTTGCGGTTTTCCTGGATCATGTCATCAATCGCGTGAACCAGTTCTTCTGTAACGAAAGATGGACGCCCACTTCGTTCTACATCGTACACTTCACTACGTCCTTCATTAAACTGTCGGACCCATCTTCTCACCATTGAATCACTCATCGCATTTTGTCCGTAAACTTCGCAAATTTGCCGATAAGTTTCGATTGGTTTCACTTTCCTAGCATTCAGAAAACGAATCACAGATCTGATTTCACAAGCGGCGGGATTTTCAATCAACACCGACATTGTAAACAAGCACAACAAAGCGTATGTGGCTGACAGCGATCTCAAAATAGCGCACGTTTCTTCTCCTTGATACAGAGCGTCTACCGCGCATGTGCGGAACTGCGATCGCAGCGCTGCAGCGGAGATAAATTGAAACGGAAATTACTTTCTGGACGTACCTCGTAGAAGGGAAATAATCAAATACACTGGCTAAAGCGAAAGCCTCATCTTATAAAAGCCGGTCGCTATCTAAAATAATTGAAACTCCAATTTTTTAGTTGTGGGAGGCAAACAAACGAGAAACAAGAAGAATGATCTCCCGTTCGAGAAAACGATCAATTCCACGAAAAAATGTGTATGACATAAATTGTGCGTTTTAACGAGGTCCACATTTTTTGGCAAACCGAAAGAGACAAAAAGCTATTACGCATTTTCTGTGTAATAAGTTTTTGTGTGTCTCTTAGGGTTTACCAATTATGCAAAATTCATCCAGAATAGAATTGTCTTTAGAGGCTATTCCCAGAAAATTCAAGATATAAATTTTGGTAGGTAAATATCTTTAATATACGATCTTTTAATCAATTTTGTTAGAGAAATTTTTGAGAAAATCAACATTTTCGAAAGTTGTACCATATAAATGGTAGTTAGGGGTGTTTTTTTTTTTTGTTTTTTTTAAATCTTCGTGTTGCATCCTTGGACGATACTGAATTTAAATGTCAAGTTTGGTATTTAACGGACTTTTTGTTTTGAGCTATGCTACCCAGAGACAGATACTGTATTCCAGTATTGCTGAACCGTACAGGGCATGTACCGGGAGTAATGACGTAATACCAATTAACTGCTTGTGTTTACGCAGGCTTCCACTCGAGGTCATCTGCATTCATTCTTCAGATAGGTAATACATATACACATTTACAAACATACAAACAGCTATTGCCAAAGTGAAGCCGGTACCCATGGCCGCGCTCATGAAGTGCCTGGCTTTGGTGCTTCGTGGCGCAGGGGATCGCGGGTTCGAATCCCGCCTTGGGCATGGGTGTTTGTAAATATTTGTGTAGCTATATGTAAAAATAATAAAAACAAATCTGTTGTGTTCCATTCACATGACTTTCTCTACATCTCTGCAACAAATCATTCTATTTACTTATCTAATCGAGAAGAAATTAGCAGAAATAGTCTTATTACTTGCTTCCTTGTTAGTAGAAGCGAAATAAGGGAGTACTATAAGTTAAAGCGATAATCATAAGCTGGTTGCTATGTGACTAAAGGTCCTTTGTTTGTATGGACTGGAGTTGAATAATTTCCGTATGAGAAGCGTATGTTTTTTAAAGCTGAAACAAAAAGCACGGAATATCTTAAAAAAAATCAACTGCACTAAAAAAAGTATATAACATAAATTGTATGTTTTAATGTGCTATAGATTTTCTGTGTGTTAAGTATTTGTTCATCTCTTACAGTTTAGCAGTTATGCAAAATTCCGTAAAATTCATCCAGAATAAAGTAGTCTTCAGAGGCTATTCCCAGAAAATTCAAGATATACATTTTATTTGTCATGTATATATTTTTAATATACGATATTTGAATCAAAATCGTCAACTCCATTTTTGAGAAAATTAAAATTTTCCAAAAAAAAATCCATGTAAAGGGTAATTGGCTGTGAGGGATTTTTTTTTTTTTTTTTTTTGTGAAAATCTTCGTATCATATCCTTGGACGATACCAAACTTAAATACTAAGTTTGGTATTTAATTTTGTTTTCGTTTTTGAGCTATGCTGCCCACAACATATTTCCGGTGAAATCTCGGTATCGAATTTTTGGTTGCAATGCAATACCTTCTCTATACACTATGTATATAGTATGGGCACTTTAGCGAGCTTGACCATGAGGACCGTCCATGTTGAGCTACCCGGTGTCACAGAATCCCATTCGACGATAAAATGTAAAGTTGTTTTCTGTGAAACATTTTTCCACATCTGAGTGCCGAAACCAGCGATGAGAAAAACCGCAACATTATATTCCTGGAGCGCAAGCTATTTCCGCTTTTATTATGACAAGCATTGTACATTATATTGAAAGAGAGGTCATGAATACGTGATGATATGGTCATGACGTGTCATACAATGAGAAATTCAGCGAATGTGCATCAACAACTGCATGCCTAAATAAGGAAGGACAATTGAAGAGCGACCATGTTTTTTAGCTTTAGTGCAGCATTCATGAATATTTTTGAGAATCATTCTTGCATTATAAAATATACAATACCGCAGCACTCATAAACATAACGTGCTTTTTTTTCTCGAAAGCTGTACATTAGTAATGCCTCAGGGGTTCGTTCATGGCGTGGCATTGCTCTGGCTAGCGGTAGGGTCCAATGTTTGACTCTGAAATTATCTCACATATTACCAAAATCTAATAGATATGGTTGTCTAGGAAAGAAATATTCTTGCGTGTTTCTTTACATATTCTGTAACAAACTATTGTTACGAAAGCTTACTAATTTTTACTTTCTCTAGCAGTAGTACTATAATGTACATAGTAGCTAAAGAGAGCATTGTATTCCACCTAAAAATTCGATGTCTAGATTTCACTGGAAATATATGTTTTGAGTACGAAAAAAGCATTTTGTACTAGAACATAGTGTATAAAGAAGGTAGGGAAGGGGGGCAATACCGGGTAGTGAGGCACAACCCGGTAGATGTTTTTTTTTAAACTGGAAAGTGCTACCATCTACCACTTCTTGACTGAACTGCATTCTCACATTGGCAGCAGTCAGAAGCAGGAGTTCAAGAATATAGTCGCATTATTGTGTCTGTAACCTTTACGATTACAAATTTCCGCGTTTTGAAGTAATTTAACTGAAATTTGAAGTCGGAGTTTAAGAGGTAAATATCTACAGCAACATATTTTACTTTTACTTCACTAAATTACAAAGATTGTTTTCAATGTCGTTACAATTCGGGAAGCAAGTCGTTATTGTGGTATGTCTTAAGAAGAACAAAATGGCGTGTGGGGGCAGAAGCGGGGGGCATAACCGGGCATAGACTTCGACCAGATATAGCTACTGGCACATTCTGACTATTTCCCACACTGGATGGTACGGGAAAGCATAGAAACACACCTTAAACCGAGACAGCGGCAAACATCTCAGCTCAATCTGGCAGACCCTAATTAGGATGCGGGGATTGGCAGACCACCAGCCAATAGGCGCGAGAGGGGCCAGCCTTTGCCCCCTCCCACTACAGTATAAAGAGCGCCCGGCCGCGCGTCGGAAACTGGATGTAAACGTATTGCAGGAGCTGACATCAGACCATCTACCGGTACTCTTGACAGTCAATGCTCCCTTCAGGCCAAAACCAGAACCCTTAAGATACAACTTCAATAAGGTGGACTGGGAAGAGTTCAAGGTTACGGTAGATCTCTGCCTACCAGAACTCCAAATTAACACGAACGAAGAACAGGACGAAGCGATCCAAAAACTAGAACTGTCCATCAACACAACTATTAATACATGCGTACCCTTAAAAAGACAATTCACGATTAATGCCAGATATCCCCAAGATATAAAAGAGATGCAAAAAGCTCAAAATAAAGCCAGGCGTAAATGGCAGAGAACTAGAAATCTAATACATCGAACAGAATATCATCATGCGCGCGAACTAGCAATTAACAAGGCCAGGACTTACATTAGAAATCAATGGAACGACACACTCGAAAATCTCAACCCCCAACAAAACACAGTATGGCGGATTGCGAAATCCGCACAAATATACCGCCACTTCAAATTAATAACACCATAGCAGAGACCCCCCAGGCTAAGGCCGAAGCGTTTGCGTTCACTTTAGAGGAGATATTCTCTCCCAATCCCGCGAACGGGCAAGACGATTTCATTCAAGAAGTCGAAGATGAAGCCCAAATCTTAGGTCAGAGAAGAACACACAACAAATTGCGAAAAACAAATGCGGGAGAAATAAGCTGGATTATAAAACACCTGCCAGCAAGAAAAGCACCAGGCCCAGACAAAATACCAAATGTGGTACTAAAGAATTTACCCAAAAGGGCAGTAACATTGCTTGCCAAAATATTCAACTACACGCTCCAACATGGCAGGTTTCCACCTGCATGGAAAGAGGCAAAAATCCTACTTTTCCCAAAAGTAAACAAAAATCTAGCACTACCAATCAACTACAGGCCGATCAGCCTATTAAATACGATGAGCAAGGTATTAGAAACAGTGATACTGAAGCGAATAAATTCACACCTGCACAAACAAAATATACTTATACCCGAACAGTTCGGATTTCGAGCTCACCATTCTACTACACTACAACTGTTAAGAATGACGGAGCAAATCACCAAAGGGTTCAACACAAACAAATGGACAGGTGCCCTCTATTTAGATATTGAACGTGCCTTCGATAAAGTATGGCATGCAGGGCTACTCAGAAAACTGAAAGTCTACGAAATTCCTGACACTGCTATAGCCCTAATTAGGGACTACCTCTATGAACGACGATTTCACACCTCAGTAGAGGACGCAGTCTCAAGCTCCAAACAAATCCGAGCAGGAGTTCCACAAGGAAGTATAGTGGGACCAACATTGTTCAATTTATACATAAACGACATGCCAGAATAAGTAAGAACCAACAAGTACATATACGCAGATGACACTGCTATAACCACACAATTCACTCAGCCACGAATAATACACTTACGCCTACAAAATGCTTTAGACTCACTTGAACCATGGTTCAAGAAGTGGAGAATTAAAGTAAATGCGAGGTAGACACAGGCTATAGTCTTCACTAAAAGAATACAGCACCGTAAAGGCAGAAACTTGCTACAACCGCTTAACTACCAAGGTGAAATTATCGAGTGGAAAGACCAAGTGACCTACTTAGGTCTTGTCATGGACCAAGGCCTAACCTGGAGTAGGCATATAGCTAAGGTCAGAGCCAAGGCTAGTGGTCAACTAAACAGACTATATCCCATCATCAATCTCAACAGCCAATTAAAATTAAACATGGGAATTACCCTATATAAAACGCTAATAAGAACCATCATTACGTACGCATCCCCTGTATGGGGCTATGCTGCAAAAACGCACATACATAAATTACAAACACTCCAGAATAGAATAATTAGAATAATTGCCAAACAACCCCCAGTAGCGCCGGCTTATCTCCTTCATGAGGAGCTAAAACTGCATTCAATTGAGCAGTTCATAAAAAGCCAAAGTTACAACCTGTATAAGCGTAAAGCAAGAAGCAACAATGATCTAATACAAGAACTAGGCACCTATGAAGCAGAAAATAACCAACACAAGAGACCGCTCTCTCTATTTGACAGAACCCTCGGCCTAGGGGAACCCGATTTAAATATACAAGAATATCTAGAATCGCTAGTAAGAATTCCATAATAAAATTACCCAGGAATGTGTCTACGACATTAGTTTGGTGGCCCTTGAAGTCCTTACTTTCTGAGTCAAGGCGGATCCGGGGGTTTGAGGGACCCCCACTCTACAGCGACCTGGCAGACCACTAACGGACATTCTCTGGTATTTAGATAATAGAATGTAAGTAATAAGAATAAGTGTTTTTACAGGTAAAGCAACATTGGGCATGGCCAACACTTGGATGGGTGACCACTAAGGCCATGAGAAACCAATGATGTCTCTGCTAAATGACTACGCCCTATCTAGTTAAAGGGTTGAACACAACTAATAACTAATGACTTCGCCAGACAGGGCAGCAGTAGTTGTAAAAATATAACTAGCTTAGAATTTATACAAAAATGAAATATCTAAATGACTATGTCCTTATGTTACAGGGCTGCAGACATACGAAATGTACCAACGACTTTACCCGAAAGGGCAGAAAATGTTATACTGACTACGTCCTTTTGTTACAGGGCTGCAGATATATACACACACAATATGTACTTATTCCTCACCACAAATCTTCCAAGGGCGCAATCAGGGCTCCGGTCGTGTTTGCGTCCTAGCCCTCACTCTCTCCTGGCTATGGCCTTTGGCTAGCCATAACACCCGCTCCTTGAATCCGCAGGTGCAACAAGCGGTACTGCAGCATTCCTACACCCGAATTCTCTCCGGTGGAATGGTTTTTAGTGGGTATTGCCAGTTTAGGGCGACCCCCACACTTGGCAGAGCTATCCCCTCTGTCGCCTGTAGATTGGGTTTTTCCACTCCACTCGAAAAAAAAAAATGTCGGAACACAGTTCACCTGGCACTGTCGTGATGAGAGCACACGCCCTGAGGAAGCCCCACATAGTGAGGCGAAACGTCGGCAACATTTCAAGCCAAGACTAGGCCTTCCCGGAAGACCAAGATACCAAAAACATGTGTTGTCAGTTCCCTGTCTTAAAAGACTTCCCTCATTGTCAGGAAGACGCCGCGGGACAACAGCTTTCCTTACAGCGTCACCATATAAGGTTGAGCTTCAGAAAAAGGCAAATACACAACCTAAGTCACCAGCAATTTGCAGAAAGTCGCTTCAGTCTAAGTTTGGTGAAACAACAAGAGCAAAGAAAGCCAAATATGGCGACGAAAATTCTAGCGATAGCCAGTGCTCTTATTGCAAGGAGAAATATAGTGAGACAAAACGAAATGACGACTGGATTCTGTGTGTGAAGTGCAACAGATGGGCCCATGAAGTTTGCACAGGCTGGCCCCAAAAGACATTGAAATATTTTGAAAATAATGACTGTTAAGCACAGAAAAACTGTAGTACCCGGTTGTGCCCCACCGTTGTAACAGTTCTGCCCCTACCCTAGGGGCAAAACCGTATTTTGCAAACAAAAACCTTTTAATTTGTATTAGGTATGTGAAAAACATGGAAACAAAGCACATGTTTTAAAATGTTCACAATACATGATACAATAATTTACAATAAAGTGCATTTCTTAAAACATTATATGTTATGATCAATTATAATTTATTGTTAAATACCCGATTCTGCCCCCCTTCCCCTATTGTATTGCACCGCAAAAAATTCGATACCGAAATTTCATCGGAAATACACGGTTTGGGTTCCCCTGAATAAAAAAATTGATTCTTAGTAAAAGGTCCATGTCTGCGTGTGTATGTATGTGTCTGCGGATGGCATAGATGAAAAACTAAAATACGTTAAATACTAAACTTGGCATTTATTTTTAGTGTCTTCCAAAGATGCGACACGAAGATTATCATAAATATCTCCCCCCTCCCCAAAAACTGCTCTTTACATGATTTTTTTTTTTTTTAAATTTTGTTTCTCTCAAAAATGACTAACGATTTTAATTAAAATGCCACATATTAAAAATATATACATCACAAATAAAATGTGTTAGTGCATATATATATATTCAATTTCCGGGGAAAAACCCTGAAATTTTTTTTTATTCTGGACGAATCTTGCAGAAGTTTGCATCACGGTTAAACCGTTATTAGAAAACTGTAGATCTTGTTAAAACACATAATTTATGTCATATTGGTTTTCTTGGTTTTTAGATACTCTGTGTTTTTAGTTTCAATTTTAAACTACCTAAATTTTCTCTAACAGAACTATACAAAGCTAATCTAACCTCAATTGTTTCAAATAACGTCCAGCTTTTAAAACATTTAACTATCGCCTTAGCCTAGTGTATTCCCTTATTTCTCTTCTGCTTACAAGGAAGCAAGTAATAAGAAAACTTCTGCTAAATATTATGTCTTATATATATAAGAATAATTTCTTGTAAGAACAGTTATACAACAGCTGGAGAGCGTTATATGAATGGGACGCATATGATTTTTCTACTTGCTGCAGAGTACACAGGTAAATTAAATTCTTTACCCTTTGACTACTGCGGTTCTCAGTGTCCCATTCTAAATTGGGCGTGAAAAACCGCTTAATTTTGTTCAGGGATCTCTTTATTAGACTTGAACTGTAAATGCATAACACGAATATTTTGATACCGAGATACCGAGATTTCACCGGAAATATATATTATAGGGTCCCCTGTATCCAAAAAAAAGCATTTTCAGAAAAAGGTCCGTGTATCTGTGAACACGATAACTCAGAAACTAAAACTTGATAAAATGCCAAATTTGGTATTTAAGTTTGGTTTCTTACAAGGATGAAACACGAAGATTTTCAAGAAAATCCCCCTACCCCAACTACCCTTTACAATGAATTTTTTCGAAAAGTTTGTTTTTCTCAAAAAAGGATCTAACGATTTTGAATAAAATATCGTTTATTAAATACATTTACCTGACAAATAATATATATATCTTAAATTTTCTGGCAATAGCCTCTGAAGACTACTTTATTCTGGATGAATTTTACGGAATTTTGCATAACTGCTAAACCGTAAGAGATGGACAGAAATTTACTACACAAAAATGTAGATCACATTAAAACACACAATTTATGTTATATACATTTTTTCGTGGAGTTGGTAGTTTTTTAGATATTCCTTGCTTTTGGTGTCAGCTTTAAAAAACATATGTTTTTCTCATACAAGAATTTGTTGACTCCTGTCCATAAAAACAAAGGAACTTTAGTCACATTAACAACCAGCTTTGGACTATCACTTTAGCCTATGGTACTCCCTTATTTCGCTTCTACTTACAAGGAAGCAAGTAATAAGACTATTTCTGCTATTTTTTTTCTCGATTAGCATGAAGTAAATAGAAGCATACGGTTTGTAATAATAATTTGTTGGAGAGATGTAGAGAAAGTCATGTGAATGGAACACATAGGATTTTTTTTTCTTCTGAAGGAATCCATTGATTTTTACGCCCGAAAATATCCTCGCCCTCCGCCGGATTTTATCTCACAATATTGGGAACCAGAGTCTAGCATGTTACCCCTAGACCATGGAGGATGACTAATGCATACGTAGAGAAGACCATAATGCATAAGAATAGGGAATTTAGTATCTATTCTCTCTATATCTGTGCCAAGGACCCAAAATCCGCTCCCCCATGTCTGGGATCGATTCATTGCCCATTGCCGGTAAACAAGTCATTATAATCTAGCCCTCAGCACTCGGTGCGACGCAGGACCTGCACGCTATATGCTGGTCTTATGCTACATTATGCAGACGCAATGTAAGCGCAAGAGTTTGGACTCACATTATTTAATGTAAGCATTCACATAGAAACACGCAAGGTGCAACGCAAGAGTTATAAACTCCAAACTTTATCCTTGCGTTATGTACAAAATCTGGTTCTTTTCTCTATGCATTACCTATGGAATCAACAACAGACGATCGCATTACAATATTTTGCACGGCCTGCTGTACATGCTCTTCTATTTGACCGTGCAGTTCCGCGCCATTTCTAATTTCCCTCAAGAGGTTATGACAGTCACCTTGCGAAACCATTGATTTAATGGATGCAATTATCATCTGTGTCTAGATTCCTTGGTTCTCATAAATTGAAGGCGCAGACAGATAATTCTAGTTCTTTAAATGTGTAGTTTTGTCATTTTCTGCAGTCTCTATACTTGTACAATTTAGATTAATTTTGAATGAGGAATTTATTGTGACGTCACTGCCTGAGCGTCAGTTATTTATTGGATATATTATTCAATTTGAAACTTGCGGTGAGCTTGGAAGATATCCGTATTTAATTTACAGATCCAGAAACCCGTGCCAACTTCTTGCGTTACACTTGCGATTACATTGTGAATGGTCTTCCCTCACGCTTGCGTTTATGCTGCATTACGTCTGCGCTTGCATCTCATTGTGAATGTAGCATTAAAATCGTTCCATACTCTGTCCATGACATCGTAAGGAATAACTGCAAATTGACAAGACCAAAAAATGATGTACTGAATATTTCGAATTAATAATATCGGATAGCTCGAAAATGGGAATTAGGAATAAATGCATTCTGAAGAGATTTTTTTTTTAACGCCAACATCTGTGGCACAGATTCAGGGGCTTCCACTCTGATCCATGGATCTTTTCGTGGTTTTCCCGGGTCGTAATGCGATAGCTGCGATAGTTCATCTTTTTCCACAACTTTCCTGTACATCACTTCCAGTACCTATTTTGTTGTTATATATATCAGGGTTGAACTACAGGTGACGGCGTTCGGTAGGTTGAGGCTGGGCGATGACAGTGTATCTCTTGCATTTTTGGGGGACTTCTGTGTCAGATGTGCCTTCAGATAACTCGGGCTTGTGGGTGGGGCTTGGATGCGTTCGATCTTTAAACTAGGAACTCCCGACAACACTTGCACCCATGGTCATCTCACTCTCCCTTGTAGCGGTCACGTAAGTCGCAAAGGGCCAAATGGCTTACGTGCGCTGCCATTTCAGTGCCATAGCGACCAGCTGTTAAGCGACTGTACCTTTACCCTAACATTCCATATCTATTTCCTTTGTACGCACAGTAAGCTTTTGTAAGAACAGTTTATTACAGCTTTTACTTTCTCTACACATGCACATGCAGATGTACATAGAGAAGATATTGTAATTCACCCTAAAATTCGATATCGACATTTCACCTGAATACATTTTTTAGTTCAATAAATCTAAAAAATTATTTCGGTGAACACGATAACTCAAAACCGAAAAGTAGGTTGAGGACTAGGAACTCGAAGATTTTCAAGAAGATACCTACTTCCCAAACTGTCCTTTACATGGAAGGTTTTCGGAATATTTTTACTTTCTTAAAAATTGTTGTAACGATTTTGATTAAAATGCAATAAATTATAGATGTTTACATGGAAAATAAAATGCAGATCCTGAATATCTTGAGAATAACCCCTGAAGTCCTCTTCATTCTGGGTGACTTTTGTATAACTCGTAAACCGTAAAAGGTATATATGTTAGAATGTTTGTAAAACTATTTCCGAGATAATGCCTGTTATTGGTGTCAATTTTAAAGTACCTAAACTTTTCTGAAGCGGGATATACCCTCCTTGCACCTCTCTTTTGTTTTACTCCTGGCTTTGTAAAGACTATCGCATTTTATTGACAATTCGCATGGCGACATCTTTTAAAAGATTTGACTATCGCTTTAGTCTAGTGTACTCCCTCATTTTTCTTCTGTTTTCAAGAGAACAAGTAATACGAAAATCTCTGCTTATGTTTGTCTTGATTGGCATGAAGTAGATAAGATAATAATATTTTGTAAAAATAGTTTTTTTGCTGAACATGTACAGAGAGTAATGTGAATATACATGCTGTGAAATCTCGCCATACAATACACGTCCCCTACTTACTTTATGTAGAACAGAAAGTAAAAATCTGATGTTTCCATTTACATGGCTTTCTCTACATATCCCAAACATTTTTTTTCCATCTACTTATTGCTAACCGAGATAAAATTGGAGGAATGTCCTTATTACTTCCTTATGAGTAGAAAGAAAATAATGGAGTACACTAGGCTAAAGCGAAAGTCAAATCTTTTAAAAACTGATTGCTTTGTGATTCAAATGTCATTGTTTGTACGTCCAAAAGTTAACAAATGCCTGAGTGAAAAAATACGAATTTTAAAGCTGAAACCAATAACAAGGAATGACTCAAAAACGTCTATCTCTACAAAAAACGTATATGACTTTAATAATGTATTTTTACGAGATGTACATTTTTACTTTCTCTACACGAACTACGTACATAGTGTATAGAGAAGGTATGTATTCCACCCAAAGATTTGATATCGAGATTTCACTGGAAATACATGCTTTGGGTCCCCATGAATCCGAAAAATTCATGCGAGGAAAAAGGTCCGTGTGTGTGGTGTGGGTGTGCCTGTGGACAGCATAGCTCAAAAACGAAAGGGCCGATAAATACCAAATTTGGTATTTAAGTTCAGTATCTTCAAAGGATGCAACAGGAAGATGTTTAAGAAAATCGCCCCACTCCCAACTTTCCATTACATGTAATAAATTTTTAAAATTTTAGTTTTCTCAAAAATGGCTCTAACGATTTGATTAAAATATCGGATATTAAAAATATTTACATTAAAAATAAAATGTATATCTTCAATTTGCTGGGAATATCCTCTGAAGACTACTTTATTCTGGATGAATGTTACGGAATTTTGCATTACTGCTAAACCGCAAGAGATGGACAAAAACTTACCGCACATTAAAACACATAATTTATGTTATATACATTTTTTTCGAGGAGTTGATCGTTTTTGCGATATCCCTTGTTTTGGTTTCAGCTTTGAAAAACTTATACTATTCTCATACAGGAATGTGTCAACTCCTGTCCATACAAACAAAGGCACTTCAGTCACGTAGCAACCAGCTTTTGACTATCATTTTAAACTATGGTACTCCCTCATTTCGCTTCTACTTACAAGGAAACAAGTAATAAGGCTATTTCTTCTAATTTTTTTCTCTAAGTAAATAGAAGCATAATCTTTATAACAATAATTTGTTGCAGAGATATAGAGAAACTCATGTGAATGGAACATGAGTAGAGTATTAGGGTATTTCCAGCGAATTTTCGGTATCGAACTTTTGGATGCAATACAATACTATTGCTTGTTAAAAAAGTAAGAATATTTAATGGGTTACAGTTTTGAAATAGGATTCTTACAAACGAACCTTGATGGTGCAACTTTTCTGGCCAATAGGTTTCTATGTCTGCCTTGATTTCTATCGCAATGAAAACCTTCTACGTCGCCTTACAGGGGTGGAATACAATATATCAATTGCGGCTTAGCGATTAGGAATTGCCAACTACCAACAAGGGAATACTGCAGAACGTACATACATGCTCTACAATCCATTGTGATGCAGTACTAGCGCTCCACAAACGGAACCGTTTTCGTTTAGAAGCTCCGTTTATTGCGTCAACGGAGTTACAGTACTAACTTTTAACCACCGATTGTTTTCATCAGGAGGAAATTAACAACCACAACCTTCTTTCTATCCAATTTTACGAGGACCTTTTTTTCAACCTCCGATAGACTATAAATAAAAGACAAGTTCATAGAAAACAATTATTTTATTACTAAAAGTTTTGTACACTTATGATTAATTTTCATTATAATCACCAAAAAGATTGAGACATTTAACGTACTTATGCACAAGATTTGGTAAACCCAGTTCACAAAAATGTTGCCGCCAATGATTTCAAATGAGCATTGACGTTGTTTTGAAAATCTTCGAACTTTATGACGTTTACGGAGAGTCATTCAAAACAAACGAAGAGGAATGCCGACTTCAGGAGTTGTGTTGATCCATGACAACGCTCGTCCACACACTGCTGGCACAACCCATCGGCTTCTCGGACAATTACAATGGGATATTTTCAATCATCCGCCGTAAAGTCCTGACGTGGCACCCGATGACGTTCACCTTTTCCTTGAACTGAAGACGTAGCTAGGAAGGCAGCACTTTCAAACCAACGAAGATCTTCAAAACAACGCCAATACTCATTTGAAATAATTGGCGGCAACATTTTTTGAAGCGGGTATTGCAAAGCTTGTGCACAGATACGATAAATGTCTCAATATTTTCGGTGATTATGTTGAAAAGGGTACAAAACTTTTAGTAATAAAATAACTATTTTCTATGAACTTGTCTTTTGTTTATAGCCTATCGGAGGTTGGAAAAAAAACGACCTTCGTATAATTGTTTGCTTTTATCTTCAGAAAAGTGTTACTTTAACAATTCCAGATAAATTCATTGCATCAATCCCAACAAAGTTACTACTGAAGCATTTATATGCCTTTCGGTCCCGAAATACGAGGGGCGATCAACAAACCCTTAGAAAAAGATTAAAAAAATCTAATGTGTACCATTCACATGACTTTCTCCATTATTCTTAAAAAGCTTATACTTCTATTTACTTTATGCTAATCAGAAAAAAAAAAATAGCAGAAATAGTCTAATTACTCGCTACCTTGTTAGTAGAAGCGAAATAAGGGACAACCGTATGTAAAAGTCATACTCAAAAGCTGGTTGATGTCAATGAAGTTCCTTTGTCTATATGGATAGGAGTTGACAAATTCATGTATGAGAACAGTAAACGTTTTTCATAGCAGAAAACAAATATAAGGAATGTCACAAAAACGACGAACTCCACGAAAAAAATGTACATAACATAAATTGTGTGTTTTAATGTGCTCTACATTTTTTATGTAGTAAGTTTTTGTCCATCTCTTACGGTTTAGCAGTTATTCAAAATTTAGTAAAATTCATTCAGATTAAACTACTCTTCAGAGGCTATTCCCAGAAAATTCAAGATATACATTTTATTTGTCAGGTAAATATGTTTAATATACGAAATTTTAATCAAAATCGTTAGAGCCATTTTTGATAAAATCAAAATTTTCAAAAAAAGTTCCATGTAAAGGATAGTTGGGAGTGGGGGGATTTTTCTAAAAATCTTCGTGTCGCATCCCTAGGAGATACTAAACTTAAATACCAAGTTTGGTATTTTACCGACTTTTCGTTTTTGAGTTATCGTGTTCAAACACACACGGACCTTTTTGTGAAAATGCTTTTTTTGGATATTGGGGACCCTAAAACATATATTTCCGGTGAAATCTCGGTATCGAATTTTTTGGTGGAGTGCAATACTTTCTCTATACACTTAGTGCATAGTGCGTATGGAGAAAGTAAAAATGATGAGCTGCATTCATGTGACGTTCTCTACATCTCTATAAAAATTATTGTTAATAAGCTTATGCTTCTATCTACTAAATGCTAAAATATTAGTAGAAACGGTCTTATTAATTAGTTCCATAAATAGTAGGTGAGAAATAAGGGAATACACTAGGCTAAACCAAGTGTAATATTTTAAAATGTGGTTGTTATGGAATTGGAATCCGTTTCCTTGCGTGACCAAGAGTTGAGAAGTTCCCGTATGAGAAAAGTTCAAGTTTTTTAAAACTGAAATAAGTAACAATGAATATCTCAAAAACCGCCAACTCCATAAAAAAAGAATATGACATAAATTATTTGTTTTATTGTGATCTACACTTTTGTGCAGTAAGTTTTTGTCTATCTCTTACGGTTTACTAGTAATGCATACATCAAAAAAAGTCATCCAGAATAGAGAGGTCTTTACAGGCTAGTCCCAGAAAATGTAAGATATACATTTCATTTGTCAGGTAAATATTCTTAATATATGATATTTTAATCGAATTCGTTACAGGCATTTTTCAGAAATTTTAATTTTAGAAGGATCTCCATGTAAAGGGTAGTTGGGGGTCCGGGATTTTCTTCAAAATCTTCAGGCTGCTTCCTTGGAAGATACCGAGCTGAAAATCTAAGTTTAGTGTTTAAAGGTCTTATCCTTTTTGAGCTATGCTGCCCACAGACACACACGGACCTTATATAAAAATCTGATGTATTTCATTCACATGACTTTCTCTACATGTCTGTAACAAATTATTGTTACATAGCTTATGCTTCTACTTACTTTATGCTCATCGAGGAAAAAATAGCAGAAATAGTCTTATTACTTGCTTCCTTGTAATTAGAAGCGAAATAAGGGAGTACCATACGTTAAAGTGATAGCCAAAAGATGGTTGGTGGTTCTTTTGTTTCCATGGATGAGAGTTGACAAATCCCTGTATGAGAAAAGTAAGTTTTTCAAAGCTAAAATCAAAAACAAGGAATATCTAAAAAACGAACAACTCCGCGAAAAAATATGTATAACATAAAGAGTGTGTTTTAACGTGCTCTACATTTGTTGTGTGGTAAGTTTTTGTCCATCTCTTCCGGTTTAGCAGTTATGCAAAATTCCGTAAAATTGACCCAGAATAAAGTAGTCTTCAGAGGCTATTCCCAGAAAATTTAAAATATACCTTTTATTTGTCTGGTAAATATCTTTAATATACGATATTTTAATTAAAATCGTTAGAGCCATTTTTTAGAAAATCAAAATTTTCGAAAAAAAATTCCATGTAAAGGGTAGTTGTGGGTGGGAAGATTTTTCTCAAAATCTTCGTGTCGCAGCCCTGGAAGATACTAAACTTAAATACCAAGTTTGGTATTTTACCGACTTTTCGTATTTGAGTTATCGTGTTCACAGACACACGGACACACACACACACACATACACACGGACCTTTTTGTGAAAATGCTTTTTTTAGATAGAGGGGACCTTAAAACATATATTTCCGGTGAAATCGTGGTATCGAACTTTTTGGTGGAGTGCAATACCTTCTCCATATACTATGTACATAGTACGTATAGAGAAAGTAATAATTATTTTGGTATATTCGTTTTATTTTGCAGCATGATCTCCTTTTAGCTCGATAAACCTTTTTAGCGGTCGTCTCCTTAGCACGGTGGTAGCGCAGCTGGCTACCAATCGGGAGACCTGGGTTCGATCCCCAGTACCGGCCTGGGGATTTTTCCCCCGCTGGGAGACCTGGACCGGGGTGCACTCAGCCTCGTGAGGTCCCTGGGGGGCCAATTGAGGAGCTACTTGATGGAGAAGTAGCGACTACAGGTCGTGAGGACCGCATTAACCGGCCGGGAGGGGCTCGAGGCGCTGACCACGTCTTACCCTCTAATACTGCACCCCATCCATGACGTCTGTAGTGGACCGAGATGGGGCACGCAGCGGCCGGGTGGTAGGCCAAGGTTCCCCGTGAGCTGCCGTGCCATGGAGTTATGTTAAACCTTTTTTCAAAATAAAGGTTTTTTCCAGCGTTTCTCCAAGTGCTTTAAGCCTTCCAAAGTGTAGAATTTCGGAATGTCCTCAAAATAGGCACCTGTTTAGGAGATGGCCTCTTCGTTGGACGTGCATCGTTTTACACTGAGCCCTGTCTTAAGTTTTGAAATAAAAAAAAATCTGATGTATTTGAGTCACATGACTTTCTCCACGTCTCTGGTACAAATTATTGTTAAAAAGATTATTCTTCTATTTACTTTATGCTAACTGAGAAAAAATAGCAGAAATTGTCTTACTACTTTTGCCATTTAAGTAGAAGGGAAATGACGGAGTAGCATAGATTAATGTGATAGTCAAAAGCTTATTGCTATGTGATTGTAGTAACTTGGCATGTATGTACATGAGTTCACAAATCCGCGTAAGAGAAAAGTACCTAAAGTATTTTAACGCCTAAATAAATAATAAGGCATATCTCAAAAATGTCCAACTAGATGAAAAAATGTATATAATATATCTTGTGTGTTTTAAAAAGATCTACATTTTATAATAAGTAAGAATTTGTCTATCTCTTGCGGTTTACCAGCAATGTAAATTTCCGCAATATTCATCCAGAATAAAGATGCCTTCAGAGGCTTTTCGCAGAGAATTCAATATTTACATTTTATTTGTCATGTAAATACCTTTAATATACGATATTTTAATCCAAATCGTTACAGCAATTTTTGAGAAAAATCAACATTTTTTAAACATTTTCAAGCAAAAAATAGTTGCGGGTGGGGGGATTTTCTTGAAAATCTTTGTGTCGCAAGTAGTATTACATACGGATTATCAAGGTCGACTAACGATAATTCTGCCACCAGAGGGGATTAAGCGCTAGTGTCGCGTTAATCCACCGCAATAAGAAAATGGCGGGAAATACGAAAAAAAATCCGAGGTGTGGTTTATCGGATTATCTCTTAATCCGTTGAAGAAGGGGACAATGGAGTAAGAGTTAATCCGCTAATCCATACCTTCGCAATTTTCAAATTTCCCGCCATTTTCTTAATGCGGTGGATTAACGCTACTGCACGCGTAGAAAAAAAGGCAGCATTATCGATAATCCTATTTGCCAATCCGTATGGAAAACCTAATAAACAACAAGTTCATATCACAGATATATTTATTACATATTCTTATGCAATACAATATTGAATACATGCAAAAAACTGATTTTTTTTAAGAAACGACATGCACAATTGTTTATATATATTTTTGTCTTTAGCTAGCTTTGAATATCACACACTGACTAGTCTTCACACGAAGAATGTTACTGGAGGTTGCCATGACGTGTTGCAGACTGTGGTGAAATCCACCCATGCTGTGGTATAAGTGTTGGAACGGGGAGAAGGAGGGAGGGATAAGAAATGGAGGGGGATAATAGACGTTGCTTTTTTCATACGAGATGCTTTTGAAAGTGGTGGCCTCTTCTTCTTCTTCTTGAAGAAAAATGGCCTCCCTTACGCTGTATATGCAATCCCCATGCACGAGATCCGGAAGATGTTATTCTTCCGAGGTGCACAGTGAGGCATTGACCAAAACAAAGGTGCCCATTTCTTTTAAGGCTAAGCATTTCTTTCGGTGACACATATTGCTGCTCGAGAAAAATGACGTAAATACCTTTTTTAGGCAAAAATTGAAAAAGATGATCGGTGAAATCTGTGTCCTGCACTTGTTCAGGACGCCAAAGGTGTGCTTTAAACTGCCTTTCGATGAGGTCCATGTTGGAAAAGACGAAGTGGATGCCGTCCTCACAGCTATGGCATTTTAAGGAGATAGAATTTCCTTCGAAAGAGCCGTCGATGAATCTTAGAGCATACGGGGCAGTCTTCTTTGGATGATCCTCTAGCTCATAATTCTTGAACACCTCTGTCCCATACTTGATGTGATGTGATGGAAGACTGAGAGGGGAAAAGGTGGGGAAAGGAGAAAATATTTTAAGGATGGTGATGACGTAGGATATAATGCCCAAGGGAGATTTTAAGATAATGATTAACCTCTAGGAAGGTTCTAAAGTTTGCGGATCGGATGTACTTTGTGAAGGCCGTGAAATTCATGGAGTCATAGGGTACCCCGGAATTAAAGACGTGAAGCATATACTTTTGGAAAGCCGAGATTTGGTTATGAATGTTGGCCTCCTCTTTCTTCTTGTGAAACAAGATGTCTGAAATGATCTTATGTAGATCGTCCAATACGTCCCATTCTTCTCGGTTTAGAGAAATGGAGTGCCCCCTCTGGTCTGTGAGATCGACAATGAGTGTGCCGAAGACGGTATTGAATCTGGCGGAGATGCGGCCCGAGATTTGGAGCTGATGCAGATTCATTTTGGGGGTTGTGAAGGCGGTATTGAATAGCGGCTTTGACATCGACGAGCTGCTGCCACTCCTCCACATCTAGGACCACGGCTGGGCGGGCTCCACATCTTGCAATGGCCACCTGTAGTTAGAAAGGTGCCAGAGGCGAGAACCGGCGCACACACATTTGGATTGCGCAACATTGAGAAAGAAGATGTCGGAAAACGGTCCAATAACAGATGAAGGCTTGCAGGAATCGTCCACCTCTGATTCTGATCGGCTTCATTTCCTCTCCACTGGAACAAAAATCAGAAAACACAAAGCATTAGATAGGAGAAATTGAGAATGGTTATGGCAAATGTTTAAGAAAAACTTAGAAGAGGAGCTTACCTAACGGAGCAGCTGTCGGTCTCTCTGCCCATGATGCACCGTGACTCTGGGCAGCGTCCTCGAAAGCGCAGGGCTTATATGGGCCGAAATTAGTTCTAAAAACACAATAGCGCGGGTGATTAGAGAGAGAGGGAGAGAGGGAGGGACAGAGAGAGGTCGAACCAATTTGTAACCATACTTACCCGCAATGGTTGGCAGGACTGTCCCGGTTTTGAGCATGATGCGAGACAAATGATTGTAGGAACGAAGAATGACTAGATCGTTATAATGATAATCTTTGGTGCGAAATTTTGGAAAAAAATACATCTTTTGATGCACCCGAGCAGCGGGTTGAAAGGTAATCAATGACGAAATGACCGCCGGTAGAACTGTAATCACCCTGAAGCCTGATGGAGTTGTGTGACCAAATGGTGCCTCAGGAATTCTTTAACCAGTTAAGAATGTGTGGAACAAATGGGCTTAGACCGTAACTGTCGAAATACTCCCCTCTTCCCCCGGGGCCGACATAGATGCAGACCCAATGGTTTCCCGGGTTTGTGTCGGGGTCGGTATTAATGACAATGGCACAAGGAGAGCCTAGGCGAGAGGCAGTACGAGACCACTGATTGCTAGCAAAAACACCTAAAAAGAACGGGCGCGTAGCGGGGCACGCAGAAAGGAATCGCTGAAGATGGGACGTGCTCATGACGCTAGAATGGATCTGTTAGCGTGTATTTCAATGGTACGGTGGATCTCCGCTAGCAAAAGAAGCACAGCGGGTTCTGATAAGGGTTTAGAAAATCCAACGCTTAAAGATACAGTGCCATTGCGCTGTCCAGAAATGGAGGAGGCGTTGGCGCTCATGTCGGCAGTGAGATCAAACACCAAAACGGTGTAACCATGAGGGTATTGCTGTCTAGAGATGGAATGACCCTCGTCCCTAAAGTTAATGCCAAGACATCCTGAAGAGTTTGAAAGCATTGCATGAAGTGCTCGCCGTCAAAATCGGGTTGTAGTGGTTGCGACGGAATAGGTTGGCCATTTACATTCATTTGAAACGAATTCATTTTAAAGCGTTGAAGGTTAAATAGGTTGGAGGAATAGCTCCCGTTGTAGGCCTTGCCGGTGACCATGGCGACGACAACCCATCGAGGAACTTCCCAATAAACACGTCATTAAAGGACATTCCACTAGACCCCTTTGGAACGCTGAGAGAGTGAAAGCTGACATCCTTGCGTTGCTCTTTGCCAGAACAGCCTGATGGGCAATTTTAATAGTGCGAGAAGGTCTTACCGTTTTCAAATGCAGCTTTGCCGATTGAATATAGGTGGATCCTTTGAAATCTTTAACGTTCGAGAAAAGTTGAAACTGGGGTGATGACGGGGTGAGTTTGACGGTCACACTGACATTGTTTAACAGCAGGTTATCTTGGCGAAAGAGTGCGTTGGAAAGACAGCCTATGATTTGCACTACCCTCCCCTCCTTAGTAAATCCGTATCACCATTGAAACCCTGCATTGGCCTCCCACGTATCCATGATACCTGCAGTGTCCTCACGCCATAGGCCCACCTGAAGTCTGGTATTCATAGCATCCTCGGCGTAGTTTAAGAGAGTTTCAAGGTACGTTCTGTAGGGGTAACCAGGTTGCGGGAGAGAAACAGTAACATTGTTGAGGGAAACCTCTACTGTTGAAACAACGCATTGAGGGCATTGTTGATCAGGGTAGCGTTCACATTGGCTTTGATCGGTTCGCCATCGGCATCTACAATACGAATTTTTAGCTCGAGCACCACATAGGTGAGATCCAGATAATCGTCGGCATTGCCCGAGTAGTTAAACGTGATTGGAGCATTTTTCATGGGCGTGTTTTGAGGACTTAGAGCTATGAATCGGGACTCTTCTACGTTCATTTGAACGGGAAGATCCTTAAAAAGATCTAATTCGGAGCTCATGTTCACGGCTGTCTCGGCCATTATGAAAATATGTCCTGAAACTTGCGCCTCTTGCGAACGGGCTTAGACTGTTTTCTTCTTGTGATTTTTGCACGTTTTATTTCTTTGAGACGCCGCAATCCGGAGCTGAGCATGGAATCAATCTTTTCGTCTGCTTTTCTCTTAAAGTTAGATCGCGCCTCTTTTAGCCTAGACCTGAATGCCTCTTTTGGAGATCTGCCGGAGGCTGCAACTTCAGGCAGTACGTTTGCTCCCACTTTCAACGCCTCCCTTCGAATAGCTTTGGTGCCGCTTTTTAGAAAGGGCAGAACAGTTCTAAAGAGGCCTCCAAGAGCGGAGAATATCCCACTACCCTTTTGATATCGTTTCCCCCTGAAGAGAATGAAATCGCGATCGCCTAGCGCTCCGCCGGCTTGATTGAGATAATACCGGGTAACCGTTGTCACATCCATAATTATGACCGAGGTTTCGGTCTAAACGTGAGCACTATAGTGGAGGAAAATCCGTCTGCAAATCGCAAATTTCGCCGAATCCGTTTCTTAAATCTATGTTCACCGTCTTGAAATCGTGCTGGACAAGGGGAACCCAATTGAGCGGAAAGAAAGACTTTTCATCTGTCATGTACGTGTTGTTGCTTTTTTCATACTCCACGGCCACGCTTTCGATGACCTGTGCAAAAGTGTCGCCTACTAACTGAGGGACGACCAGATTGCAATATATAAACATTTCGTATGGAAACCCCATGTACGGGTCTACAGGAGCTTTCCCTGCTTCTGAAGAACGATATTGGTGAAGGGTTCGAATCCGAGCATGCTTGCCAGTGCAGGAGACAGCTTTAAACAGTGAATGCGGTGCACACTTCCTTCACGAATTTTGGGAACGGTTCCTTTGGCCGATGCGGAGGAGTCCCAGGCGGGCGCTGTAGCGCCCGCACCGCCCGGTGCTGCCAGCGTGCTCGTATCAGCGGTTTTTTTAGGTCGGGAGTTCAAAGAGGTGCCTGGCTTAGGATTTTGCGTTGCCCTTGGAGCATCTGACATGAATGCATCGTCCGCTATAGGGCGAAGAACCGAAATGGGCAAGGCGTTTTCCACGTAACCGTCAAATGGGAGATTTGGGAACTGTTCTCGGTGGATGACTTCTGCATTTAGCTTAATGGGTCTGGTAACATCGTGGTGTAATACATCGCCGACTTGCAAATGCTCGTTAATGACGGAATTTACACTGGCCACCAGTTCGTTTGGATTGTAAACGATGGCTGGTGGCAATTGCAAGCTAAATTTAGATTGAGTCGGATTGAGGGTCAAGGTGTACTTTGTACCTACGATTTGCCCATCTTGCTTGGAAACGTTATAGAATTTAACGGGGTACCGGACCTTTTGCAATGCCACCTCCCTTTCGCCCTGCAATACGATTCTCTCGGGCAGAAGCGGACTGCTCACTTTAGCGATGGTTGTCCTTTTCCTACCCATTCTTCAACCACAATAAACCTATAGCTTAAAACATCCTGTATTTAATCCCCCCTCCCGATGTGCGCCATGTTCCAATTCTAAAGCCCCTCGTAGGCAATGAAATAAGACAGCTGCTCTCCTGGAAGAACTCCGGTTCGATATCTAAAATCGTTTGAAGTATACTGTGTGCAGTCGAGCAGGAGGTATCCATGTTGTTGTTCCGTTGCCTTTTCGAATGCCTCCAATAGAAACCTCGACCGCCGGGGTTCGAGCTGCTGGCACAATCTTTCTATTTGCATCTTGTCCCTATTTTTTTAAACACGACAATATAGTTTGCATTAAGTGACATCGTCCGAAATGTTCTTCCCTGTGGCAGAACATTTTGCAAAATACATATAATCCCAAACTGCTTATGATGGGAATTTCTAGTAAAGAAGTTTGAAACGTTGAGACAGTCCCCGTCAAACATTAGGTCGTCTAGGATTACAAGGTAGTTTTCCCTCACCATGCTTAAATCGGGAATGCCTGCATGCGTTTTGCAAATCGAAGGGAATTCTTGAGGGTTTAGTGTGTATTCCTCCGGGTGACACCAAAGTACCTTTTTCAACGGTTTATCGAACATTTCTCTTGCATTGCTAATTAGCTTCAAAGGTGGCCTTCCCACACCTCGATGGTCCTGCAACAAGCATTGTGCATGGAAATGAAAGCCTGTTTGGACGTTTTGGGGAGGAGAAGGAATTTGTCATGGTTTGCTTAGAGTCTCGGGTTCGAATGTTTGGAGGATGGGGAGTTTCATTTTTTGTGGCCATGTCCTCTATCGCCGTCTCTTATACCCGTAGGGAAGAGTATCATACCCGCCTACCATAGCTCGCTTTGTGACAACCATTTTAAAGGTTTTTACGCTGGTTCGTACACCACATTCCAAAGCGGCTTCCTAGAGCTCTGCGTTCCCCACAACAGGATCACTCTATCGGGCTCGTGGTGGGCGACTTCTCGCAATACCTCGGAATTCACAAGCCTCAGGTTCCCAGTGTTAAGCGTAATGCCTTTAATTGTGCACACTGAAAATGTCTTTCTTGAGGTTGGGCAGTACACTTCGAGGCAGTAGCTCTTTGGCCCTATGGAAGCAAGTAGCGATATGTACGCACCGATCCCGTACTTCTCAAGTTCATCCGTCATGTCACCCATAAAGCTTCCTACAGACGGCAACAAATCCCCCGGTTTTCCCGAGGTAATTACAGAGTCGGTATCAAAATAGCATACCCGTTCCCCAAGTCGCTTTAGGTACGAATAAAGTTCAAGCCGCGCGTGTGCCGTGGTGTAGGCAGCGAGGACAACGTTGGTCGTGGCGCTTAACTTACAGCACTGTTCACATAACCTCCAAACTACATACATTATGTCTTCTGTTGCCGGCATGTAGGTCTGCACCTCCATACCCGAATCGTCCAATAACTCGATGAGTCGGGCATACTGGTCCAATAGTTCGCACGTTGGCAGGTTATCTCGTGGCCCTAGTTTCCCCCAGAAGCTGTTTTAGCTTGGCCAGTTCACGTCTACCCGGGTTGTGAGAAATGGCTGCAGGGTCCAGGGTAACACCTTCACGCTCGTAAAACTGCCTAACATATTGCTCCTTCGCCTCTGGGGAATCGCATTCTGAGGGCCATCCCGATGCCTCGGTTTTTATCTTCAGGAATTGATTGACATAGTCCTGAAACAACCCCTTGGATCCTTTGGAGGGATTATTCTGCATAATGTCATACTCCCATAGCTCATAAGTCTCTAGATGGCGATCATCATCTCGTCCAAGACCCATGTGCCCGTTAGGGTCATGTCGTCGCCGCCATGAAGACACTCTTCCTGATTTTGTGCCTCTGCACATGCGCGATACAGTGGGAACATAAGCTTCCCATTGACGCGTACCGGCAGAACGGGATGATACAGGTTTTGGGGTGGAAGCACCCTACACTTTATGATTCCACCCTGTAAAGTTTCCAACCGAGAAAAGTTTTCCAAATGGATTTTAGGATGGCCCACCGGGTACGGTTTTGTGTTGTTCACATAAGGATACAAGCTGCACACATCATAATAATATAGTTTAGAGTTCTCTGTTGCCTCGCAGTACGTTTTCGTGCAGTTGGTTCGACCCCCATAGCCTCGGGTTTAGAAGCTCCCTTCATCATGGCATTGAAGGTGCAATCCCACATTTCGACTACAGTATACCCGGCTTTCCGAATGATTTCAGAAACCTTCACGGTAGTCTCGAACCTAGAGGCCATGGTCTCGCTCCCCGTTCAGTGCACCACTGCGTTTCTATTAGGAAAACACTTTGGGCACCCATGGTAGAAACAAGCGTGAAAGAAGAAAACCGTATTGTCTGGTCTGTACCCGTCAACCCTGTGCCATGTAACTTTAACTTCCCTCCCCCTCATAGAATGCTGAATGGGTTTCTTCTGCTCCCGTTCAAGCCAGGTCAACCAAATAACCGCTATGCGCGACTTCCTGTCAGCCTGTCGGTGCCCGCCTCTGGGTATCATGGCTATTTTGTCCTTTGACATAAACCGTTTTCTATAAACCTTCATGCATGCCTGTGCAATGGTGACACATTCCCTAAAGGGGTCTATGCCTATCTCCTCAAGAAATTCCTTTCTAAATCTTCGAACTTCGAGACTTAACAATGTAACATCCATTCTGCAATATGTAACGATTTCTGATCGCATGTCAAAAACATATTTCGATTCTCACTTTTTGTCATGCTACTGGTCAAAGTCTCTCCGTCCGTCTTCGGTCAATCCATGGGGACAGTAATACTTTTTGTCTGGTATAGGCCCAACATAGTGCTCATTGCGTTTAGTGTTAAAAAGGTAGGGAAAATACCCCTTGGTCTCGCTTAGCTGAAAGGTTTTGGAAAACCTAGAAAGTGCCATGGGAAGAAAGTTTAGAGAGTCCAGGAATGTGACATTATTATACTTCATTCGAAATATTTTAGTTCCATTCATTATGAGCTCTGGTGACCATTTCAAATCCCCCACCATATACTTAAGCAGAAACTGTCCGTCATAGGCCTTTAGATTATGCGGAATGACAATTATGTCCCATCTATCATAACTGGAATCAGTGACGTGATCAAACAGCTGTTTTACCGGATTCTGCGCAAACACCCACTCCTTGATGCCACACTGTGTACAATACCTCATTTGGTGTTCATCGTCTATACAGAGCGGACATACCTGGTGCAGCACGCACAGGTTTGGAACGTGCTCAAACACGTATGCTCTACCTTTAAAAGGCGTATTCTGCGTGCATTCAAAATCTATAAACATAAAAATAAAGTCCTTTTTCAGCTTCCTAGACTGTAAGGGTTGCATATAGCACAAGTGATTGGCATCAACGTGTCTTTTGCAATTTGAGGAGAATATTTCTCCACAGGTGTGAGTCACCTTCCTCTTCCTATTGTTAAACAGCTTATTACAGCTTAGACAAACCTTTTCCACTTCGCAAACTGTTTGTCCTTTAGGATAAAACCCTCCCTTCTTGAGATGGTTCTCAAAACAATGAGGTCCGTTAAAGTCGCGGTTGCACATGTTACACCGTACATATGGAAGTTTGCACAGCATGTGACATTTTGTACACAATGTGTCACATCTATGTATTTCCCTAGGATTGGAAATTGGGAAGTTGCAATTCGGCAATAGTACTTGCATCTAAACGCCATGTTTAAGTTAACAATAACATTGAAATGCCCATCATGCAATATAACATAAATGTGCTTTTCTGAGCATTTTTCTGATTTGAATAAAACAGATTTTCCTGTATGATCGCCAAACACAGTAATATTGTATGCCTGCAAATATTCATCATACTTTTTAACATCATTTATTCTGCCTCCTACACTTCTAAAGAGCACTAGAGCCCTTTCTTTTTGCAAGTAATCGGCATTAGTTAGTGTTTTGTAATTGATATCTTTGTCAGCCTTGGCCTTTCCTACTTATAGAGCTCTAGGCAAGCACATATCATCCCTATTTTTAATTTCTATAATGCCTTTATTGCTGTAGCATAATTGGCATGGTTTATAACACTGTCCAGAAATATCCTTTGTCCATACACAATTTAAGTGGTCCTCCCACTATAAATTCCCTGTTGCTTTGCATAACCTTTTCAATGCTTTGAAAGAGTACATTTGAATTCACCTGATCGATCCTACGCACACTCAT
Source organism: Hymenopus coronatus (assembly GCA_030762935.1). NCBI lineage: Eukaryota > Metazoa > Arthropoda > Insecta > Mantodea > Hymenopodidae > Hymenopus > Hymenopus coronatus. The sequence goes on from CM060896.1 coordinate 150,483,674, forward strand.
ACTAAATGGAGTAAACGCATAATGTGTATCATGAATGGTCAATCCTACATACCCAGGTTCATTTTCCAATAGCTCAGTTTTTACAAATTCTATTAGGTCATTAAAAATGCTTTGCATCCATAGCTGTGGGTCTGCATCGTGTGGTATTTGCCTAACATTAATTTCTGTCTCAGAAAATTCTGTATAATACTTTGCAAGATTTCTCTGCCTATGCTCTGTAATTTCGAATCTAGCCTCTGTCGGATCTATCTCCTTGCTATCCTCCTGCGCCACCTTTGTGCTAGTACTGGGTATATTATCAATGTTTAATGAATGTTTTAACAACCCACTAATGTGTATAGTGTATATGTGTGTGTGTGTATGTTAACTTTTCAGGCTCAAATACTATTAAGAAAGAATGTGTGGCTTTCTCTGAATATGTTTTATTATATTCGTTGTACAAGCAATGTATTCTCTAAAGAATGAATACCATGCTTATACTGTGCAAATGTTTCTTTCTCATAGAGATTTCTTCTTGTTTTCACCGCGGTAACCGGACGTCATTAGCTCAGCTTATTGCACAACCTACCAAGTGGTTGTCTGGTTCACATCCGGTGGAGTTTTTCTGGCTTGCGCAATCTTGCACCATTTCCGGTCGGAGTGCTGACATCGCTTTCTGTCCCGTGTGAACAGCTCCCCCCACCCATCGCCTTCTTGCCTTTTCAACACCATGCTAATAGAGATAAACAATAGCAGAACCTTCTTCTTATTCAAATAGAAGGGAATTATAGCTATGGGCTATGCATTGTCAAATGTTGTAATTGCTGTCTTTATGCGATTGTCATTTTAAATCACTTCTTTGCTTGGTCAGGAGAACAACAAAAGAAAAATGGGCACTTCCTGTCTTTCTCTGCCCGTTCCTCTTTCCCTCACAACGCTTTCTCAGCCCGTTCTTCTTTTACACTCAAATCGCATCGCCTTCTCGGTCCGTTCTTCTTTTACGATCACATCACCTTTACGGCCCGTTCTTCTTTTACGCTCGCATTACCTTCACGGCCCGTTCTTCATTCACTCTTACATCACCTCGGCCCGTTCTCCTTTTACGGTCATATCACCTTCTCGGCCCATTCTTCTTTTACGCTCACAGTGCCTTCTCGGCCCGTTCTTCTTTAACGCTCACTTCGCCTTCTCGGCCCATTCATCTTTTACGCTCACATCGCACTCTCGATCCATACTTCTTTACGCTCACATCGTCTTCTCAGCCCGTTCTTCTTTTACGCTCACATCCCATTCTCGGCCAGTTCTTCTTTACGCTCACATCGCCTTCTCGGCCCGTTCTTCTTTACGCTCACATAGCCTTCCCGGGCCGTTCTTCTTAACGCTCACATTGCCTTCTCGCCCCGTTCTTCTTTTACGCCTTCATTGCCTTCTCGGCTCGTTCTTTATTTACGCTCGCATTGCCTTCTTATCCCGATCTCCTTGTAGTCTCACATCGCCAACTCGGTCCGTGCATCCTCTGCACTCACATCGCCTTCTCGGCCCGTTCTTCCTTTACACTCACAAGGCCTTCGCGGCCCGTTCTTCCTCTAAAATCACATCGCCTTCTCGGCCCGTTCTTCTGTACGCTCACATCGCCTTCTCGGCCCGTTCTTCCTCTACACTCACTACGCTTTCTCGGCCCCATTCATCATGTACACTCACATCATCTTCTCGGCCCGTTCTTATTTAAAACTCACATTGCCTTCCCAGTCCGTTCTTTTACGCTCACATTGCCTTCTCGTCATTTTCTTCTTGTACTCTTACATCGCTTTTTCGGATCCTTCTTCCCCACATCGCCATCTCAGCCCGTTCTTCCTCTACACTCACATCGCCTTCTCGGCCCGTTCATCTCTACATTCACATCGTCTTCACGGCCCGTTCTTCTTTAACATTGACATCGCTTTCTCTGCACGTTCTTTTACACTCATATCACCTTCTCGTCCCGTTCTTTTACGCTCAAATCGCCTTCTCGGCCCGTTTTTCTTTACACTCACATCACCTTCTCGTCCCACTCTTTTACGCTCACATCGTCTTTGCGGCTCGTTCTTCTTTTACACTTCAATCGCCTTCTCCTACCGCTCTTCATTTACGCTCGCATTGCCTTATCGTCCTGTTCTTTTACGCTCGAATTGCATTCACGTACCGTTTTTACGCACACATTGCCTTCTCGTACCGTTCCTCTTTCCGCTCACATTGCCTTATCGTCCCGTTCTTTTACACTCACATTGCATTCTCGCACCGTTCTTTTACGCTCACATCGCCTTGGCGTACCGCTCTTCTTTACGCTCGCATTGGCTTATCGTCCCGTTCCTTTTTTACGCTCGCATTGCCTTATCGACCGTTTCTTCTTTGGATTGCATATACAGCGTAAGGGAGGCCATTTTTCTACAAGAAGAAGAGGGCGCCACTTTCAAAAGCATCTCGTATGAAAAAAGCAACGTCTGGTGATAATCTTCCATTTACCCCCTCCATTTGTTATCCCTCTCTCCTTCTCCCTGTTCCAGCACTTATACCACAGCATGGGCCGATTTCACCACAGTCTGCAATTCGTCATGGCAACTGTCAGTAACATTCTTCGTGTGGAGACCAGTGAGCGTGTGATATTCAAAGCAAGCTATAGAGAAAAGTATATATAAACAATTGTGCATGTCGTTTCTTAAAAAAATCAGTTCTTTGCATGTATTCAATATTGTATTGCATAAGAATATGTAATAAATATATCTGTGATATGAACTTGTTGTTTATCAGGTTTTGCATATGGATTGGCAAGTAGGATTATCGATAATGCTGCCCTTTATTCTACGTGTGCAGTAGCGTTAATCCACCGCATTAAGAAAATGGCGGGAAATTTGAAAATTGCAAATATATGGATCACCGGATTATCTCTTACTCCATTGCCTCCTTCAACGGATAAAGAGATAATCCGATGAACCACAACTCGGAGTTTTTCAAATTTCCCGCCATTTTCTTAATCCGTCGGATTAACGTGATACTAGCGCTTAACCCCCCTGGTGACAGGATTATCGTTAGTGGTCCTTGCTAATCCGTATGGAATACTACTGTCGCATCCTTGGAAGATATGAAACTTAATTACCAAGTCTGATATTTAACGGCTTTTTCTTTTTTAAACTATGCTGTCCACAGACACACACATATAAATATAGACAGACACACACACACACGGACCTTTTTCAGAAAATATATATATATTTTTTTTTTTGAAATCTCGGTAATGAATTTTTGGATGGAATACAATGCTTTCTCTATACACTATGTACATAATACGTGTGGCGAAAGTAAAAAAGTCACTGTGAGGCAAATCTGGTGAATACAGTGGATGTTCTAGTAGTTCGAATCTTAATTTTACAATTTTCACTATCGAAATTGCAAGGGTGTGCACCCTTGTATTGTGTTGATGGAAGGGAATCTTTATCTTTGCCAGATTAAGGGCGTTTTTTCTTGATTTCTCCGTTAAACCGTTGTAATAACAATGCATAATACTCTCCAATTATCATTCTTCCTTTCTGCAAGTAATCACTGAATGCAGCCACTGTTTCGACTGTACTTTTCTCTCTGGAGTGTAGTAGTGTATCCATATTTCATCCACAGTTATGTATCGTCGCAGAAACCCGTCTGGATTGCCACGAAATAGTGCCAGCTTCCAAATCAATCACACGATTGCGTTCATTCTCCATGGAGAGCAAATGTCAGATCTAATTTTGGTACAAAATTGAGAACTCTGTACCTTGTGATATGCCTGTAGCCTCGACTATTTCGCGAACTTTGATTCATCGATCACTCAAAACCATATCCTGGATTTTTTCAATTATTTCGGCAGAAATCACTTCTACTGAATGTCCGGAAGGATGTTAATTATTTGTAAATGTACGGTCACATTTACATTCATTTTTAATTTCTCTAGTCCCGTATGTACAATGTACATAGGGATAGAGAAGTATTGTATCCCACCCAAAAATTCGATAATGAGATTTCACCGGAAATACGTGTTTTAGGACCCCCTGTATCCATAAAAAGCATTTTCAGAAAAAGGTCTCAGTGTGTCTGTGAACACGATTACTCAAAACCGAATATTAGCTAAAATACCAAACTTGGTGTTTAAGTATAGTATCTTCCAGGGATGCGACACGAAGATTTTGAGAAAAATCCCGCCACCCCCAACTACCCTTTACATGGAACTTTTTTCGAAGATTTTGATTTTCTTAAAATTGCTGTAACAATTTTGATTAAAATATCGTATACTGGCAAATAAATTGTATATCTTGAATTTTCTTGGAATAGCTCCTGAAGACTGCTTTATTCTGGATGAGTTTTGCATAACTACTAAACCGTAACAGATGGACAAAAACTTAACACACAAAAAAATGTAGAGCACGTTGAAACACACAATTTATGATCCATACATTTTTTTCGTGGAGTTGATCTTTTTTGAGATATTCCTTATTTTTGGTTTCTGCTATGAAAAATTTATACATTTCTCATACAGGAATTTGTAAACTGCTGTCCATACAACGAAGGAACTACAGTGACATAGCAGCCAGCTTTTGATTATCACTTTAACCTATTGTACTCCCTTATTTCAAGTAATATGCCTATCTCTGTTAATGTTTTACTGATTAGCATGAAGTTAATAGAAGTATAAGTTGTTTAAGAATAATTTGTTGCAGGGATATAGAGAAAGTCATGTGAATGGTACACATCAGATTTTCTCTTTCGGTGTTAAATCTTTTAAATAGAAGTGGTTAGTCGCCGATAGAAACAAAAGATTGTTGAATGAATCACCTATGCCAACGAAATCACGTGATGGAAATAGCTGAAACTTTAACTGGCATCTAGTATGAGAGGACGGTTACTCAAAACAAACATTTCCGATGCTACGATTGTGATTTCTTGAATTGTTTTAGTACCTTTTGTACGCCCCTCGTAATCATCTTATGCAAAGATGCACTGGTTTTAAAACAAAATTAAATTATTATGGAAAACTGATGTTACAGTTGCTACTCGGCTTAATAATAACACGAAGAATTTATTTGTTACGAAATTACTAATTTTAGCAGTAGCCATGTTTGTTAATCATATGGCCATCGTAATCCCATATACATTCCTATGTTAATTGCACATACGTATTAGAGAAAGTAAAAAGAGTGAGAGATAAGAGTATACTCTTGTCTTCGTCTGTTATTTATTATCATTTCTTGTTACTTTCTCTACACGTACTATGCACGTAGTGTATAGAGAAGGTATTGCACTTCACAGCAAAATTCGATATCAAGGTTTCACCGAAAATATACGTTATAGGGTCCCCTGTATCCAAAAAAAGCATTTTTGAAAAAAGTCAGTGTGTGCACGTAATTACGAACACGTTGACTCAAAAACGAAAAGTCGGTAAAATGCGACACGAAGATTTTGAGAAAAATTCCTACTATTCACATGGTAAAGATTTTAAAAAATGTTGATTTTCTCAAAAATGGCTGTAATGATTTTGATTAAAATACCGTATATTAAAAATATCTATATGGCAAATAAAATTAATTTCTTGAATTTACGGGAACAGCCCCTAAAGACCATATTATTCTGAATGAATTTTGTTGAATTTTGGGTTAAGGCGTAGGAGTTAGAAACTTACTATACAAAAAACGTAGATCACGTTAAAACACACAATTTATGTGATATACCTTATTATTGTGGAATTCACCAATTCTGATATTTCAAATTTAAAGTTTTCTCACACGGAAAGCTGTAAACTCCTGGCCTTGCATAGAAACGGATTTCAACCACATGGCAACCAGCTTTTTAAAAAGTTTGACATTCGTGTTAGCTTAGTGTATTCCCTTATTTTCAAGCAAGCAAGTAACTAAGACAATTTCTGCTAATATGTATCTCAATTATATAAAATATAGAATGTGATTTTTAATAATAATTTGTTACAGCGATCTAGAGAAAGGCATGTAGATGGACTAATCCAATTTGTACTTTCTCAATACCTACTATGTATATATGTATGGAGAAGGTACTGTAATGCACCCAAAAATTCGACACCGAAATTTACCGGAAATACATATTTTGAGACCCCCCGAATAAAAAAATCATGTTTACAAAAATGTCGGTTTGTGTATCTGTGGGCAGTCTGCTAAAAACCAAACTTGGTATTTAGGTTTTGTATCTTCCAAGGATGCGACACGAAGATTTTCAAGAAAATATCCTCACCCTACACTACCCTTTACATGAAACTTTTTTCGAAAATTTTTATATTCTCAAAAATGGCTCTAACAATTTTGCTTAAAATATTGTATATTAAAGATATTTATATGACAAATAAAATGTATATCTTGAATTTTCTGGGAATAGCATCTGGATGACTTTTAGGAATTTTGCATAACTGCTAAACCATAAGTGTAGTGCACGTTAAAACACACACTTTATGTTACATACATCTTTTTCTTGGACTGAGTCGTTTTTGAGATATTCCTTGTTATTCGTTTCAGCTTTGAAAAACTTATAATTTTCTCATACAGGAATTTGCCAACTCGTGTCTATACAAACAAAGGAACATCAGTCACATAGCAACCAGCTTTTGGCTATAACTTTAACCTATGGTACTCCCTTATTTCGCTTCTACTTACAATAAAGCAAGAAATAAGACTATTTCTGCGAATTTTTCTCACTTAGCATGAAATAAATGAAAGGACAAACTTTTTAACAATAATTTTTTGCAGGGATGTAGAGAAAGCTATGTGAATGGAACATATTAGATTTATTTTGATTTTTATTTCCAGGCTGTGTATTTACAGGTATCAGGGACAGACGGTAGTCCTCTCCAGGGAATGGCGTATGTCTGCTGCTACTTGTTGAATTCTCTGAGAAGAAGTTTAGTCATTCGGCTGGCTTTCTCTATGGTCAGATCTCATTCGGTGGGTCTCACTTCAGCAGTGGCACGTCTCAGCAATCTATCGTTGCGCGAATCAACTACGTGATATCCCGGGTACGAGAGGCAGGGTTATTCATAGAAATGAATAAATTATAAGGGAAATTGCTGAGAGGGATTTCTCTGGAAAAGGCAGCTCAAGTCGTTTTACATCTTCGACAGATGCAATCTTCCACAACTTATTACCCCGAGCACAAAAACTTAACTTTAATAATGAAATTCTGTGGCATTTATTAAGTGGGGATAATAATGAACATGGTCTTCTCTTTTAATCTCTCCAACGTATATTCACGTGCATAAAATGTGGCCCATAATGTTAGGAGCTGTTTATGTTGGTAACTCAACCGATTATAATCCTATCCCATAGTTTGAACCTAACATTTGTAAAATATGGTAACTCCACAGTAACTAAGATCTCCTATAGAAATTTATACCAGTTTTTACCCACAATAATAGTGATAATTTTCCATATATAAAATTCTAGGTTGAATGTTTATTTAAATAATAACGTTTTTCTATAAATTCATTGTTATAATATAATGAACTGGGTAATCCAGTTTTAGTTTCTCTACACGTACTATGTACATAGTGTATAGAGAAGGTACCTATTGTACTCCACCCAAAAACTCGATAGAGATTTCATCGGAAATATATATTTTGGGACCCCCTGAATCCAAAAAAGGATTTATAGAAAAATGTCCGTGTGTGTGTCTATCTATCTGTCAGTGTGTGTGCGTGTGTGCCTGTGGGCAGCATAGCTAAAAAAAAACTATTAAATACCAAACTTGGTATTTAGGTTTGGTATCTTCCGAGAATGCTACACAAAGGTTTTTAAGGACCCCCCACAAACTACCCTTTACTTGGAAAAATTTTCGAAAATATTGATTTTCTAGAAAATGGCTCTAACGATTTTGATTAAAATGCCGTACATTAAAGATATTTACTGATAAATAAAATGTATATTTTTTATGTTCTGGTAATGGCCTCTGGGACCTCTGTATTCTGGATGGATTTTGCCGATTTTTGCTTAATTGCTAAAGCGTAAGAGATGGACAAAAACTTACCACACAAAAAATGCAATGCGCCTTAAAACATACAATTTATGTTGTATACATTTTTTTCGTGGATTGAGATATTCCTTGTTATTGGTTTTAGCTTTAAAAACATACTTTTCTCATAGGGGACTTTGTCAACTCCTGTCCATAAAAATAAAGTAACTTCAGTGACGTAGCAACCAGCCTTTGATCAATACTTTTAGCCTATGGTACTCCTTTATTTTTCCTCCTATTTGCATGGAAGCAAGTAATAATACTGTTTCTGCTAATTTTTTCTCGATTAGCTCGAAGTGAATAGAAGCATTAGTTTTTTTAACAATAATTCGTTGCAGAGATGTAGAGAAGGTCATGTGAATGGAACACATCTGATTTTTTTAGTCTCGATACCACATATATTCATGTGCAGAAAATGTGGCCCATAATGGAAGCAGCTGTTTATGTTGGTAACTTAACCCGATATAATTCAGGCCCCTACTTTCAACTTAAGGTGTTTCATTTATAAAATATGTAAACTCCACAGTAACTAACATACCTATTGAAATTTATACCAGTTTTTACACACAAAAACGGTGAACACATTTTCCATATATCAAGATTCTAGATCGAATGTTTATTTAATTAATAATGTTTTTCTATAAATGCATTGCTACAATAAAATGAACCGGATAATGCATTTAAAATTTTCAAATAAATATCCAGTTTTAGAGAAAATGAATTCACCAATAGATATCATATTCCATTTTTTTATATTTCCCATAATTGGTCTATTAATTTTTGTATTGCCCAAAAGATCTTAATTTTTAAATATTTAATAATTTATTTTTCAAAATTGGTGCATTATTTAGAAAAAAAATCATTAATATGCTATTCAGAGGCAGTACAAATATTTTGGAACAAGTAAGTGAGAAATTGCTCGTTGGAACATTTTGAGATTAAAAAAATTTTAAAACCTAGTCGCTATTTGAAATAATTGAAGTTCGGTTCGCTTTGCATGATTCGGGTTGAGAAAAGTTAGGTTGTTTAAAATTGAAACAAATAACAAGGAATATCTCAAAACCACTCAACTCTACAAGAAAAAATCTGATGTATTCCATTCACACGACTTACTCTATACCTCTGTAACAAACTATTGTTATAAGCTTATTCTTTTATTTATTTCATGCTAATGGAAAAAAATTAGCAAAAATAGTCTTATGTGTTGCTTCCTTGTAAGTAGAAACGAAATATGGGAGTACCATAGGTTAAAGGATAGCCAAAAGCTGGTTGCTATGTGACTGAGGTTCCTTTCTTTGTATGGGCACGAGTTGGCAAATTCCTGTATGAGAAAAGTATAAGTTTTTCAAAGCTGAAAACAAAAACTAGGAATATCTCCATAAACGATCAACTCCACGAAAAAAATGAATATAACATAAATTGTGTGTTTTAACGTGCTCTATATTTTTTGTGTGTTTAGATTTTGTGCATCTCTTACGATTTAGCTGTTATGCAAAATTCCATAAGATTCATCCAGAATAAAGCAGTCTTCAGAATCTATTCCTAGAATATTCAAGCTATACATTTTATTTGTCACGTAAATATATTTAATATACATTATTTTAATCAAAATCGTTAGATCCGTTTTTTAGAAAATAAACTTTTTCGAAAAAAATTACATGTAAAGGGTAGTTGGGGTGGGGGTTATTTTCCTGAAAATCTTCGTGTCGCATCCTTGAAAGATTTCAAACCTAAATACCAAGTTTGGTTTTTAGCGGAGTTTTCGATTTAGAGCTTGCTGCCCAAAGACACACACAGTAAAACAGACGGACATACACATACACGGACATTTTTTGATTCATGAGGTCTCAAAACATGTATTTCCGGTTAAATCTCGGTATCGAGTTTTTGGGTGGAGTGCAATACCTTCTCTATACACTATGCACATAGTGAGTGTAGGAAAAGTAAAAAGCACATTATATAAATTATGTGTTTTAATGAGGTGTACATTAAGCGTTTATCTACCTCTTGCAGTTTAACCGTTGCCAAATTATGCAAAGCTTATTAAGAACAAAGAGATCTTCAGAGGCTATATTTTAATCCTTGTGTAAATATCTTTAATATACAATATTTTAATCAAAACCGTTTATCATTTTTGCGAAAAACAGAACTGTCAAAAAATTTTCTATGTAAAGGGTAGTCTGTGGTGGGGGAGGGGTTTCTTGAAAATCTTCGTGTCGCCCCCATGGAGAATACTAAACATAAATATAAAGTTTGGTATTTCAGGGTATTTTCGTTTTTGAGCAATACTACACACACGCACGCACACACACACACATACGGACATTTTTTCTTTTGGATTCACGTATTTTGGGTAAAATCTCAGTATTGAATTTTTGGGTGCAATATAATGCCTTCTCTATGCACTATACAGGGTGTTAATGAAATACACCGAAATAATTTGCGAGATTGTGCACGTGACTGATATAAGTAATTTGAGATCGGCGATGCACGGTCCCCGGATAAATATAACGCAGCTACATAGCGTTAAACGTGTGGGTATCAGGTGCTGATAAGTCGGTGTTAAAGCAAAGCAGGTTGACATAATGGCTTAGAATGTCTTTAACACTGCTGCCCGAGCATGGAAATATCTATTTTTAGCAGCTCGTTACTAGGTTCTCAAGATTTAATCTCCCAAAAATCCGTAAAATCTCGAACTAATAACTTGACAGTGCGACATTGAGCATTCTTTAACTACGTTCTTGAGTTATGTAGCGTACTCTGGAGGCGTTTTTTCAACTACTCTGGTGGCTTAATGAGTTCGATTCCTGTCATAGAGTAAAGTTTTTTATTATTATCTTTTTCATTCCAGATGAAGTGCCGCGAAACGTGGCGTACTGGCACTTCAGAAACTTATAGCCGTTACTTTGAAATTTCAATAAACAGGCCATAAGTCTCCTATCTCAAATTACTTATTTAAGTAATCTACATATTCTGTGAAAATATTTCGGTATAGTTCATTAATACCCTGAATATATGTGTAGAGAAAGAAATACGTTTTTTTTTGTAAAGGACCGTAAGTCATATATTTCCGGTGAAATATTGTAATTCTTTTAATTGGATAGTGTTTAACGCCCGCCTTCACTACCCAGGCACCGCAGGCGATGGCACTGATGATATACGAATGAAAATGGAGCAACTTTGGAATGTAATGGCGAGAGAAACCGGAGGACTTGTAGAAAATCCGTCCCTGCGCCGCTTTGTCCACCACAAACCTCACATGCGATCGCTTGGGATTGAACCCGGTCTAACCACTCGACCACGGTGCGGCCATAATCTCGATATTGAATTTTTTAGCAGGATTCCTTTACCTTCTCTGCACATTGCAAATACGTGCTAGAGAAGATAAAATTAACCTTTGTATGTCGTATTGCTGTGGTAGAGAATAATACTCGTATATCGTTCTGGTCTATATCATATTTTACGGGGAGTTTTTTCCTCCACATGATATTTAACTTCTCTCCCCTTCTTTTTCTTCTGGTTCGTGCTTTGACTGAGACACCGCTTCCAATTTCAGATGTCCCGAGCCTTTTTATGAATTGGCATGGACCCCATACTGAGAGACCGGATTTGATTTCAAAGGACCTTCTTCAGGTAATTGGCAATCAAAAAGCCAGATGGCTAACAGCATCCTTCAGGCAGTAAATGATTTCAACAGATATAGATCTTGTTCTGTCAACGTTGAGGGATTATTTCTCAGCTCAAAGGGTAGCTTACATGAGGTTTAGCCGCTTTCAGCTTTCAGACCCATTTATCCTTTATAATCACCAGACCCTAGGCTAAAGATATTACTGTTAGTGAAGGACGGAGGCGCTTCCAGATTAGCTGAACTTAGCGATGATTCAAACGTGGTATAAGTTACACTAATCTATAGTATACCAGGTGGTTCAACTACCCGTATATGGCATGTGCAGATGTGAGTTAAAAGAGCTGCAGAACATCATGGGGCTGTTTCAAGTTAAAACCCGCCTGTAGGGAACTCTATGAGCTACCTTCACGAACCGCTCAGTGGTCAATTTTAACTTTAATAGCCACGTTGAGTTTTGCAACTCTCTAAATGTACAAAGGGATATCTGCAGACGTCAAACACTGGGCAGGTGTGCCACCTGATATTGCCGAGACTTTAACTTATATTGTTTTAGTAATATTTTATTAATTAGGAATTAATTAACCTGATTTAATTAGCATTTCATTCTTGCATATTCTTGGAGGAATACAATTTTTGTTATAAGCTGATTTAGTAACCGAATGGAAGTAACTAGCCTCTTCTGATGGCACTCCTAGTGGACTTTTCGATGACACCAACTTCCGGTGGGCTACGTGCACATTCGCACATTGTTATGAGTAGGTCCCGGATTTTTATATAATTACATATTTTAAATCCTGCATAATTTTTCAATGAGGAGTAAAATTGTTGCCGAATTATGTCACTTGGGACTCCCTTAGAAAATTTTATTTTACATTATTTTTATTAATTTTGCACATAAAACATACATATTTTCTAGGTTTTATTACTTTTTAAAAAAATATTGTAGTTACATTAAATTAAATTAAGAATGAGATAATAACCGCCTCGCCTCGTTCTGATTGTTGTCCGTTAATATCGCAGCAGGTCCCACTCGACAATGTTGACCTCCAGTGCCACGTTTCTCGTAGCGCTTTGGGAATGTAAGGACTGGAGAAATTGATTGTCACCATTGTTGCGGTAGTCGGCATCTTGTAATATAATAGCTGTGGGGAAACAAAAGGAGCCGCTGGACAACCATCAAAATATAGCGAGGCGATAATACTACAATTAGTTTCTTAGAAGTGGCACCAATTGCGTCCTCGCAAGTTGAATTCAAGGGTGAAATTAGATAGCGCCTTTACAAACGACGGAAAAATAGTAGTCTGTCAAGCATGAGGTAAAAGAATTGACTGTGCCATGAAATCTCAATTGGGACAACATACCAAGAGTGCCCTTCACATACGCAACACACCTACAGTCTTCTAGAAAGCAAGTTCTGTTGACACAAATGCAACAGGAACCGTCCGGAAATGATATTTTTAAAGACCTGTCAGTGCAATGGTTGCAACTAATATTCCGTGGCATAAACTTCAAATTCCTCAATTTCGCTCCTTTCTGGAAAAATATTGCAAGAAGGTTATTCCTGCCAAATCTACTCTGAGGAAAAAGGTATCTTCTTGTGTGTTATGGTTCATAAATTTTAGGTAAATTCTGCATAAAACAAAAATTTTTCCCTATAATTAATTGTATATTTAGTCTTTAAATTTTAACTCATTGTAATTACTTTACGTGCACAGCCATAAAATTGCAAAATTGTGGGTATTTTGCAGTCTGCATTTAGATTTGATGTGGTAATCTTAGTATTTAAAATATTACATAATTTTACATATTTTGTTGATATTACATATTTCATTACATATTTTGGTGTTTTTGTTACATAAATATGTACTTATTTCGTACCTCGATATTACATAAAAATCCGGGCTCTAGTTATGAGAAACTTTTGCTCTTTGACGTTACACTGAATATTCCGGAACCCTTAAATATTCGATGCTGATTGGCTAATACAGCCCACTATTAGGGCGTTGGTTCTTCATATTAGGAGTACGGCCGCATGTTGGAAAGCCCTTCGGGGTGCCGCTAAATCTATTTAAGGGGAGTCGAAATGCCCTATCTTGCCAATGGTAAAGTTTGACCCATTATCTCAGCAACTGTTTAAGATAATGAATTCAAATTTTCAAGATATACGGGGTTACTACAAAAAAAAATAGACAACTTCAACTGCCTGTAAAAAGAAAAACTATTAGAGATAGCAAATTCATTATTTTGGAGGTATGTTGAGAAACTGTCAAAGTTTCGTTTGTTACTATTGGTAATGCTGTACTGTTTTGTTTGTTGTTGCAGAAGCTGAAATGGCGGAAAATCCTGTGGAAAAGGCATATTGCGTGTTGGAATTTGCTAGAACGCAATCAGCAACTGTTGTCCAACGACATTTTAGAACACGTTACCACAAAACGCCACCGACTAGACAGTCAATCTACGACTGGTATAGAAAATTCGAGACAACGGGATGTTTGTGCAAAGGGAAGAGCTCGGGAAGACCAAGAGTTTCGGAAGAAAACGTTGAACGTGTTCGTTCTGCCTACATAAGAAGCCCACAGAAATCGACATCTAGGGCAAGCATGCAATTACAAATTCCACAGCAAACTGTATGGAAAATCTTGCGGAAGCGACTGCACATGATGCCTTACAGATTACAGATGTTGCAGTTTCTGAGTGAAGAAGATAAGGTCATACGGCGTGACTTTTGCATCGACATGTTGCGACATGATGAAGACGATGCTGGTTTTTGTGAGCGCATCATTTCATTTTTGTGGTAACGTGTTCTAAAATGTCGTTGGACAACAGTTGCTGATTGCGTTCTAGCAAATTCCAACACGCAATATGCCTTTTCCACAGGACTTTCCGCCATTTCAGCTTCTGCAACAACAAACAAAACACTACAGCATTACCAATAGTAACAAACAAAACTTTGAGAGTTTCTCAACATACCTCCAAAATAATTAGGTTGCTATTTCTAATAGTTTTGTTTTACAGGCAGTTGAAGTTGTCTATTTCTTTTGTAGTAACCCTGTATTTAGCGATACCTATACAGTTGATTTGATAGCTAATAAGAAAATTTATGCTTCAGATATAATAGGGTAATACGTTTTTTAATAATTATGTATAGCAAAGATGTAGAGAAAGTCATGTGAATGAACTCAGTAGATGTTTTATTTTATTTATTTATTTACTTAGCTTAACATTCTTTAACCTGATTGGTCATATCGGACGAGGAATGAAATTGGTGAATTGTTGTCCAAATGATTTCGGATCCATGGAGCTTAAAGTTACTCGACATTCGTCTTCCTAGGATAATGGAAGAATCCCAAAAAATCTTATCCGGGTAGCTCATCCTAAGCAAGAGTCGAACTCGCGAACTGTTGAATGTGAGGCACACTACCCAGACGGGCCACTTTTTATAGCTGAATTTCTGCGCTCTACTTTTGGAACGTCCTGTATAGCGTTCAATTCTGAAATATTTGACTATTGCTTTTCCTCCGTATTTATAACGAAATGTGTAATGTAGATAGTCATGTAAAGCCTTATCTTGAACAGAATAAACTATATGAACTTTTGAAATAGTTGTAATATCCCTTAATGAATAATAGATGATACAGAAAGTCATATAATTGTTATATGTTTTTACTTTCTCTACACATATTATGTACATAGTGCATTGAGAAGATATTGCACTCCACCAAAAAATTCGATATCGAGATTTCACCGGAAATATATGTTTTAGGGTCCCCTATATCCAAAAAAAAAAGTATTTTCAGAAAAAGGTCCATGGGTCTTTGAACACGATAACTCAAAAACTAAAAGTCGGTAAAATACCAAACTTGGTATTTAAGTTTAGTATCTTCCAGGGATGCGACACGAAGATTTAGAGAAAAATCCCCCCACCCCAAACTACCCTTTACATGGAACTTTTTTCGAAAATTTTGATTTACTAAAAACGGCTCTATCGATTTTGATTAAAATATAGTGTATTAAAGTTATTTACCTGCCAAATAAAATATATATTTTTAATTTTCTGGGAATAGCCTCTGAAGAGTACTTTATTCTGAGTGAATTTTGCGGAATTTTGCATAACTGCTAAATCGTAAGAGATAGACAAAAACTTACCACACAACAAATATAGAGCACTTTGAAACACACAATTTATGTTATACATATTTTTTTTTTCGTGGAGTTCTTTGTTTTTGATTTCAGCCATGAAAAACCTATACTTTTCTCATACAGGAAGTTGTCAACTCCTGTCCATACAAACAAAGGAACTTCAGTCACATTTGACTATCACTTTAACCTATGGTACTCCCTTACTTTGCTACTACTTTCAAGGAAGCAAGTAATAAGATTATTTCTGCTAGTTTTTCCCCCTCGATTAGCATGAAGTAAGTATAAGCATAAAATATTTTACAATAAATTATTTGCAGAGATGTAGAGAAAGTCATGTGAATGGAACACATCAGATTTTTTTACTAATACATTAAGAGTATGCATAGAAATACTGCTATAACTTTACTGGTATATAAAACACGAATCTCCAGAAGACTTTTGAGTACATTTAAAACCTAACATTTTATACCTTCAGGATTTTGCACATCCTGGCTTTAATTTGTTAAATATCCAGCTGTGAATATAAAAATCAGCTTGCAGTGATACCCAGAAACGATGCACTGAGTGGAAATGGACGCTACATTAAGCTTTACAATGGAACCAGGTTCAGAAAATTAAGTTATTTCAACTGAAGTCAAATTGATTACCTACACAGGTGTTTCCCCTTACTGGCTTTAACCCACACTCGTTATTAATTGCGTCGGTCCTTTAATAACCTAGATTACAGATAGATATCAATATTTTACCAAGTAGATGACTATTTTAGAACGGAAGGACATTGTTACCGAGATTTCATCCGAAATATATGTTTTAAGAATATGTTAACAAAATTCTGATGTGTTCCATTCACATGCCTTATGTAACAAATTATTAAGCCGATTCCTCACGGTCAAATATTTTGGTCCAATACTCTTCAAACTACAAATTGGATCGTGGGACACCGAATAATTTCATTTTATACAATTTTCGTCCTATTTTTTGGTCCATTCCAGTTTGCTACAACACTAAAAATATATAATCAATCCATTAATATAATTATAATCTTAATTGCATCATATCTATTCTTAACTTTAATTGAAGTCGTTAAAATTATCAATATTTATAAAAAAACTCTACGTCAAATAAATTTACAGCGGTTTCTAATTTTTGGTCCAAACGTATGTAATCAACCAATGAGCAACCTGGTGATAATGACGTAATAAGATGGTAGCTAGCACTTGGTCTTCCTTCCCGCCCACGTAATTGAGCAATGGTTAGAATACACATTTTTTTTAACTTTATGAAATAATGACTCGGTTATTTATAATCTCTGCAAATGTATTTCATCGGATCCATTTGTTCCTAACCTTCTATTCTCAGCAAAAATATAAAAACGTGATAGCTGGTTGATTTCCTGGTATGGACTGCCTCATATTTGTGTTTTGGCGAGTGATTTGTTCCTCAACCAAGGACAGCAACTTTTCAAACAAATTTCCGTCCATTCTAAGGAAGTTAAAATAATTTACAGGGTCAGAAACGAGTTCATTTTGCAGCATATGTAGTAAATCTCTTGCTTGGCCTGCATTCCTACGTTACAACCATAGTCTAGTCCACCAACGCCTCTTTATTGATTTTTTCTTTTTATTATAATATGCTCTTGCAATGGATTCATAAACTAAGCTTGTGACAGCGAATTATTGTGGATTAGCAACCTCCATGTGAAGGGTAGCTGGAGGTGGGGAGATTTTCTTGAAAATCTTCGTGTCGCATCCTTGGAAGATACCAAACTTAAATACTAAGTTTGGTATTTAATGGTATCTTTGTTTTTGAGCTATGCTGCCCACAGATACACACACACATACACACAGATAGACAGACAGACATGTTTGTAATAAATTGTCACCAAACCGATGAACTAAAAGGCTTCATCTATAAATAAGACTAACATAGGAAAGTCCGAAAGCTGAAATTACCACCCGCAGAGGACAATCCGCTGCAAATGAATAACGATACAACAGGTGCTCTGTAGAATTTGTGAGTATGAAAAATATATTAAAAGTATTGCTAATGAACCAATGTTACGTAATGTTTTAAGATATCGAATTTTGGGTAAAATTTTTGTTTTGAAGGAAAGGGCTTCAGTTTTATTTTACTCACATCAACCCAGACAAACCAAAACAAATCACCGATTCCTGCAAGCAACAGCATTATCCAATTAACGAATTAATTTCAAATACAATATAAATGATTTTAAATCAGAAATCTACAGACAGTTGTATGAGGAACATTTACTATACCTTTATGTCTACTGATAGAAGACGTCTGCACAGAATCCGGATCTTCTCTATTTCTAGAGTTGCAGGTCTTGGTTGTCCTCTCCACAAAGCTGGAAATGCTACGAGCACACAGACGATGGAAACGTTCAAAGGTGTGGCGTATGGAGCTGGCGAACGTACCTGGTGGGGCTGGGCTGCGCAGCGACGACTGGTCCTCTCTCCGGCGTTGCAGCTGCTAAAGTCGATTCTCGATGCTCCTCGGCTATTGGTGGGCTCAGCGACGAGCAATTGAGATCTATTTATATCTAGCTTTGGTATTTAGCTTCGGTGATCTCCAGAGTGTGGTACGAGAATTAACTTAAATAACGTGGCACTTTTCGTTCAATCAAGGTTTATTTCTCATTTTCAAGCGTTCCCGAGAATGTTTCTGGAGCGGTTGAGTTTCGATATTTTCCCCCGAACAAGAGAGTAACGCGCATAAAGGTAACTAAAGTTTGCGCGGCGACGAGTGCAACGGTTACCTGCAGAATTATTGTAGACACTTTAAATTTTCGCCGTGGCTTCTTTACGCGTGACATTTATTTCAACTGTCTGAATCACTGTAATAATTTTACTATATTTACGAGGATTCTTGTTTCGGGCCTCACAGAGCCTACGTGTAGTTACATTCCAACTACACTATAATACCTCGACTAATTCGCGTATACTCTGGCTTTGTGCGTCGCAGGTTTCCCCTTTGGAGTTACAACTGCCTGAAAATTGCGGCGAATACTCTATATTTATAACAAATTCTACCCACGCGAAAAACACTCAACTCATAATCTTATTGGCCCATTTTGGCGCCGAAAGTGGCTTGGGGTGCGCATCTGCCGACGTGATTAATTGTAATTGGTCGATGCGTCTTTCACGTGATTCTTGATCTAAATTTCCTCGTGGTTCCCCGGTTTATGTCCCCTTTACATTCTCTTGCGGAGACGTGACCACACAATAGCGTCTTTCCCCTCTTGCAATAGACAAAGAAATAACGTAAACAACTGAATTCGTCGCTTGAGAACTCTCGGGTTGAAGTTAGAAACGCTTTCCGGGAACAATATCGCTGAACATCTAATATACAATAAATACATTTTATATTACTTACTAATTAACCTAAAAAATTTAATCAATTACAAACATTGGCTATGCACTTATTCAAATGGGCGAAAATCCGCCTCATCATGTCATGACCTGGATATCTTTGCTGTGGGTACCTCTGTTGGCATACGCGACAAAGTATTGCCGTCCGCCTTACGATACATTTCTGCCAGCTCCTGATTTCAGTAAATTCGCTCAATCGCACAACAAACACAACACTCAAAGTACTTTAATACCATGTCAGTATGTTGCCATGGTAGCTCAGTGGTAGAGCAGCCGGCTAACAACCGGAGATTCATGTTTCAAATCCTGGTTATGGCATTGAATTTTTCAGTCTGTCTACTTATCTACTCCTGTCCTACAGACGGCTTGTGTGAACAAAAAAATCAGATGTGTTCTATTCACATGACTTTCTCTACATCTTTGAAACAAATTATTGTTAAAAAGCTTATGCTTCTATTTACTTCATGCTAATCGAGAAAAAAGTAGAAGAAATAGTCTTATTACTTGTTTCCTTGTAAGTAGAACGGAAATAAGGCTGTACCGGAAGTTAAAATGACAGTAAAAAGCTGGTTGCTATGTGACTGAAGCTCCTTTGTTTGCATGGACAGGAGTTGACAAATTCCTCCACGAGAAAAGTATATGTTTTTTTTTTTAAAGCTGAAATAAAAATCAAGGAATATCTCAAAAACGATCAACTCCACGAAAAAAATGTAAATAACATAAATTATATGCTTTAGTATGATCTACAGTTTCTTTTAAGTAAGTTTTTGTCTATCTCTCACAGTTTGCCAGTTATGCAAATTTCCGTAAAGTAGTCTTCCGTGGCTATTCCCAGAGTATTCAAGATATACATTTTATTTGTCACATAAATGTCTTTAATACACGATATATTGATCAACATCGTTAGAGCAATGTTTTCGAAAAGAGTTCCATGTAAAGGATAATTTACGGTGAGTGGATTTTCTTGAAAATCTTAGTGTCGCATTCTTGGAAGAATCCAAACTTAAATTTCAACCTTGGTATTTGACGGCCTTTTCGTTTCTGAGGTAAGCTGTCCACAGGCACACACGCGGACCTTTTTCCAAAAATGCATTATTGGATTTAGGGGGATCGAAAGCATGCATTTCCGGTGAAATCTTCGTATCAAATTTAGGGTGGAATACAATACCTTCCCTATACACTATGTACATAGTACGTGTAAAAATAACAACAAAATTAATACCGTGCTCTACCCTTAAGAATAACTGCAGCCTGTTTACAAATTAGTCAAAGAGCTTTCTAATATTCCGCAAACTACAGATTAAAATATTGACAAAACCAGTCTGGGATCTCATTTCAGCTGGCAACAACTAACGCCATTTCTGTGGAAGCAGCGCACGGAGAATGAAATACGGGACTCCCGTGTTATAATGAAGATGGAATGGGAACCAACATTGTATATGTAACTTCATATTACTTTATGTAAAATATGAAATCTTAGTTAAGCACCGCATCAGAACAAGAGTTCAAAATGAGAGCAACAGAGTAAGTTGGAATGCAGTTTAAACTTTGGGTCTGAGATTAAATTTTCTGACTTCTTTATTTTTAAAATATTTTATCACTGGCTTACTTAATACGAGCAAATAAAGAAATGACTGCAAAAGATCTAGCTAGTATAGAATTAAATATTTTTTTAAAAAAAAATGCAAACGCAAAGAAAAAAACTCCTGTGTTTCATTCCCATGACTTCCTCTACATCTCTGCAAAAAATATTATTAAAAAGCTTATGCTTCTATTTACTACATGTTCATCGAGAAAAAAACTATCAGAAATAGTCTTATTACTTGCTTCCTTGAAAGTAGAACCGAAATAAGGTAGCACCATAGGTTAAAGCGATAGTTAAAAGTTGGTTGCTATGTGACAGAAGTTCCTTTGTTTGTATGGGTAGGAGTGGACAAATTCCTGTACGAGACAAGTTAAGTTTTTCAAAGCTGAAAACAAAAACAAGGAATATCTCAGCTTTTGACTATCACTTTAACCTATGGTATTCCCTTATTTCTCTTCTACTTACAAGAAAGCAAGTAATAAGTCTATTTGTGCTAATTTTTTGCCGATTAACATGAAGTAAATAGAAGCATAAGTTGTTTAACAATAATTTGTTACAGAGATGTGAATGGAACACGTCAGATTTTTTTTTGAAGAAGTGACCGTTTCCGAAATGTTCCTTGTAATTCGTTTCAATTTTAAGCTACTAATCTTTCCTTTCGTCCCAATGTAAAGGGAATCCAAATTCTATTGCTCATATATCGATCGGGTTTTAAAGGATTTGACTATCGCTTTCGACAGGTATCTATATTCCCTTATTTCTCTTCTGTTTATAAAGCACTAAGTAGTGAGGTGAATTATATTAATTTTATCTCGTTTAGCATGATGTAGTTAGAAGAATAATATTCTATAACAATAGTTCGTTTGCAGAACCGATAGAGAAAGTCATGTGGATGCAACATCAGATTTATAGTTTCTCTACACGTACTATGAATATAGTATATAGAGAAGGTATTGTACTGTACCCAAAAATTCAATACAGAGATTTCACCGGAAATATATGCTTTGAGACCCCCTGAAACCAAAAGAAAAAGCATCTTTAGAAAAATTCCCGTGTGTGTGTGTGTGTGTGTGCGTGTGAACAGCATAGCTCAAAAACCAAAAGTCCGTTAAATACCAAACTTGGTATTCTAGTTCAGCATCTTTCAAGGATGCAACACAAAGATTTTTAGAAAAACCCCCACATCCTAAACTATCTTTTAAATGGTACTTTTTCGAAAATTTCGATTTTCTCAAAAACGGCTCTAACGATTTTAATTAAAATATCGTACATTACCTGGCAAATAAAATGTATATCTTGAATTTTCTGGGAATAGCCTTTATTCTGGAAGAATTTTGTGGAATTTTGCATAACTGGTAAAGTGTAAGAGATAAACAAAAACTTACTTAACATAAAATGTAGAGCACGTTGAAACCCACATTTTATGTAATATACACTTTTTGTGGAGTTGTTCGTTTTTGAGATATTCCTTGTTATTTGGTTTCAGCTTTGAAAAACTTATACTTTTCTCATACAGAAATTTGTCAACTCCTGTCCCTAAAAACAAAGGAACTACAGTCACATAGCAACCAGCTTTTGAGTATCATTTTAACCTATGATACTTTCTTATTTTACTTCCAATGACAAGCCTACAAATAGTAAGACTATTCTGCTAGTTTTTTACTTTCTCTAGCCCAATATGTACAATGTACATAGGGATAAAGAAGTATTGTATTCCACCCAAAAATTCGATACCGAGATTTCACTGGAAATACATATTTTAGGACCCCCTGTATCCAAAAGAAGTATTTTCAGAAAAAGATCCGTGTGTGTGTGTGTGTCTGTCTGTCCATATGTCTGTGAACACGATAACTTAAAAACGAAAGATAGCTAAAATACCAAACTTGGTATTTAAGTTAAGTATCTTCCAGTGCTGCGACACGAAGATTTTGAGAAAAATCCCCCCACCACAAACTACCCTTTACATGGAATTGTTTTCGAAAGTTTTGATTTTCTTAAAAATAGCTCTAACGATTTTGATTAAAATATTATATATTAAAGATATTTACCCCAAAAATAATATGTATATCTTGAATTTTCTGGAAATAGCTTCTGAAGACCTGTTTATTCCGGATGAATTTGGCTTAATTTGTCATAACTAGTAAACTGTAAGAGATAGACAAAAACTTACTCTACAAAACATTTAGGACTTGTTAAAATACACAAGTTATGTCATATACATTTTTCTCGTGGAGCTTACCGTTTTCGAGGTATTCATTGTTATTAGTTTCAGTTGTGAAGTACTTATACTTTTCTCAGACGGGAGTGTTCGTTTTTCTTTGCTCTCTCCTGGCCAAGAAAAGAAGCGATTTGTTATGACAATCGCATAACGACAGCTTTTAAAGCATTTGACTATTGGTTTAGCCTAGTGCATTCCCTTATTTTCTTCCTAATTATACGGAACTAAATAATAAGAACATTGTGCTAATGAGTACCACGATTAGCAAGGTGCAGAAAGAAGAAGAATTTTATGTAAGAAGTTTGTAGAACAGCTAGAGAACGTCAAATGCGTGTAACACATAAGATTTTTCTCGATTAGCATGAATTAAATAGAAGCCAGACCTTTTTAACAATAGTTTGTTGCATAGATGTGGAGAAAATCATGTGAATGGAATACATCAGATTTTTACCAGTGTGGTATATCAGTTTGTGTGATCCCAGCAATGTTGATATTAGCCATACTGTAATAAAATCTGGTTGATATTTCAGTTTTGTGTTTCAATAAAGTGTTATTTTACAGAGCTGGTCATGCTGCTGGATAATGCCTTTAAGCAAAATTCAACAGCGAACAATAAATTAAAACAGCATTTTCAGTTTATTGTTTTGCTCTCTCAATTCTATATTTAGCTTCCAAATACAGCTGTCAGGATTTACAGTTCTATATTTTATATAAATCCTGGATTTGAAAAATCTTAAAAAGTCTGATGTGCTTAATTCAAACGGCTTTCTCTACATTTCCGTAATAAATTATTGTTAAATATCTTATTTTTCCATTTGTTTCCGGCTAACTGAGATAGCAGAAATTGTCTTTTTTACTTCCTTCTTTGTAATAAAAGGGAAATATGAGAGAACAACAGGTAATAGCTGGTTGCCATGTGGTTGAAATCTGTTTTTTTACTTTCTCTATACGCACTATGTACATAGTATATAGAGAATGTATTGCACTCCACCAAAATATTCGATAACGAGATTTCACCGGAAATATATGTTTTAGGGTCCCCTGTATCCAAAAAATATCTTTTCAGAAAAAGGTCCATGTGTGTGTTTGTCCGTGTGTCAGTGTGTCCGTGTATCTGTGAACACGATAACTCAAAAACGCAAAGTCGGTAAAATACCAAACTTGGTATTTAAATTTAGTATCTTCCACGGATACGACGAAGTTATTCAGAAGAATTCCCCCATCCTGAACTACCCTTTACATGGAACTTTTTTCGAAAATTGTGATGTTCAAAAAAATGGCTCTAACGATTGTGATTAAAATAGCGTATATTATAGATATTTACCAGACAAATAACATGTATATTCTGAATTTTCTGGGAATAGCCTCTGAAGACTAGTTTATTCTGGGGCAATTTAACGGAATTTTACATAACTGCTAAACCGTAAGACATGGACAAAAACTTACCATACAACAAATGTAGAGCACTTTAAAACACACAATTTATGTTAAGTACATTTTTTTCGTGGAGTTGGTTGTTTTTGAGATATTCCTTATTTTTGGTTTCAGCTATAAAAACATACTTTTCTCATACAAGACTTTGTAAACTCGTGTCCATACAAACAAAGGAACTTCAGTGACAAAGCAATCAGCTTTAGACTTTCACTTTAACCTATGGTACTCCCTTATTTCGCTTCTACTTACAAGGAAGCAAGAAATAAGACTATTTCCACTCACTTTTTCTCGATTAGCAGGAAGTAAATAGAAGCATAAGCTTTTTAAGAATAACTTGTTGCAGCGATATAGAGAAAGTAATGTGAATGGTACACATCAGATTTTTTTTTTTTTTTTTTGCATTGCCTTAAGTTTACAAATTCCCGTATAAGAAAAGTGTAAGTATTTTAAAACTGAAGCCAATGATAAGCAATCTCTAAAAATGATCAGTTCAACGAAAAAATGTATATGACATAAATTATGTTTTTTAATGAAGATCTTCATTTTTCTATACTAAATTTTAGTCTACTTCTTACGGTTTACTACTTATGCAAAATTCAGCGAACTTCATCCAGAATAAAGAGTTCTTTAGAGGCTGTTCCTAAAAAATTCAAAATGTTTATTTTATGTGTCATGTAAATATCTTTAATATGCGATATTTTACTCAAAATCGTTAGAGCGAGTGTTTAGAAAATCAAAATTTTCGAAAGTTTAGGAGGGGGAATTTTCCTGAAAGGCTTCGTGTTGCATTTCTGGAACATATTAAACTTGAATACCAAATTCATATTTTAACATATTTTCTTTTTTGAGTTATCGTGTACACGGACACACACGTACCTTTTTCTAAAATTACCTTTTTGGATTCAGGGGATCCTGAAACCTGTATTTCTGGTGAAAACTTGGTATCGAATTTTTGGTTGGGATGCAATGCCATCTCTATACAGTATATTTACATATAAAATGTGAATATACTGTATAGAGATGGCATTGCATCCCAACCAAAAAATTACATATAAAATGTGGAGAGTTGCAGTCCGAGTGTGAAAGAGGACGGTCGTGTTTTGTGTCTTGCTCGCAGCTACCTGGAAGAAGTTCGACAATGGAAAGCGTACGAGATCTCATTGAACAGTTGAGGCAAGAAATGCGTGTAGGATTTGAAAAGTGCAGCCTAAAATCGCTGGAAAGTGCCGTGGAGAATGTGACAGTTCGAATGCGTGCTCTGGAAGAGAAAATGGATTATTTAGAGAACCAATCTCGTAGAAATAATATTGTGATATATGGTGTGACGGAAGAAGCGGGAGAGAGTTGGGAGATGACGGAGGAAATAGTGAAAAGGGTCATCTCACAAATAGGAATCGAACTCCGCGAGTTTGATGTGGAGAGAGCCCATCGTGTAGGTCGACGTGGCAATGTAAGGCGACCTATTGTGTGCAAACTGGCACATTATAAACTCAAGGTGGCCATTCTTCGAGATGCTCGTTATTTACGGGGAACGGGAATAAGCATTAGCGAGGACTTTAGCCAGCGTGTAAGAGAAGAGAGAGAATTCTTAAAGGGACACATGTTCGAGGCCAGGAGGCAGGGCTGTCATGCCGTATTGCGCTATGACAAGCTCTTCATTAACGGACGAGTCTGGAACCGACAGGAGCTGGAGCGCATGGAACAGCATAGAAGTAGTGCGGAAACCGAACCCAGGACAAGGCAGCTAGAGCAGGTAGCCAGTGCATCAGCCCAGCAGGTAGGCAGCGCATCAGCCCAGCAGGTAGCAGGTCCCTCAGCAGAACATCAGGTGCCTCAAGTTATGTCGACAGGGAGGGGCAAAGAGGAGAGGAGGGTGAGACAGTCTTCGCCGGAAAATCCAACAACAACGCCCCTCCGTGCCCTTAGGCTGATAACAGCTCGACAAAGGGTCAGCCAAGTTGTAGGAAGACCAACAGCAAGGAAACAATAGGACCCAACCCCTTCTCTGAGGATTGTCACATGGAACATCGAAGGCTTCAAAAAAAGGTTGGGTAGCGAGAATTTCTTGTATTTCCTTAGTGATTTTGACGTTGTATGTTTAACAGAAACTTGGTTGAAAAACGGAGAAAATGTAACACTTGCTAATTTCCATAGTTTTAGTAGGGGAAGGGAGACACGGGGAAGGAGGGGAAGGTGGCCAGGAGGGGTATCAGTTTCATTCAGGTCTGAGCTGGAGGCTGAGATAACTAAATTAGAAATCAGTTTGGAAGGGGTGATTGCTGTATCTTTGGCACAGGGGGGAGTACAAATAATAGTTATAGGATTATACAACCAGCCAGCAACGTCCAAGTATGCAAACAGGAATTTCTTCAGTGACTTAACGGAAACGTTAGTGCAGTTACAGGAAAAGTTTCCAGGAACTGAATTAATTCTCTTAGGAGATTTTAATGCGATGTTAGGAGGGGAGAATATTTCTCTAACGGGGGGTCATCAATGGGGGGAGGAATTCCGCGAAGGTCAACGAAAGAGCAAGGATAGTTTTATTAATGGGGAGGGCAGACAATTACTTGCTTTCTGTGATGCCTTCTCTTTAGAAATAATGAATGGTAAGTACGGTGAGGATCGAGAGGGAGAACTCACTTTCATAAACGAAAATGGGGGTAGTGTAATAGATTTTATTTTAGTAAGTCAGGGTTTAATTGGCAGAATTAGAAATTTTTGGGTGGGGGATCGTATCGAGTCACATCACTGTCCGGTTGTCCTGGAACTGAATATAGAGACGGCCATGGTGGCGCATGCACCTGAAGAGGGGCAGGGGGACGAAGGGAGATTCATTAGTAAATTTATATGGAAACCGATAGAAAAAGAAGTATTTGTTGATAAATTAGAAAGAAGATTAGGGGAAAGGAACGCAGACACAGCGGAGGAACTAACGCATATAATAGCAACGGCTGCGGGGACAATGAAAGTCCAAATGCATGGTAAGGTAAAACGATGCAATGGTTGGTATGACCAGCAATGCAGAACTGTAAAGAAACAAGCAGAGGAGGCTCTGTCAAAATTCAGGAGGGAGGGGGGAGATGACATTAGGAAAATGTTTACAAAAAAGCGAAGGGAGTATAAACAGCTCTTACGGGAAAAGAGAACTACATGGCAAGACAAAATTACTCAGAAAATTAGTAATATTTTAACGCGGGGGGATAACGCTGAGATGTGGCAAGTAGTAAAACATTTAAGAGGCAACCGTCAGGCGCCCAACGAAATTTCTCCCAGAAAATGGGCAATGCATTTTATGGGAATATTCGGGAAAGGTGAAAGGGAAGGAATTTTTATAAAGGAAGTGCAAATTTTGGGAAATCTTGAGATCCCAATACTGGACGAGGAAATATCAGAACGAGAAATAGCACAGGCGCTAAGGAGTCTGAAGGTAGGCAAAGCTCCAGGGTTGGATGGGCTGCCCCCGGAAGTTTTTAAAGCCGCAGCCAATGTTAATGAGTTTGGTAGGAGTATGCTCCAGATATGCAACAAATTGTTTATTGAGGGGAATTACCCTACCTGCTGGGGAAAGGGCATTATTCATCCCATTTATAAAGGGAAGGGAACTATTGGAAATCCGGATAACTATAGGGGGGTTACTCTGTTGCCAATTATGGAAAAAATTTATTGTAGAGTGTTATATAACCGGATAAAGGACTGGGAATCTAAATTTGGCAAACTTTCAAAATTTCAAATGGGTTTCAGAGAAGGGCACAGTACCATAGATGCCGCTTTTATATTAGACGCTTTAAGGACGCAGCAACTGTTAGTTAAGCGGGGAAAGCTTCATTGTGCTTTTGTGGACTTTAAGAAGGCATTTGACTCTATCAACCGAAATGCATTATGGTACAAACTAGGCAGAAAGGGGTTATCAAGTAAAATGGTTAGAGCATTGCAGGCAATATATCAAAATGTCCAATTCTGTGTGAAGTACGACAGAAACAGAGTGTCCGAGAGCTGCCGAAGCTATAGGGGAGTGAGGCAGGGCTGTATTTTATCTCCCTTGCTATTTAATCTCTTTGTGGATGATATTACTGATACAATGATAGCAGAGAATATTCAAGCACCAGTAGTAGCGGATTTGCAGATCCCAACACTTTTATACGCAGACGATTTAGTATTGTGCTCTACGACAGTAAACGGATTGCAACGAGGACTGGACAAACTTAAGAACTATTGCGATGAATGGCTACTTACAGTTAATGTGAATAAGACTAAGGCAATGACTTTCAAAAAGGGTTGTGTTTATAGCAGGGAGGAGACTTGGACATATGCAGGACAGATACTGGACAATGTTAAATCCTTTGTGTACTTAGGACTCACATTTACAATGAACGGAAAATGGACAAAACACATTGACATTACGAAACACAAGGCAAGGGTGAAAGCGGCGGAAGCTCTCCGGATACGCTGCAGAATTCCGAATATCTCCATAACCTTAATGGAAACTGTATACGGAGCGACAGTTAGATCCACGATGACATACGGAGGAGAAATATAGGGGTGGGAACAAACAGGGAATCTGGATCAAGTGAGGACCCAATTTTTGAAAGGAATTCTGGGTGTAGGGAGGGGTACGGCAAACTGCGGAATAATGAGGGAATTCGGGGTACATAGTGAAACGATAGAGTGCAAAATCAGAGCAGTTAAATATTGGACGAGAATCGTTCACGGAAACCAATCTCTAATTAGGGCAGTCTGCTACCGTGAACAGTTGCGAATGGAAGGTAATTTGACGTGGGCATCAAAATTAAAGAAAGGGTTGGAAACCATTGGGATGGGAGACATTTGGATGGCGGGGCAGGAAAACAGGCGAAGTATTTGGAGAAAAATTAAGAAACGTCTCTGTGATATTGAGAGACAGCAAATAATTGCGCAATGCACAGAGAAGGTGTCATTAGAAGTACAGTCTGGGCTGAAATCGGAGTGGGGTATGGAGCAATACATCAAAACAGGTACCAAACTCATTAGAGAGGGGCTCGCGTGGATTAGACTAGGAGCATGGAGGAGCACGAAAATTTCTGACGTGAATGGTATAAGAATCTGTCCCATTTGCGAGGAGGAAGAGTCGTGGACTCACATCTTGGCAAGATGTAGGGGTACGGAGGAATGGCGGGAAAAATATTTGCCGCGATTTTTTACCACTGCGAATGTAGGGATAGAAGCATGTTGGACGCTACTGGCAGGCACGGAAAACATGGACGGGCTAGGTAAATTTATACTTAAGGCAAGACAGCTGAGATCTGAGGAGGCTGCCAATAGAGAAGGGGGGGGGATAAGATCAACTAAACAAAAGTGACTACAATGTTCTACATACATGTATATTATATCAGACTTAGGTCACTGTTGTGCTAGGGTTGTATATATTATGTGTATATATGTCTTTTAAGTGTAATTATCTATGATAAGAGGGTGCATTTATGGAGGTGTACTCTGTGCTGTAAATTTAAATTGGTATATTTGAATATCTTTGTATCTTTATTTTCGGATTCACTCTTAATTTTTATTGTTGTCTAATATTGCTTTTGACTGTGTATTTCCTTTGTCTTTTTATTTTCGTGTTTACTCTTTTAATTCTTTGTTGTGGTTGTTGTTTTAATATTGCTTGTAATGTGTATTACAAAAGCACGTACGGTCTGTGGACCCGTGCGACTGTTGAAATTCTATGTATGATATTGCTATATTAATAAATACACTTATTCATTCATTCATATAAAATGTGGTTCACATGTACCTTACTCTATAGTTTTATGCAACCCGTAGATTACAGTCTGAAAAGATCATTCGCGAGAGCCACGATGCAGTCTTCCGGTAGTATTCGCTAATCCACCGAAGGTTCCTGCTCCCAAATTTTGTAGAGAACATTCTCTAACCTCGAAGAACAATCGATAACATGTTAGGTGTTCTAGTATTTTGAAATTATTTTATTACCTTTATACTTTTTGAAAATTTCCTTTTTTCTATATAAAGTTTTATTTTCAAAATAATTAGAAAGAAAACTAGCAATCGAAGAACGTAGGACACGTAAAATGAACAGTCGTTTGTTATTCTTTCGTATACCTTTTTGAATATGCCTAAAATTATTAGAGTGACAAACACTGAACTAAGTTTGCACCTCGATGGATAATACATAAATAAGGAAAAGAGTGCACGCAGACTGTGGGACTCGAACCTCTGACAACCTGGAGGTGATGTGGGAAAATGAAATTAACGAGTTGAGCTACAAACATTGTACCCGCTTGTCACATTAAAACTTGTAGGTATAGTGTCACACATGTATCCCTCTCCGCTTCTGATCTCTTTACAACTGTTGTGGACCCCTTTTTGCTTTCTCTATACGTACTAAGTAGATAATCTATAGAGAAGGTATTGCACTCCACCAAAAAATTCGATACCGAGATTTCACCGGAAATAAGTGTTTTAGGGTCCCCTGTATCCAAAAAAAGTATTTTCAGAAAAAGGTCCATGTTTGTGTCCTTGTATCAGTAAAATAGCAAACTTGGTATTTAAGTTTAGTATCTTCCAGGGATGCAACACGAAGATTTTGAGAAAAGTTCCCCCTCCCCAAGCTACCCTTTACATGGAACTTTTTTCGAAAATTTTGATTTTCTAAAAAATGGCTCTAACAGTTTTTATTAAAATATCGTATATTAAAGATATTTACTTGACAAATAAAAAGGTATATTTTGAATTTTCTGGGAATAGCCTCTGCAGACTAGTTTATTCTGGGTCAATTTTACGGAATTTTGCGTAACTGCTAAACTTACTACACAAAAAATGCAGAGCACGTTAAATCACACAATTTATGCTATGTACATTTTTTTCGTGGAGTTCATCGTTTTTGAGACATTCCTTGTTTTATGGTTTCTGCTGTGAAAAACATACTTTTCTCATACAGGAATTTGTCAACTGCTGTTCACACAAAGAAAGGAGCTTCAGTCACATAGCAACTATCTTTTGACTATCCCTTTAACCTATGGTACTCCCTTATTTCGCTTCACCTTACAAGGAAGCAATTAATAAGACTATTTCTGCTAACTTTTTCTGATTAGTATGAAGTAAATGAGCATAAGCTTTTTAAGATTATTTTGTTGCAGAGAAAGTCATGTGAATGGTACACATAAGATTTTTTGTATATATACTAAGTTTTCCTCTATCTGTTACGGTTTACCAATTATGCAAAAGATATTCAGAATGAAGAGGACTTCAGAGGCTATTCCCAGGATGGTCAGGATATACATATTATTTAACGTTTAAATGTTCCTAATAAACCGCATTAAACCGTTAAATATTTTGGAACATCAAACTTATCAAACATTTCTGAAAATCTTCGCGTCGCATCTTTGAAAGATACTGAACTGAAAGATCCAGTTAAGTATTTAACAGACTTTTCATTTTAATTATGATGTCCACAGACACATACACGCACACGCGAACCTTGCCTTAAAAAGCTTTTTTAAATTTAGGGATCCTCAAAACATATATTCACATTGAAATTTCGGTGTCGATTATGGGTGCAATGCAATATCTTCTCTCTTGTACATTGTACACATCTGCCAGAGAGAGTAATATATGGTGTTTAATTTTGATTTTTACTGCCATAAAGAATTTACGTTCAGCTTTTTAGTGTATTTGCTACCGTGGATGCCTACAAGACATTTGGGTAACCTGTACAACGTTGCTTGGGTTAGCAGTTCCCAACATATATGATGCAAAGGACGTTCTCATTTTGGATCAATCTGAAGTAGAGATTTTGAGCCCGGCGCCTAATCACATCATTTACATATGAAAATGCCCAAGCTTCATGTAGTAGTACGACAGCAAATAGAGTAAATGGACTGGAGTCCTCTATTCTGCTTCCGCTGTAAACAGAGAAGCCAGGAGTCTGCTACCATGCCCCACATTGCACAGGTATACAGCTTCGGAGGATGTATTAGCGCCCATATCGTGAATTAATCCGTCCGTCAGTAGCCAACTGGTATGCTCATAGTGAGCCTATGTGGTTGCTGTGTACCTGCACTTATTAGGTGTTAATCACAGAACTCTTTTGAATTGTTTAGGTTTGGGTTGTGGATTTAAATTTAACGGGCTTAAAGAAGTAGGGCTACCATAAAGGTCCCTCAATGGTTGTATTTTCGGGAGCAGCATCCTGCTGCAACTCCGCTAATGTCCTATGTTTTCAAAACAATGTGGTGTGATTTTTGATGGCCACTTCGTCAGCTGCGGGGGGGGGGAGAAGTATTTACGTACACAATTTTAGCTCTTGGCTTTTAATGCCTTCGTTACGGGAGATAATCACAGGCCTTGTGGCGAACCCGATACCACTTGTAATGGTTTTCTGTGGATAAAAACTTCCCCAGAAATCTTAAAAGAGCGTTCTCATGTTGGGCTAATCTGGCATTGAAATTTTGAGCCCGGTGCCTAATTACGAAGGTTGGGGCAAAAGTCGTGGCAATTATTTATTTTATTGAAGATGCGAGTCTGGTTGGAAAATGTGACATATACAGACGAAAGGTGTTAATTACATATGTGGACAATGAACAGCACTGAATTTCGTAACACACCAACTCATTACGGTGGTGTACAGGACAATATGGCCTTCACGGTGCAAAAGAATAACAACAGTACACATACAGTTGACATGACAAACTTGGTCCTAAATACCCTCAAAGTAGTCCCCTGCTACTGTCACCAGACGCTGCCATCGATGTGGGAGGCGCTGAATAGAAGCTACCGTAGCATTTGCCGCACCATGTGTGAATCGGGTCATCTGTTCGCGCACAGCATTAGCAATGTTCTCTCGTGTTGCAAACCGCCTACGTGGTGGTTCCTTAATCCTTCAAATGAGATCAATGTCACAGGGCGAAATATCGCGAGAGTACGGTGGGTGCTCCAATTCTTCCAATCCCCAACGTCGCAGTAGCTGCCCTATAACTCTGCTTTATGTGGTTTTGCATTGTCCAGCAGGATTATTTCACTGCCCACAAGATCCGAACGCTTCTCCCGAACGCCACGTCGTACCTGTCGCACCAGAAGTCCCTGTAGTACTGTGCGGTCAGTGTTCTGCCATTTTAAACAAAGTGGTAAACAATGACACCCCTGACATCTTACGCGAGGATCACCATCAATTTGACTAGGGAGGGATTCTGACGGAACTTCTGGCTCCTTGGTGATCCAGCATGTCAACACTCGCGGACTGACGTTTCAGTTTTGGTTCGTATGCCCTGGCCCAAAATTCATCGATGGCGATTGTTCGTGACAAGAATTGATCGCCGTCCTGTTGCCAGCGTGCAAGGTGATTGGAGCATATTGCATAGCGCACCCACCATTGAACTTTCGTCAGTGCATGCGGTACCCACTGCGATGCGATTTTGCGTAGTTGCAGCTTATTACGAAAGATCCTGTGGCAGTCGATGCCTCTTACCCTCTCTAACTCCAGTAGCGTCCATCGTCTGTCTTCATCCAGTAGCTGCTCGATGACAGCACTTGCCACGTCGGTCCGTACACTGACAGGCCGTCCCGAACGTTGCTCATCACTGGTTGACACACGTCCCTCGGAGAGCGGCTATTTCAATGTAGGCACGCTGCTCAACACGGGTTACTTCCATCTCGCACGACACACACCAACTGACTGATTTCACAGCCCTCGCTAAGCTACTACCAGATATCACAGAGCCATCTGTTGTTCTGCATACACACTAGGCCTGCAGAACTTCTACACGACACATATACGTTTGTGATCCGTTCACAAATCTACAAGAAAATTGCTAGTTGCCATGACTTTTGCTCCAACCCTCGTACATGCAAGAGCCGAAACTTCATGTTGTGGCCTTGCTGGTAAACGATGGCAGACAGAGTAGCTGGACCACAGCCCTCCTTTCTGACTCCGTTGAAACAAGAGAAGATCCTACTGCTACACCCCACGCCATGCAGGCATAGAACATCACAGGGAGTATTACCCTCCATGTGAGGAATTAATCCGTCCGTCGCCATCTGGTAAGCTCATAGCGAACAAAGATGTTCTCATCTCCGTCCTTGTTACGCTTAAACCACAGGAACGTTTTGGATGATTGTAGGCTGTTTGGTGTTGTTAATTTAAATTTAAGGTTGGAGATAGCGGTACCGTGTAGGCTACTCAACAGTTGTATTTTCAGGAGCAGCATCCTGCCGCAACTCCGCTAGTGCCCCATGTTTTCAAAGAAGAATAAACCTGTTATAATTTGAATTCCTAAACATAATCCTAAAAGAGAACCAAAATTTCATCCTGGATGGTGTAGTTTTAATGACCACTCCCATAGGGAGGGGAAGTACGTACGTTCAGCATTTTAGCTGTTGGCTGGTTTAGTACCTTCGTTACCGGTGATGCCCACAAGCCATGCAGCGAACCCGGTAGCACCTGTAGCGATATTATGTGGATAAGTTTCTCCCATTATTCTCTGATGTTCCCATATTGGCTAAATATGGCATAGAAATTTTGAGCCCGGTGCCTAATTACCTACTTGCGAATGTCGAAGCTGACAAAGTAGATCGAAGTTTCCTAATCTAAGCATATCTGCTGTAATCAAAGAAAACTGCAGTGCCCCACACCACAGAGAAACCAAACCAGGAATTAATTAAAATCTTATTATAAACATCGACCATAAATTATGAAATGGGATTGGCTTTAGATTATACATATTTATTATATATTTAGTGTTTCTTGCTATGAACAATAAAGAGGATTTGGTATTTATGAAAAATGTTCAATTTGTTGCTCTCTATACATAGGATTTGCATTCAAGTGGTACTCAACTTTGGAGCAAGAAAAAAGCTTTTAAATGTGTGCTACCCACAGGTTGGTTCTTCAAAATGTTTGGATTAGGTACGTTTTGGAAACAAGCTGCATTATTATATTTTAACAGCCTTTTCAAAAGTTCTAATTTCACGTTCAGTGGCTATAAAAAACAAAAACCAGCTCTTGAATTACCTGCATGCAAAGTTTAAACTTCGTGTCGCTAGTTGCAATTTTCGCAAGTACGTGCTCCAGTTTTATTCACACAATGTAATGTTTCACGAAAGTTATGTTCACTGAAGCGTTCAGAGTAAAAAGTTTTTCTTTTTCTACGTTTTGCTCTCTCAGGGCTACTGGAACAGGGGCAAGCAAAGCTAATTTCTCCATTAGATGGCACTGCAAGCGCGGGTGTATATATTTAGAATTCCATTTGAAGCCACCCTATCCTACCCAGAGAGCAGATGTACGGTATGACAGTTGCCATCAATTCTTGCACCCTGCACTCCCTCCCGCTGTTGAGGTTGAGGTTGAGAGGCCATATATTCCTGGCTGCCTCACTAGAGGGCACAACGCCGCGTTTTATGAGTGCCCTCGTTCTAAAGTTGGTCCAAGCACTGATTATTGGCTATGTCCAACTTTGTGCCGTATGCCAATACAACTTTTTTTTAATAATATATACGCCATAACAGCCAGTAAAGTATAAAACTGTGACATCAGTGCCTTTCAGAAGCATTAAGGCATTTGGATGCCCTCCAGGGAAATTTGATTCACCGCTGCAGTTTATTATATTGCTTCTAGCAATTTCTATATTCTCTAGCCCGTATGTAAATGTACATAGTGGACATAAAAGGTATTGAATTCCACTAAAAAATTCGATACCGAGACTTCACAGGAAGGATATGTTTTGAGGTCACCTGTGACCGAAATAAGCATTTTTATAAAAAAGGCCTTTGTGTATGTGTGTGTGTGTGGATATCATAGGTCAAATACAAAAGGTTAAATACCAAATTTTCTATTTTCAAGGATACGAAACAAAGAATTTCAAATCTCCTACCCCAAACTACCGTTTACATGAACAACTTTTCAAAAATTACTCTAAGGATTTTTATAAAAATACCTTATATTAAAACTATATATATATGAACAATAAATTGTGTATCTTAAATTTACTGTGAGTATCCTCTGTAGACCTTTTTATTCTAAATGGCAACAGGTAGCTCGTAACAGATAGAAAAATCCTTATTACAAAAAATATAGATCCCGTCAAAAACACAATATATGCTCTTTTATTTTTTGTGTAGCTAACCGTTTCCGACATATTTTTGTTATTGATATTAATTTTAAAGTACTTATAGTTTTTTCAAACAGGAAGTTGACTAATTTTTCTTTGTTTTACTCCTAGCCATTCAGAGAAGCGAATTTAAATGACAATTGCATAGCGACAGTTTTTAAAGTTTTTGATTATCGTTTTAGCAGAGTAGATTCGCTCAGTTTCCTTCTATTTATAAGGAACGTAAGTAATAAGACCATTATTCTAATTTTTATCTGTATTAGCATGCAATAGAAAGATGGCTGAGCTGTTGTAAGACGCATGTTTGTAGAACATGCTAGAAAAAACGATGCGATATTGATTTTTGAACTGCGCTCTCCACAGACAGGAACATATGGACCTTTTTATAGAAAAGTTTTTTTTTTCTAGTCTGTATATACAATGTACCCAAAAATACAATGTCGATATTTCACAAAAAATATATGTTTTGGGGTCCCCTGGGTCCGAAAAAAATTTTAGAAAAAAGTTCCTCTGTGTGTGTATGGGGGGGGGGGCAGCACAGCTGAAATGAACAATTTGTTAAATACCGAAGTTCAGTATCTTCCATGGATGTGACACGAAGATGTTCAAGAAAATCCCCCTATCCCAACTACCCTTTACATGGAAAAATATTCGAAAATTTCGATTTTGTAAAAATTATTTTAACGATTTTAATTAAAATACCATATGTTAAAGACGTTTAAATCATAAATAATGTGTATATATATATATTGAATTTTCTGGGAATAGCCTCTGAAGATGTCTTTTTTCTGGATGAATTTTAGACAAAAACCTACACTACAAAATGTAGATCTCGTAAAAACACATAATTTATGTCATATATGTTTTTTTGTTGTATAAATGACTGTTTTTTAAATATTACTTGTTATTGGTCTCTTTATAGTTTATACTTTTTCTCAAATGGGACCAAACAAAGTGAAACGAACCTCAATTTTTTCACATAACGACGAGGATTTGACCTTTGCTTTTGGCTAACATATTCCCTTATTTCCCTTCTACTTAAAAGGATATACTTATGCTAACATTTATCTCGATTAGCATGTTACACATGAAAGAATAATCTTTTTTAACATTTGATACAGAAAATCATGTGAATGAACTCATAAGATTTTTACTTTCTCTAGTCCCCATGTACAATGTACACAGTGAATAGAGAAGGTATTGACTTCACCAAAAAATTCCAGGTTGAGATTTCACCGGAAATATATGTTTTGGGGTCCCTAGGTCCGATAAAAGCATTTTTAGAAAAACGTTCGTTTGTGTGAGTCTGCGGAAAGAACTTGTTATGTAGGTTTGGTATCTTCAAAGGATGCGACACGAAGATTTTCAAGATAATCCCACCACCACAAACTATCCTTTGCAGAAAGAAATTATCGAAAATTTTGATTTTCTCAAAAATGGCTTTAACGATGTTGACTAAAACATCGTATGTTAAGAGT
Source organism: Hymenopus coronatus (assembly GCA_030762935.1). Taxonomy (NCBI): domain Eukaryota; kingdom Metazoa; phylum Arthropoda; class Insecta; order Mantodea; family Hymenopodidae; genus Hymenopus; species Hymenopus coronatus. The sequence goes on from CM060896.1 coordinate 150,521,654, forward strand.
TGTTTCTATTTGGTGCTGCTAGAGAAAGCTATGTGAATGGAACACATCAGATTTGTATTCAGGGGACTTTAAAACATGTATTTTAAGTGAAATCTCGGTATCGAATATGTCGGTGTAATGTTTTAGCCTCTTTATCTATTATGTGCATTGTAAATGTATGCTAGAGAAAGTAATATAGCACTGATTTTAAATTCTACTCGTATTCTTGCATGCAGTCTAGAATGAAAGACGCGGATGCAACCGCAGAAAATAATTGTGAGTCTCTAGGCAAATGATTAAATCTAGGCGTTCTTTTTCGCTCTGAATAAAAGCATTTCGTGGTAGCGTAATTTTAAAAATGGCACAGAAGAGACACAAAACTAAACATCTCTGGAACATAAAACTAGCAGCTTACAGCTCTATTGAGATTAGAACCTATAACCTCTGGTTAAGGAAATAGGCATGGTGCCAAAAAGGCGAAAGGATGTGCTTCCACAGCCGTGGCATGAAATGGGAGAGACGAAACCCAAGAGAACGGATGTTTCAAGGATGTGCTGATAAGAAAGCGACTGCGAGGTATTGACTTCTTTGGAAAGAAAGGAGAAAGGCTAGTCTTCCGTGAGAAACTTTCTGCAGATGGGTGTCCATTGATTCCATATACAAGCAATCGAATGGTAGTTTGAAGTTATATAGTTTCAGAACCTGGAAAAACAAAATCTGATGTGATCCATTTACATGACTTTCTCTACATAATCTACAATAAATTAATCATGCTAATTGAGAAAAAATTATCATAAATAGTCTTATTATTTCCTTCCTTGTAAGTAGAAGCAAAATAAGGGGTACCATAGATTAAAATAATAGTTCAAAGCTGGTTGCTATATGACTGAAGTTCCTTTGTTTGTATGGACAGGAGTTCACAAATTCCTGTATGAGAAACATATGTTTTTCAAAGCTGAAACCAATAACAGGCGATATTTCAAAAACGATCAACTCCATAAAAAAAATGTATATAACATAAATTGTGTGGTTTAACATGTTCCACATTGTTTGTCTAGTAAGTTTTTGTCCATCTCTTACGGTTTAGCAGTTACACATAATTCGGCAAAATTCATTCAGAAGAAAGACCTCTTCAGAGTCATCCCAGAAAATTTAAGATACGCATTATATCAGTCGTGGAAATATCTTTAATATACGGTATTTTAATAAAAATCATTGGAGTCGTTTTGGAGAAAATCAACATTTTCGACATTTTTTCCACGTAAAGGGTAGTTTCGAAAGGGGGGAGCTTTATAAAAATCTTCACGTCGCATCCCTAGAAGTTACTAAACCTAAATACCAAGTTTGGTATTTACCATCTTTTCGTTTTTGAGTTATTGTGTTCACGGACACACGAACACGGACACATCATTTTCCAAAAATGCCTTTTTTGGATGCTGGGGGCCTTAAATAGTGTATTTCCGTTCAAATCACGGTATCGAAATTTTCTTTCTACACCGTGCTAATAGATAAATATTAGCAGAATGTTCTTATTACTTAGTTCCTTATAAGAAGAAGGAAATTAAAGAAATACACCAAACTAAAGTGGTTGTCACATTTTTTAAAAGCTATCGTTATGCGATTGTCATTGTAAATCGCTTCTTTGCTTGACCAGGAGTAGACCGAAAGTTCTGAGGCTAAGGCGATCTACGTTTTTTGTGTAGTAAGTTTTTGCCCATCTCTTACGGTTTAACCGTTAGGCAAAATTCTACATAAATCAACCAGAATAGTGTTCTTCAGAGGCAATTCTTAGAAATTTCAAAATATACATTTTATTTGTGTTGTAAATAACTTTCATATATGATATTTTAATCAAAACCATGAGAGTCAATTTTGAGAAAATAAACATTTTTGAAAAAGTTCCATGTAAAGGGTAGTTGGGGATGAAGGCACTTTCTGTAAAATCTTCGTGTCGCATCCTTGGATATTAATAAACTTAAATATCAAGTTTAATACTTAACAACCTTTTAGTTTTTGAGCTATACTGTCCACAGACACACACATACACATACTCACACACGGACCTTTCAAAAAACTCTTTGTATCCCCAAACTACCCTTTACATGGAATATTTTGATTTTCTCAAAAATGACTAACGATTTTGATTAATATGTCATATATTAAAGATGCTTAAACGAGAAAATAATGTATATTTTGAATTTTCCGAGAATAACCTCTGAAGACCTCTTTATTCTGGATGATTTTTATTGAATTTTCTATAACTGGTAAACCGTAAGAATAGACAAATACTTACTACAAATAAAATGTAGATCTCGTTGAAACCCACAATTTATCCATATATATTTTTCACATATTGCTTGTTATTGGTTTCTTTTTTAAAATACTTAAAATTTTCACATACTAGAATTTGCCAACACCTAGCAAGGCAAAGAAATGAATTTCAGCCACATAGCAACCAGCTTTTAAAAGATTTGACTATTGTATTAGACTAGGGTATCCCATTAATTCCCTTCTATTTAAAAGAGTTACTTTCTGCTAAAGTTTATCTCGAGTATCATGAAGTACATATAAGAATAAGCTTTGCCCGCCTGGGAAGTGTGGTGGTAGTCTGTCTGCCTCATATTCAAAAGGTCGGGAGTTCGAATCTCGGTTAGAGTGAGTTACCCGGATAAAGTTATTTTTGGGGATTTCCCTTATCCCAAGAAGACGAAAAGTAGGTAAAATACCAAATTTGATATTTAAGTTCAGTATCTTCCAGGGATGCAACACAAAGATTTTGAGAAATATCCCCCCACCCCAAACTACCCATGGAACTTTTTTCGAAAATTTTGATTTTCTCAAAAATGGCCCTAACAATTTTGATTAAACTATTGTATATTAAAGATATTTACCTGACAACATATCTTGAATTTTCTGGGAATAGCCTCTGAAGATTACTTTATTTTGGATGAATTTTACGGAATTATGCATAACTGCTAAATTGTAAGAGATGGACAAAAACTTGCCGCACAGAAAATGCAGAGCACGTTAAAACACACAATTTCGGTTATATACAGTTTTTTGTGTATTTGATCGTTTTTGAGATTTCTTGTTTTTAGTTTCAGCTTTTAAAAACTTATACTTTTCTCATACAGGAATTTGTCAACACCTGTCCATACAAACAAGGTAACTTTAAGCTCCATGGACCCGGAGATATTTTGAGCATAATTTCACCAATTGCATTCATACGTCCGATAAAGGACTTTAAACTAAAAATCATGTAGAGAAAGTCATGTGAATGGATGTAATTGTATAAGTCGTTTTCCAATTACTGGAAACGTTTAAAATAACAACCGTGAAGTTAAGGAACTTTCTCCAATGGTAACATTTTTTTAGCCCTTGGCGCGGAGTTTTACGTGCAGAAGCTTCGCAAAGACATTAAATGGAAAGATTCTCCACTCTTTACTGTTAATTCTGTCGCAATCTGATTGCTTTCTAATTTCCTTTGTAAGTTCGACAGAGAAGTCGTTTTGTTGTGCTCTGAAGTGCTTGTTAGATCTGCTTTTTCTCTTGAAATTGCCACGCTGAACACGAATCTGTTAACTACTCTTTCAATTGCTGCGTTGTTTGTCACAGTGGGATAGCTAAGTGCCAGCGACGTACGCCAACGTGTTATTTGTTGCGAAAATGTATACTGTGGAATAGAACGCACGTGACAGAGCTAGCTAATCTGCACGCACCATTTTACTTCCTCTAGCAGCACGTATTTATAATGCACATAATAGGTAGAGAAACTATTGTCCTACATCTAAAACTTCGAAACCAAGATTTCACCGAAAATATATTTTGAGGTTTCCTGAATAAAAAAAAAAAAAATCTGACGTTTTCCATTCACATGATTTTCTCTACATCTCTGACAAATTACTGTTAATAAGCTTGTTCTTCTATCTATTTCACCCTAAAACATTACCAGAAACAGTCTCATTACTTAGTTCCTTATAAGTGTGTGTTTGTGTGGTATTTAAGTTTAATATCTTCCAAGGATGCGACATAAAGATTTTCAAGACACCCCCCTCCCAACTACCCATTACATGAACAACTTTTCAAAAGTTTTGATTCTCTCAAAAATGGTTCTAACGACTTGGATTAAAAAACATGTAAATGGCGTGCTATTTACTGTCGATCTTTAACTGCTGTGGTTCTCAGCGTCCCATTCTCTATCAGGCTTGAGGTTCTTTTACCTGGCGTAAATGTACGACACGGGACCAACGGCTTTACTTCCCTTCCGAAGAAAGCCATGCTAAGGATTTTTACACCCGAAAAAATTCATCGTCCTCCGCCGGGTTTGAACCCGCGACCTTGGGTATATGAAGTCAATATGGTAACCATTACCCTACGGAGGGTGACATTTGGATTAAAATATCGAATATAAAGATGTTTACATGACAAATAAAATGTATATCTTCAGTTTTCTGGGGATGTCCTCTGAAAACTGCTTTATTCTGGATGGATTTTACAGTTATTTATATATATATAACTGGCAAACCGTAAGAGATAGGCAAAAAGTAACTACACAAAAAGACGTAGATCACGTTAAAACACACAATTTATGTCATATGTTTTTTTTTTCATTGAATTGACCATTTCTGAGATACTCCTTGTTTCATTTGTATAGCCTCCTTTAACTCCAATGGTCATAAGGGAGGGGCTTCGACTTGCGAAACAAATCATACTACTGTAGGCTCAGAACATTAGATATTACCATTTTATATCACTAAACACACGCACACTCACTCTCACAGTCATACTTCCAGATTCTTTGGGGGCTAGGGAACAATTCTGGTTAAAGAATCGAACTCGGGACCTCCGGATGATAATATACAATTTCTGCTAATGTTTATGTTGATTATCATAAAGTAGATAGAAGAATATGTTTTTTAACATTGAGAACCGTTTTAACAAAACTCAACAAACGCCATTTTAAAAATTTTACAGGAAACGTTTTTTTTTTTTAGTTTACTCTGAGGCTTTTGATATAGTACTTCCGGTGAAAAACGTTAGTGTTTCTATTTTTGAGATGCATTTATTGATAGGTAGTACAATTTTTTTTGTTATGTTATTTATTTGAAAAAATACGACAAAACTTAAGAATTTTATAAAACTCAACATAACCATTTTTTGAAATGTACATTACTTAAGATGTTTCATTATTTTTCATTTACAGTTGGCAAAAACCTCATAAAATCATTAACATGTGTTTTATAATAATAATTAAATACAGCTAAATTGAAAATTGGTTAATTTAGACAAATTTAACTGTAATTTGCTCAAAATTAATTATTCAAATACATAAAAACTTCAATGTAGGAATAAACTTTTTTTTGCAATACCCAAAATCATTGAAAATTAAATGTACAGATTCTCAATACAATGGGTTCCCATCATAATCCATCCTGTTGTCAGAATTTTTGCCATAAAATACTTTCGACTCATTATGGAAGTAACCCATTAACTTCTTCACATCATCAGCTTTCTTCTTGCCGACATGGTTCACCATTGGAAGTTCAGGTGCACATTACAGAAATTGTCTGCCTTGGCTTAAACACTTCAACTTCTATTGGTGCAGAAAAATAAGAGGTTTGTACTTAACACTGTACAAGATCATTACAAGTTTTTTGTGTGTAAATATTCTCACCTCTGTAATTTTAAAAGGTCATTTACCTTTTACAATATTTTTTGCCATCGATTTTAAATCATAGCTATGCCAGTCTTTACCCAAAATTTACCTCCCCAAAGTTGCGTTTTGTGAACATTTAAGAAATGGAGATGTTGAGTTTCATGCGGCACTCTTTCAATGGGAAATATTGAGTTTTGCAATGTTATGAAAAGTGCATTCTTTTCCTCTGATTACAATTGACCAGAATCATCCGTCACAACCTACATTTAAAAAAATCTGATGTGTTCCATTCACATGCCTTTCTCTATATCTCTGTAAATTATTATTGTTAATAAGCTTATCTTTTATTTATTTCATGCTAATCGAGAAAAATTAGCAGAAATAGTCTTATTTCTTGCTTTATTGTAAGTAGAAGCGAAATAAGGGAGTAACATAGGTTAAAGTAAAAGCCAAAAGCTGGTTGCTATGTGACTGATGTTCCTTTGTTTGTATGGACAGGAGTTGACAAATTCCTGTATGAGAAAAGTATGTTTTTGAAAGCTGAAACCAAGAAGAAGGAATATCTCAAAAACGATCAACACCACGAAAATAATGTATGTAACATAAATTGCGTGTTTTAACGTGCTCTACATTTTTTGTTGGTTAAGTTTTTGTCCATCTCTTACGGTTTATTAGTTATGAAAAATTCATCAAGAGTAAAGTAGTCTTCAGAGGCTATTCCCAGAAAATTCAAAATATATATTTTATTTATCAGGTAAATAACTTTAATATACGATATTTTAATCAACATCGTTAGAGCCATCTTTTAGAAAATCAAAATTTTGGAAAAAATTCCATGTAAAGGGTAGTCTGGGGTGGGGGGATTTTTCTCAAAATCTTCGTGTCGCATCCCTGGAAGATAACTAAACTTAAATACCAAGTTTGGTATTTTACTGACCTTTCGTTTTTGAGTTATCGTGTTCACAGGCACACGGACACACACACGGACCTTTTTCTGAAAATACTTTTTTGGATACAGGGGACCCTAAAACATATATTTCCGGTAAAATCCCGGTATCGAATTTTTTGGTTGGAGTACAATACATTCTCTATACATAGTGAGTATAGAGAAAGTAAAACTGGCGTTAGTTGAGTTTTGTTAAAACGTTCTTCAATTTGTTACAGCGGTGTAGAGAAAGTCAGATGAATGGAGCACATCAGATTTTTATACTTCCTTTGAAATATCGATATGAAATTTTTGGGTGGAATGCGATACTTCTACTATTTATACGTCTACGCTGATTTTTCAGGGACTACTTTTACGTGATGTAACGCAGATGCTGGAATTCCCACGGTTAAGCAAAGCTACTGCCCCTTTTGAATCCGCTATCCAAGAGCGAAGTTGGTTTGGTATTCAGACGTATGCTAAAAACTACATTTGCATCACTTGCACCACGTTCAGGAATAATATCCCTCAGGGTCATGTTTTATCCTTCTTTTTCAAGACATGAAGCGGAAGCACCTGTCTCGTTATTTTTCCACTTTCAAAAAGCATCGTTTAGAGACAAAAAAATACTGCTCTTGAAAACCGTAAAGTGAGGCAGCTTTCAGAGTTAATTCATTCTACTAGTGCTCTCACACGAATGGTGCTTTGACTGGAAACGTTTCGAGTGGTCCACCGTCTCGGAGCTGGAAATCCAGAATAAATACCATCGAGATCAGTTTCCTTTGTGAATATTGGGAAAACATGAGTTGCTCTTATTGACGATGTTGCTCTAGATTCATGACGACAATCCTCAAAATAAATATTATTCAACTGGTTAATTTTTATCTACAAGGCTTCCATGTTTAAAGCTCAACTGGAGGCTTTCAAAGAGGAAGCAAATGCCCAAAAGCGTTTGCTAACTCTAACTTGCAATAGCTTATTTTTATTACATCTCCCTAATGCAAATGTCTCTAAAAGAAAAAAAAAAAAAAGAACGCTTTTATGAAAGACACTTCAAATGTTTAACTTCAGGTGTGTATTTCAGTTGTACATTTACTTTCTCTACCATGTACATAATATGTATAACAGAAAATGTATTGCATTTCACCCAAAAATTAGCTACCGAGATTTTAAGGCTCTCTGAAAAAAATGATGTGTTCCATTTAAATGACTGTCTCTACACCTCTGCAGCAAATTATTGTTAGATTGCTTTGCTTCTATTTACTTCATGCTAATCGAGAAAAAATTAGCAGAAATAGAAAATTGTTTCCTTGTAAGTAGAAGCGAAATAAGGGAGTACTATAGGCTAAGGTGATGGTCAAAAGCTGGTTGCTATGTGACTGAAGTTCGTTTGTTTGAATGGATAGGAATTGACACATTCCTGTATGAGAAAAGTATACGTTTTTGAAAGCTGAAACCAATAACAAAGAATGTCAGAAAAACGATCAGCTCTACAAACAAATGTATATAACATAAATTGTGTGTTTTAATGTGCTCTACAGTTTTTGTATGGTACGTTTTTGTCCATCTCTTACAATTTGGCATTTATACAAAATTCTGTAAAATTCATCAAGAATAAAGTAGTCTTAATAGGCTATTCCCAGAAAATTCAAGATATTCATTTTATTTGCCAGTTAAATATCTTTAATATAGGATATTTTAATCAAAATCGTTAGAGACATTTTTGAGAAAATCAAAATTTTCGAATTTTTCTCCATGTAATGGGTAGTTGGGGGTGCGGAATATTCTTGAAAATCTTTATGTCCCATGCTTAGAAGATTCCAAACAGTGCCAAGTTTGGTATTTAACAGTATTTTCGTTTTTGAGCTATGCTGTCCACAGATACACACATAGCCATTTTTCTAAAAATGATATTTTTGGAATTCAGAGAGACCCAAAACGTGTATTTCCGGTGAAATCTCGGTATCGAATTTTTGGGTGCAACACAATATCTTCTCTGTACACTATGTACACAGTACGTGTAGAGAAAGTAAAACTTCTGCACTATAGACAGCCTGAAACCGTAAAGTGAGTAAAAAATGTGGCAGTTCTTCAGAGTTAATTCATTCTAATAGTAGTCTCATAAGTGTAACACGAATTAAACGTTTCGAGTGATCGACCATCTCGCAGTTGGAAATATTATTCACGCGGTTAATTTTTATCTACGAGGCTACCAGTGTAAAGCTCAACTGAAGACTTTCAAAGGGGAAGCAAATGCCCAACAGCAGCTGTCAACTGTAATATGCTATAGCTTATTTTTATTACATCTACCTCACCGAAAGTGTCTCTAAAAGTGAAAAACAACGTTTTTACTTTCTCTATACGCACTATGTATATAGTGTATAGAGAAGGTATAGCACTCCACCCAAAAATTCGATACCGAGATTTCACCGGAAATATATGTTTTATGGCCCCATTTAACTAAAAAAAGCATTTTCGGAAAAAGGTCCGGGTGTGTGTGTGTCCGTGTGTCTGTGAACACGATATTTCAAAAACGAAAAGTTGGTAGAATACCAAACTTGGTATTTAAGTTTAGTATCTTCCAGGGATGCGACACGAAGATTTTGAGAAAAATTCCCCACCCCCAACTACCCTTTACATGGAACTTTTTTCGAAAATTTTGATTTTCTCAAAAATGGCTCAAACGATTTTGATTAAAATATCGTATATTAAAGCTATTTACCTGACATATAAAATGTATATTTCGAATTTTCTGGGAATAGCCTCTAATGAATTTTACGGAATTTTGAATAACAGCTAAACCGTAAGGGATGGACAAAAACTTATTGCGCTAAATAGTAGAGCACGTTAAAACACACAACTTATGTTATATACATTTTTTTCGTGGAGTTCATCAATTTTGAGACATTCCTTGTTTGTGTTTCTGCTTTGAAAAACTTATACTTTTCTCATACAGGGATTTGTCAACTCCTGTCCATATAAACAAAGGAACTTCAGTGACATAGCAACCAGCTTTTGACTATCACTTTTACCTATGGTACTCCTTTATTTCGCTTCTACTTACAAGGAGGCAACGCATTAGACTATTTCTGCTAATTTTTTTATAAGCATGAAGTAAATAGGAGTATAAGCTTTTTAAGAACAATTTGTTGCAGGGATATAGAGAAAGTCATGCGAGTGGTACACATCAGATTTTTTTATGAAAGACACTCGAATTATTTGACTTCAAATGTGTATTTCAGCTGTTTATTTACGTACTAGGTAGAGAAGGATTTGAATTTCACCTACAAATTAGATACCTAGATTTTGATGTTCTTGAAACCAACAAAAGAAAAAAATATATGATGTCCTTCATTCATATGAATTTTTCTACATATGTACAAATTATCATTAAAAAGTTTATTCTTTTATCTATCTCATGCTAATAGAGATAAGCTTTAGCAGAAATTATACTTATTACTTGGACTTTGTATGAAAACATCTAATGTATTCCATTCACATTATGTTCTCTAAATGTAAATAAACATTTTATTCAAAACATTAATCAAATATCTATATCATGCTACTCAAGATAAACATTAGCAGAATTAGCCTTATTACTAGCTTCTTTGTAAAGTAGCAGGAAAATGAGAAAATTCACAGACTGAACAAATAGTCTCATCCTTTAAAAGCCGGTCGCTATGTGAAACAATTGAAATTCAAGTACCTTTGTTTGTCAAGAGTAAACAAATGAGAAACGAGAAGAAAGGTGTCTTCCCGTTTGAGAAAAATTTAAGTGGCTAAAACTGAAACAAATAATCCGAAATGTATCGAAAACAGTTAACTCTACAAAAGATATATATGACAAAAATTGTGCTTTTTAATGAGTTGTGTAGTAAGTTTTTGTATATCTTTATATCTTTTAAGGTTTTCCAGATATATAAATGTCATCCAGAATGAAAAGATCTTAAGAAGCTATTTCCAGAATATTCAAGATATACGTACATTTCGTCTGTCATAAGAATATCTTAAACGTAAGGTATTTTAATCAAAATGGTTAGAGCCACTTTTGAGAAAAACAAAATCTTCAAAAAATGTTCCATGTAAAGGGTATTTGGGGATGGGGGGATTTTCTTGAAAGTCTTCGAGTCGCATCCTTGTAAGATACCAAACTTAAGTACAAACTTTTAGTATTTAATGGACTTCTAATGTTTTAGCTATGCTGCCCACATACACACACACGGACATTTTTCTAAAAATAATTTTTCGATTCAGCAGGTCTCGAAACATTTACTTCCGGTGAAATCTCGGTATAAAGTTTTAGGTGCAATAAAATACCTTCTCTATTCACTATGTACACGGCACGTATAGAGAAAGTAAAAATAATGTCAAGAAACATTTATTTCCTATATTTCTTTCGCGGAGTTGATCATTTCCAAAGTATTGCTAATTATTTGTTTTCAATTTTAAACTACTTATAGAACATAAGAGCTTTTTAGAATATCCGCTCGAGGCGGAAAACAATTGAAAACGTAATTGGCGGGTTTTCGCACGTCATCCTATATAACTCCAAGCCTTGCTTTAAACCCTTAGTTGCCAGCATTAGTATACCACATATGCCGTTTCTGCTTTAATTCAAGTTTAAAACTGGTATTCTATAAAAATATATGGGCATTATTCAATAACATTATTATATAAAACAATGCAGAAAATAAAAATGAAAATAAATGTAGACCCTTTATTCATTTTTTTCTTCCTATTGAAAATTTTATATTTTTCTAAACGAGTTTTCATAATCCTGCCAAAGGCTCTACCAAAAAAGTGGTTGAGTGTTAGATGATAGGTAATGGATTGTCCATCCATTCAAAACCAAATGTTGCAAGTTCACATGCCAGTGACTGTGGTAAAGGACGGGGAGGGCCCAAGTAAAATAATCGGTGTGATACTTGGAAGCTAATGGGGTTACATTTGACTGTAGTTATGTGGATTTTAATCTTTTATTTATTTAAAAATAAATGTAATTTTAGGGCTAAAATTGTATATATTTTTATTTTCTCTCCGCGTACTATGTACATAGTGTATAGAGAAGGTATAGTATTCCACCTAAAAATTTGATACCGAGATTTCACCGGAAATACATGCTTTAGGTCCCCCTGAATTAAAAAAAAGCATTTCTGGAAAAAGGTCCTTGTGTGTGTGTGTGTGTGTGTGTGTGTGTGTGTGTGTCTGTGTGTGTATGTGTAAGGACAACATAGTTCAAAAACAAAAATACCGTTAAATACTTAACTTGCTATTTAAGTTTCACATCTTCCAAGGATGCGACAAGAAGATTCTCAAGAAAATCCCTCAACCCCAACTACACTTTACATGCAACATTTTTCGAAAATGTTTATTTTCTCAAAAATGGCTGTAACGATTTTGATTAAAATATCGTACATTAAAGATATTTACTTGTCAAATAAAGTGTGTATCTTGAATTTTCTGGAAATAGCTTCTGAAGACTACTTTATTCTGGATTAATTTTACGAAATTTCGCATGGCTGCTAACTTACCGCACAAAAATGTAGAGGACATTAAAACATAATTTATGGCATATACATTTTTTCGTGAAGTTGATCTTTTGAGATGTTCCTTTTTTTGGCTTCAAATTTGAAAAAAAAAAACATATTTTTCTCATACAGGAATTTTTCAGCTTCTATCCATACAAACAAAGAAACTTCAGTCACAGAGCAATCAGTTCTTGACTATCACTTTAACCTATGTAACTCCCTTATTTCGCTTCTACTTACAAGAAAACAAGTAATAAGACTGTTGATTTGCATGAAGTAAATGGAAGCATAAGCTTTTTAACAATAAGTTGTTGCAGAGATGTAAAGAAAGTCATGTGAATGGAACACATCAGATTTTTGGAATATGTGCTCGTGGCGGGCAACAATTGAAGCGTCATTGGCGGGTTTTCGCACGTCATCGTGTATAGCCGTGCTTAAAATTTCTTCCGAGAAAGACTTCAACATTATAACTTTGTTCAATGGTATAAAACAAGTATTAAATTAGAAACAAAAGCCGAGCCGCGTAAACAAGGTATGCAGCAGTGTGATTCCAGTTTTGACGTCATGAAGCATATTGCTGGTCGCGGTGTGGTACGTGGTTATTGATATTCCGAGTGGATATTTCGTTAACAATGACCTCGCATTATCTGGGGAATTTAGGTTATGTTGTTGACAAACTGGTGGTAACTACGGCCGACACAAAACACATGGCCGTTATTTATTTCCTAATATCCTGCTTCTGCAATTTGTTCAACTTCGGTTGCTCGTTAAAGGCAAATAAAACGGCGGCATTACTGCTACCAAATTGTTATTGTTTTGGCGTTATCCGTTTAATTGCTCGTGTTACTTTCTTGCTATTGGCTGCTGTCGCTAGCAAAGTTAAGTTACACAACAGACACATCATAATTTTATTTGTATTGGTCGGTAAAATGCTTCCTTGTATTATGAAAGCGTTCAACTTCAATTTCAACATTTTTTAATTGAAACCAATAGCTAGGAATATCTCAAAAATGATTCACTGTACTTCTCCATCTACTAGGCACATTGTAAATACATGCTAGTATGACTTTCTCTATATCTCTGCAATAAATTATTTTTAAAAAGCTTATGCTTCTACTTACTTCCTGCTAATCGAGAAAAAATTAGCAGAAATAGTCTTATTATAGTTGACAAATTCCTGTATGAGAAATGTATAAGTTTTTCAAGGCTGAAACCGAAAACAAGGAATATCTAAAAAACGATCAACTCCACGAAAAAAATGTATATGACATAAATTGTGTGTTTTAGTGTGCTCTACATTTTTTATGGGATAAGTTTTTGTCTATCTCTTACGGTTTACTAGTTATACAAAATGCCGTAAAATCCATCCCGAGTAAAGTAGTCTTCAGAGGCTATTACTTGAAAATTCAAGATATACATATTATTTATCAGGTATATTTTAATACACGATATTTTAATTAAAATCGTTAGAGTTATTTTTTAGAAAATAAAAATTTTCGAAAATTTTGCCATGTGAAGGGTAGTTAGGGGTGGAGGGATTTTCTTGAAAATCTGCGTTTCGCATCTTTGGAATATACTGAACTTAAATACCAAGTTTGGCATTTAACGATCTTTTCGTTTTTGAGCTATGCTGCCTACAGACACACAAACACACATACACGGACATTTTTCTAAATATGTTTTTTTTTGTATTCAGGGTGTCCTAAAAGATGTATTTCCGGTGAAATCTCTGTATCGAATTTTTGGGCGCTTTCCAATACCCTCTTTATAGACTATGTACATAGTACGTATAGAGAAAGTAAAAAGTATATGAGAACCCTTTTTGTAAACTCATTTACTGCAAAACTGGATTTTTACATGAATATTTTAAATGCATTATGTTAATCAATTGTATTAGTACAATGAAATTAGACAGTAAAATTCTATTATTTAAATAACTATGCAAACTAGAATTTTGATGCAAGGCACAATTATTAGTTTATTGTGTATAAGAACTGGAGTAGACTCGAACTAAGGGAATGCACTAGGCTTAAGTGATAGTCAAATGTTTTAAAAGCTGTCGTTATGCGGTTGTCATTGTAAATCGCTTATTTGCTTGAACAGGAGTAGAACAAAATAGAAACGGACACTCCCGTTGGAGAAAAGTATAAGCATTTCACAACTGAAGCTAATGCCAAAGAATACTTCGAAAACGGTAAGCTCTACGAAAAAAAAAAGTACATACGTCATAACTTGTGTATTTTAATAAGATCTACATTTTTTGTATAGCAGGTTTTGATCTATCTCTTACGGTTTACTAGCTATGTCAAATTAAGCAAAATTCATCCAGAATAAACATGTCTTTAGAAGCAATTCCAGAAAATTCAAGATATATATTTTATTTGTGATAGAAATAGCTTTAATATGTGGCATTTTAATCAAAATCGTTAGAGCTATTTTTAAGAAAAATATAATTTTAAAAATTTTTCCATGTAAGAGGTAGTTAGGGGTGGGGGGATTTTCTTGAAAATCTTCGTGTCGCATCCTTGGAAGATACTAAAGTTAAATACCAAGTTTCGTTTTCAAGCGTGTTTTCGTTTTTGGGCTATGCTGTCCACAGACACACACACACACACACACTCACACACACACACACGCACTACCAGAAGGACCTGTTTCTGAAAATGCTTTTTTTTTTGGACTCAGGGGGTCCAAAAACATGTATTTCCGTTGAAATGTCGACATCGAATTTTTGGTGGAATACAATACTTCTCTATCCCTATGTACATACGGGGCTAGAGTGTCAGTTTTTTATGGGCCAAATCTAATACGATGTTGGTAAAACACATACCACGTGTTCACTAAGCAACATAATGTTTACGGAAAGTAGATTATTGGTTCCAATAATGATCGCTAGGTTAAAGCTGTAGTTATAAGAGATAATGCACTACCAGGTAAACTTGTTCCTTTAAACTTCATAGAAAACACATAATGTGTACCAAAATTAGAGGTGCTAGCTGAATCTAGAAGAATTTCTTTCTGAATATAGTGATTTTTAAACACTTTCCGTATTTGCTTTATTGGAAAGTTTAATTTCGTGCATGCAGTGCAGACAACATACTCTTCCTGCGTGTTCTGGCTACGTTTTTACACCTATGTGCTTGAACTACAGGGTTACTACAAAAGAAATAGACAACTTCAACTGCCTGTAAAACAAAAACTATTAGAGATAGCAACCTAATTAATTTGGAAGTATGTTGAGAAACTTTCAAAGTTTTGTTTGTTACTATTGGTAACGATGTAGTGTTTTTTTTGTTGTTGCAGAAGCTGAAATGGCGGAAAATCCTGTGGAAAAGGCATATTGCGTGTTGGAATTTGCTAGAACGCAATCAGCAACTGTTGTCCAATGACACTTTAGAACACGTTACCACAAAACGCCACCGACTAGACAGTCAATCTACGACTGGTATAGAAAATTCGAGACAGCGGGATGTTTGTGCAAAGGGAAGAGCTCGGGAAGACCAAGAGTTTCGGAAGAAAACGTTGAACGTGTTCGTTCTGCCTACATAAGAAGCCCATAGAAATCGACATCTAGGGCAAGCATGCAATTACAAATTCCACAGCAAACTGTATGGAAAATCTTGCGGAAGCGACTGCACATGATGCCTTACAGATTACAGATGTTGCAGTTCCTGAGTGAAGAAGATAAGGTCATACGGCGTGACTTTTGCATCGACATGTTGCGACATGATGAAGACCATGCTGGTTTTTGTGAGCACATCATTTCATTTTTGTGGTAACGTGTTCTAAAATGTCGTTGGACAACAGTTGCTGATTGCGTTCTAGAAAATTCCAACACGCAATATGCCTTTTCCACAGGATTTTCCGCTATTTCAGCTTCTGCAACAACAAACAAAACAATACAGCATTACCAATAGTAACACACAAAACTTTGAGAGTTTCTGAACATACCTCCAAAATAATTAAGTTGCTATCTCTAATAGTTTTTGTTGTACAGGCAGTTGAAGTTGTCTATTTCTTTTGTAGTAACCCTGCATATTAAATCCTCGGACTTTTGTATGTTTAATATAGCGCATCTGTAACACAATTATATTTAATACCTAGATTTAGCAAACGAAACGATAGTAACTTATAAGGCTCACATTCGGGAGCCTTCTCGACCTTCCTCTCCAACTTGGATTTTTATATAGGTTTCCCTAATCGTTAGGAAAACGCTGCCGTTCAATCACAATTTTATTTTCATTATTTATATTTCCTTCTGCCTTTTACGTTCATCCTTCAGGTGTATTTCTAGAGTTCGAGGCGTATGATGTCCTCCGTAGTCTAGGGGTAATATGATAGTCTCTGGTTCGGGAAGTCAAGTGAGTTCAAACCCATCGGAGGACGATTGATTTTTTTCTGGCGTAAGAATCCTTAGCACGAGTTCCTTCGGAAGTATGGTTCCCTGTCGTAGATTTACTGCACTGTAAAATAACCTCAAGCCTAATAAAGGGACTTCTTAGCAAAATTAAGTGGTATTTCACGCCATGACACGCTGAGAACTACACAATTAAATAACGCCCATAAATAAACCTGAATTTGAGTTTTACGAGGCTTATGGCGATGCCGGAGGAGGCGCGGATACATGAATATTTTTTTATTAATATTATCTACATTGACTACATTCTAATCTGTTAATTCTAAAAAAAAAAAAAAATGATGTTGATTTCACTTTAAATTCAAACTAAGGAGTACTCCCCGACACTAGAGGGCTGTTTAGTCAACGGGTCGTTCATCGCCTTTTCTAGGCAGCTTCAGCAGTGGGACGGGTCTCGGGCATTGACTTCCGCGCGTATCTGTTGCTAGTCTGTTTACTAACTGTAACCTCCTGTAAATCCTACACTTCGTTTCTTTATCCTAGTTGGTGGGGGCCAAAATAGATCAAAGCAGCTAGCAGTGCGCAAGGTGATCGTCTATTGCATAACCTAAGGCTATATCTATACCTATTGTAACTGAACTTTACCTTTCAAAATTTCCTGGGATTGTAATTCCTATTATAATTGTTACTACATTGTACTATTAACAAATATAGAGTCAAATGCAAAATAATTCTCTCGTTATCAATGATTTTTTTCACCTTAACACTAGTGTAAATTTTTAATTATCTTGTGTTGTAAAGAGTTTAAAATCAAAATAAAATTTACTTTTTTAATTTCTTGATCACCTCTGTGAACAGAGAAAGTATTATATTCCACGCAAAAGTTTTATGTCGAGAATTCACCGTAAATATAAGTTTTTAGGCAACCTGAATATAAAAGAAGAGTTTTTTTCTTAGAAAAAAAAAGTTCTACCCGCGCGATTGTGAGTGCCAGTAAACGTAAACAACATAACTAAAAAATTTGATGGGTGTTCCATTCACGTGACTTTCTCTACATCTCTGCAACAAATTATTGTTAAAAAACTTATGCTTCTATTTACTTCATTCTAATTGAGAAAAAATTAACAGAAATAGTCTTATTATTTACTTCTTTGTAAGTAGAAGCGGAATAAGGGAGTACCATAGGTTTAACTGATAGCCAAAGGCTGATTGTTATATGACTGAAGTTCCTTTGTTTGTATGAACAGGAGTTGACAAACTCATGCATGAGAAAGGTATAAGTTTTTGAAAGCTGAAACAAAAACCAGGAATATCTTTAAAAGGATCAATTTCACGAACAAAATGTATGTAACATAAACTGTGTATTTTAATGTGCTCCACATTTTTTGTATGCTAAGTTTTGACTATCTCTTATGGTATAGCAGTTATGCAAAATTCCGTAAAATTCATCCGGAATAAAGTGGTCTTTAGAGGTCATTCCCAGAAAATTCAAAATATACATTTTATTTGTCAGGTAAATATCTTTAATATACGAATTTCTAATCAAAATGGTTAGAGCCATTTTTGAGAAAATCACAATTTTCACAATATTTTCCATGTAAAGGGTAGTTTGCTGTAGGGGAATTTTTCTCAAAATCTTCGTGTCGCATCCCTGGAAGATACTAAACTTAAATTCCAAGTTTGGCATTTTACCGACTTTTCTTTTTTGAGTTATCATGTTCACAGACACACGGACACACACACACACTCACCGACGTTTTTCTGAAAATACTTTTTTGGATACAGGGGACCCTAAAACGTATATTTCCGGTGAAATCTCGGTATCGAATTCTTGGATGGAGTGCAACATCTTCTCTATACACTATGTACATAGTACGTGTAGAGAAAGTAAAAACGAAATGTCGCTTAAATACAAAAATCTGATCTGTTCCATTCACATGACTTTCTCTACATTTCTGCATCAAATAGTTGTTAAAAACCTTATGCCTCTATTTACTTCATGCTAATAGAGAAAAAATTAGCCGAAACAGTCTTATTACTTGTTGCCTTGTAATTAGAAGGTAAATAAAATAGGCTAAAATGATAATCGAAAGCTGGTTGCTATGTGAATTAAGTTCCTTTGTTTGTAATGGACAGAAGTTGACAAATTTCTGTATGAGAAAAGTATAAGTTTTTCAAAGCTGAAGCTAATAACAATCAATATCTTAAAAACGATCAACTCCACGTAAAAAAAACGTATATAACATGAACTGTGTGTTTTAAGGTGCTCCACATTTTTTGTGAGGCAAGTTTTTGTCCATCTCTTACGGCTTAGCAGTTATGCAAAATTCAATAAAATTGATCGAGAATAAAATAGTCTTAAGAGGCTATTCCCAGAAAATTAAAGATATACACTTTATTTGTCAGGTAAAATATCTTTAATATACCACATTTTTATCAAAACTGTTAGAACCGTTTTTAAGAAAATCAAAATTATCGACTTTTTTTTGCTTAAATATAAATATAAAAATTTGATGTGTACCATTCACATGACTTTCTCTACACAGCTGCAACAAATTATTCCTAAAAGCTTCTACTTCTATATACTTCATGCTAATCAGAAAAAAATATCAGAAATAGTCTTATTAGTTGCTTCCTTGTAATTAGAAGCAACATAAGAGAGTAGCATAGCCTAAAATGATATTCAAAAACTGGTTACTAACGGAAGTTCCTTTGTTTGTATGGATAGCAGGTGACAAGTTCCTGTATATGAAAAGCATAAGTTTTTCATAGCAGAAACCAAAAACAAGGAATGTCTCAAAAACGATGAATTCCACGAAAAAAATGTATATAACATAAATTGTGTGTTTTAACGTGCTCTACATTATTGAGGGGTAAGTTTTTTTCCATCTCTTACGGTTTGGCAGTAATGCAAAATTCCATAAAATTCATCCAGAGTAAAGCAGTCTTCAGAGGTTATTTCAGAAAATTCGAGATATACATTTTAGAATTTTTTACAAAATCAATATTTTCGAAAAAAAGTTCCATATAAAGAGTAGTTTGGGGTGGGTGGATTTTTCTAAAAATATTCTTGTCGCATTCCTAGAAGATACTAAACTTAAATACCAAGTTTGGTATTTTAGCGACTTTTCGTTTTTGAGTTATCGTGTTCACAGGCACACGGACACACACACACACACACACACACACACGGACCTTTTTGTGAAAATGCTTTTTTTGGATATTGGGGACCCTAAAACATATATTTCCGGTGAAATCTCGGTATCGAATTTTGGGATGCATTACAATACCTTCTCTATACACTATGTACATAGTGCGTATAAAGAAAGTAAAAATTTCATTTGACGCATTCGTGCAAGTCAAAGTATACATCAGTTTAATTTGAATATAAAACGCACACACACAAACTAATATACACAAAATGCAATACATTATAATACTTATAAATATAATGGTTATTGCGGTATTGTCAGACATATTTGTCAATTAAATATTCACATTAATGTGTACATTATAAGTAGTGGAGAGCGTAACAAGCAAGCATACCCATGCGTTTACACAAGTAATGATTTTGAGACGGTATAGAGGTTTATGCTGGTTAAAAAGCAACTGTTTCTTTTTGTAGGTCATATACTATCAGTAAAATCTCCTACAGAGAAGTCGTTGGCCTTAATGCGGGGCAGAGTTAAATGAGGGGTTGCAAACAACCCTTGTTTACGCTGCTGACAACTTCACTGACATACTTCCATAAGAAAAGGACGGGGAGTGAAAAGGACATTCTGAAAGGCCTGTTCTTCTTGTACAAGTAATTCCAGACAGATTTGTTTATGTTCGTAGAATGGTTTAAGCTGCTACAGAGATAGCAAAAGATTGGTCTAGAGCTTTAACAAAAATATACTCCTTCCAATAAATATGAGGGCCGTTTACTTTTTTAACCTCCGATAGGCTATAAATGAAAGACAAGTTCATACAAAACAATTATTTTATTACTAAAAGTTTTGTACACTTATGGTTACTTTTCAACATAATCATCGAAAATATTGAGACATTTATCGTACCTGTACACAAGCTTTGCAATACCCGCTTTAAAAAATGTTGCTACCAATGATTTCAAATGAGCATTGACGTTATTTTGGAATCTTCGTATTTTATGACGTTTGCAGAGAGACATTCAAAATAAACGACGAGGAAAGCTGACTGATGACAACGCTCGTCCACACACTGCTGGCACAACCCATCGGCTCCTTGAACAATTTCAATGGAACGTTTTCATCATCCTCCTGACCTGGCACACAGGGACTTTCATCTTTTCCCTGAACTGAAGACATGACTATCAGGGCAGCACTTTCCTACCAACGACGTCAATGCTCATTTGAGATCATTGGCGGCAACATTTTTTGAAGCGGGTATTTCAAAGCTTTTGCACAGGTACGATAAATGTCTCAATCTTTTCGGCGATTATGTTGAAAAGTAACCATAAGTGTACAAAACTTTTAGTAATAAAATAATTGTTTTCTATGAACTTGTCTTTTATTTATAACCTATCGGAGGTTGAAAAAAAAAGGTCCTCGTATTTTAAAAACAAATATGAGTATATTCTTCTATATAATTGATGCTAATCGAGAAACATCAGCAGAAACGGTCTTATAACTTAGTTCCTTATAAATAGAAGGAAAATAAGGGAATGCATTATACTAAACCGATACTCAAATGTTTTAAAATGTGGTTGCTATGAGGTTGAAAGCCGTTTCCTTGCTTGGCAAGAGTTGACAAATTCCCGTATGAAAAATATTGTGTGTTCCATTCACATGACTTTCTTTACATTTCTGCAACAGGCTATTGTTCTAATTGAGAAAAAAATAGCAGAAATAGTCTTTATTACTTGCTTCCTTATAAGTAGAAGCGAAATAAGGGAGTACCATAAGTCAAAAAGATAGTCAAAAGCGGCTATGTGACTGAAGTTCCTTTGTTTGCTAGGCAAGAGTTGAGAAGTTCGCGTATGAAAAAAAATATAGGTATTTTAAAAGTGAAACCAATAGAAGAAATATCTCGAAAATAGTCAACTCCACGAAAAAAATGTATATGACATAAATTGTGTGTTTGCACTTTCTATGTAATAAGTTGAACGGTTTACCAATGAGGCAGAGTTCATAAAATTCACAATAAACCTGTCTTTAGAGACTATTTCTTGATAATTAAAGATATATATTTTATTTGTCATGTGAATATCTTAAATATAAGAGATTTAATCAAAATCGTTAGAGCAATTTTGAGAAAATGACAATTTTTGAAAAATATTCCATGTAAAGGGTAGTTGGGGGTAGAGGAATTTTCTTGAAAATCTTTGTGTCGCATCCTTTGAAGATACTTAACTTCAATGCCAAGTTTGATATTTAATGGAATTTTCGTTTTTAAGGCATGCTGTCCACAGGCGCGCGCACGCACACACACACACGCACACACGGACCTTTTTCCATTTGTTTTGGATTCAGGGGGGCCCAAAACATATATTTGCGGTGAAATTTTGGTATCGAGTTTTTGGATGTATATCAATTAGTGCTTTCTGTATACACTATGTACGTAGTATGTGTAGAGAAAGTAAAATATCTGATGTGTACCATCCACATGACTTTTCTCTATATCCCTGCAACAAATTATTCTTAAAAAGCTTATACTTCTATTTACTTCATGCTAATCAGAAAAAATTAAAAGAAATACTCTTATTACTTGCTCCCTTGTAAGTAGAAGCGAAACAAGAGAGTACCATAGGTTGAAGTGATAGTCAAACGCTGGTTGCTATATCACTGAAGTTCCTTTGTGTGTATGGACAGCAGTAGGCAAATTCCTGTATGAGAAAAGTGTTTCATAGCAGAAACCAAAAACAAGGAATGTCTCAAAAACGATGAACCCAACGAAAAAAATGTATATAACATAAATTGTGTGTTTTAACGTGCTCTACATTTTCTGTGTAGTAAGTTTTTGTCAATCTCTTACGGTTTAGCAGTTATTTATAGGTCCGTAAAATGTATCCAGAATAAAGTAGTCTTCAGTGGCTATTCCCAGAAAATTCAAGATATACTTTTCATTTGTCAGGTAAATGTCTTCAATATATGATTTTTTAATCAAAATCGTTAGAGCCATTTTTGAAAAATTCAAAATTTTCGAAAAAAAGTTTCATGTAAAGATTTTTCTCAAAATCTTCGTGTCGCATCCCTGGAAGATACTAAACTTAAATACCAAGTTTGGTATTTTACCGACTTTTCGTTTTTGAGTTATCGTGTTCACAGACACACGGACACACACACCCACACACACACATGGACCTTTTTGTGAAAATGCCTTTTTTTAGATAAAGGGGACACTAAAACATATATTCCGGTGAAATCACGGTATAGAATTTTTTGGTGGAGTGCAATACCTTCTCTATACACTATGTACATAGTGCGTATAACAGTTCTTTGTCCCCTTAAAACTAAAACTTTCGTTCGTTGGTGTGGATGTCATTGTCAGTCCTTGGTCCAATACTTCCGGTGTAGACCATGTCTTAAGGATAAAGCGCGGGAAAACACTGTTGGTCCTTGGACACAGGATCTCAGGGAGATCTTTTGTTATTCTGGATAGCTATAAAAAGTTCTTGTGTGGGAAGGTGTTTTGCGGGTTACAGCATGTCGAGGACTCTCGTGTGGGCGTCTGGGAAAGGAGACTCTGGATTTCAACCTCAATGCACTTGATTAAACAGCATGCCTCATACAAAATTGTTATTTCTTGCCTTGTTAGTCAGACTCCCGCACTACATACTCTCAATAACAACTCTAGTTGAACTCGGGTACACGTCATAGAAGCAAGTTTGTCGATTTCCGTCCATTACTTTGCTGCAATAAGCTACTTTTGTGTGCAAGAACAATTTTATTTGAGTCTATAAGTTCATCACCGTTGTTTTATTTCAATCTTTTATTATCTTGGGGAAGTTCGTAATGCCAAATATATGCTTTTGTATAATTAATTCGTCCAAATTATGGAATAATCTTTTTTATTATTTCAGAAGTAATTTTCTTTGTATCCAGTTCATATACAAGTAGAATGATCATTTTTTTCGTAATTCTAAGATTCAATATGATTAAAAGATAGATTATTCACTAAGTATAGTTGTATAGTTGTATGAAATTTGAGTTTGGATTTAATGATAAGAATTTCTTTCCTGAAACTTTTTATTTTTTATTCAAGATTGCATTTTTTAAATTTTTAGTTTGGTAAATAGATATTTTCTTAAATAGTTACTCAAATAGTAACAATACAAAATTTAAATTTATTCCAATTAAAGATAAAAATAATATATTTCTCATATTTCATGTAATAAACAATATTTTTCGCTACATATTTTTAGTATCATTTGAGAATATTCCACTCAGTAATTTAAGGATACTTTAATATTTAAACACATAGTTCGGGAGCATAAATATTCTACCACTATTACTTTCTCTACCACATACAATGTGCATAATAGGTAGAGAAGGTATCATATTCCATCGAAATATTCAATACCGAGATTTTACTGGAACTACATGAATTAGCCCCCCCCCCAAAAAAAAAAAACAGGAAAAGTTCCGTCTGCGCACGCATGAGTTTGTGTGTCTGTGTATCTGTGAATCGATTGCGAACATTTTCTTGAATACCAAACTTATATTTAAGTTCAACATCATCTAAGAATTTTCAGGAAAATTGCCCCATCCTAAGCTACTCTTTTGAATTGAAAAAGTTTTGAAAACTTTCATTTTCTTAAAAAATGGTTCAAATGATTTCGAATTAAAATTCCGCAAATTAAAATGTACATAACAAAGACAATTCTGAATTCTCTGGTAATATCCTCTTAAGTCCCCTTCATTCTGAATGACGTTTGTGTACCTAGTAAACTGTAGTAGTGTTTAACGCCCGCTTTTACTACTTATGGCACCGCAGGCGGTGACACTGATGATATATGAATGAAGATGGAGCACCGGTGGAATGTGATGGCGGGGGAAACCGGAGGACCCGTAGAAAACCCGCCCCAGCGCCGTTTTTGTCCACCAAAAATCTCACATGTGGTCGCTTGGGATCAAACCCGGGCCGTCTAGGTGAAAGGTGAGTGGTTTAACCACTCGGCCACAGCGCGGCCTAAACTGTACGAGACCGGCGAAAATGTATTACACAAAAATTTGGATCTCGCTAAAGCACATTATTTATATCATAAACAATTGTTTGTTGTTTTGACCATTTCCGTGATAAATGTTATTGATTTCAATTTTAAGATATTTTAACTCTTTTCATACAGGAATTGTCAATTGCTGTCAAGCAAATAGAAATGAATCAGAAAGCAACTGGATTTTAAAACATGTACAATCGCTTTCACCTAGAGGATTCCCTTATTTCCCTCCTATTTATAAGGAGCCAAGTAATAAGACAATTTCTGCTGTTTATCATGAGCAGATAGAAGAATGAGCTTTTTGCAAGAACAACTTCATACAAAATTGTTAGAGAAATGTATGTAATTGGAATAATAGAAAATTTTCAGCATCGCATTTTATGTTACTCAAATGGTGTTTTGTCCAAACCTTCTGTTACTGAAGTACAGTTCGAAATTAAGCTTTTAGCTTGTTTATTTATATATATTTATATATATTTTATATATATTTTTTTTTATTTATTTTTATATATTTTTTGCATTCAACCCCCAGGATGGGAGGATAATCATGTGGGGTTCCCGGCTCAACGCGTTATACCCATTAAAGGAAACCTTTACGTAATAACCATGCGTGCGTTTATTAATTCCAGTGCGGTTGCGCAAAGCACCCACGTTAGTAACATAAAGATAAGATGCCTCTGGACACGGTACCGAAGCGACATAAAGGTACAGTCAAAGACATTAAAAATTCACTTGGTGCTGTGATGCTGCTAAAATTGTGAACGTTTGGTGGGGACTCAGACCTTTCCACGATTTTCATTGGTGCCACTCTAGTACAACATACCACACGAGTAAGAAAAAGCAAAACCGATTGGGCAATCTACCTCTCCATGCTTCAACCCCGCTCAACGCTCCCACAGGGCAGGTTGGTTTTTATAAGCAGTGTATAAATTTAGTCCACCGCGTGCGTGCATTACCTTGGCATTAACATTTCGGTATGTAGTGCAGAGAAAATATTAAAACAATCTTGTAGCACCCATTGAAACGGATCGAGTATCGTCCAACTAGAAAGTTCGGGGATCAACAGTTAGCAACTTAGATTTTCATTTGTCGCAAGTTACGTTTCATTTCTATCCGTTTCTCTTCGGTGTCTTGGCCTGTCCAAAACACTTTTAAGAGCACAGAAAACAGGTGAAAGACATGGGCAGAGTCAGCGAAAAAAAAAACCGTCTTACGATAAGTATTTCCAGGCGTATTTTTAATGTCTTTGAGTGTACATAACGCGCACGTTTTCTTGGGAGCTAGGTTAACGTGAAAGCGAGGGCTGCGGCGAATTAGGTTGTGTTTAAAATTGTTAGTGACCGATCAAAATGTTTAACACTGTTATGTTTGCATGGGCAAGAGTAAAGCAAACTCCCATTTAATAAATGTTAAGTATTTTAAAATAGGTATAAATAATCTGTGTCTCGTGATGGATTGTCACGGCGTAGAGGTGCGTCCTCTGGGTGGCGGATAGAGGATGGTCAGTGATCAGTGAACTATACAACATTAGTTCTCCCGACTAGGTCCAATGGATCCGCTGACTAAAGACAGGTGCGGTCTTCCATTCATTTTAGGGCTTGCGTGTGGATGAGGTAACCATTTTAGCTTAAAATAGCTGTCACTTTGAAAATGGCTACTCCTCTACTCCAAGATGTCAAGACATCTCAATACAAAAGTATCTAACATAAAGAAAGTGATTCCCGATTGGATGTCTGGGAGAGGACCAAATTGAAAATTCTCCGAAACAAATAAGGAAGTTTTAAAACAAATTTCCTTAGAGACAATTAATACAGAATATCTATACGGAAAATGGTTTCATGTATATACCAATGGTTATCTGTATAATGAACATGTAGATTCTGTTGTTTACTCTAAACTTTTTATATTCTATGCTTCGTGTGGTAAACTCAAAATCAACTTTGATGGTGAGATAGAAGCAATATACTTGCTGTATCAAAACGACACCAATTGAAGATAGCAGTCGATTAGCTTACACTTTGTCTTGTCCGAAACTTGATGTCGCAATTTTCAAACTCTTCTATTTAAAGTTTTATGTGTGTTTTAAAAATCGCACACATTTGGGATTAGGCAGCGAAGGAACTACGGTTGTCATACGCCACGTAAACAACCTCAGAACGCGTTATACGAAACACATGACAAAACACACATGCTACGTTTTCCATTACTAAGGTGACCTGTGCCGCGCTGGCGTGTCTATCAAACCACGCCTACACCACGCGACTGAGACCTTCACTACCAACCGGCATCTCTTGGAGAGGACCAGGCACGTGCCATTTGGTTATGTACGACTGGCTAATCCATTGTGATTTTATGGGAGTTTTTGTATGTGCCGAATTTAGAGCTGAAAATTATATTTACGTGTCAGTACGTTATCTTCGTTTGGTGTCGTTTTGAAACACCCTGTATAATGCTCTCTCTCTCTCATCTACTTAACAGAACAGGCTCATTCCGAAAAGATGTTATACTTTGTGATTCAAGCTCAGGAGTCCAAACAATAGCAAAGTATAAATATGCTACATCATCAAGGATAATTGAAATTAAAGATGTACTTAAAAAACTGCAAAGAGGTGGGAATGAAATTAAACTTTGATGGATCCCATTAGACACTGGACTACAAGGAAATAAAAAAGATGATAATTTGGCAAAAAAAAGAAAAAAAAAAAAGGTAGCACAAATATTAAATGAAGAAAAATAGGCCAGCATCCTCAGCAATAAAAACCCTATATCAGAATAACCTCGAAGATAAACCTTTGCAACATTTCGGGAAAAAAATATGATATGTTACACTCTCATGACTTTCTCTAGCTACTCTACAGACAAACTTATTACAAACTTTAGCAGAATTTTATTGCTTAGTTCCTTGTAAGTAGACTGGAACTAAGGGAATGCACTAGGCTAAAGTGATAGTCAAATGTTTTAATATCTGTCGTTATGCGATTGTCATTGCAAATCGTTTCTTTGCTTGGCCAGGAGTAGAACAAAAGAAAAACGGACACTCCCGTCTGAGAAAAGTATAAGTACTTCACAACTGAAACCAATAACAAGGAATATCTCGAAAACGGTAAGCTCAACGAAAAAAATGTATATGACATAACTAGTGTATTTTAACAATACATTTTCTGTATAGTAAGTTTTTGTTTATCTCTTACTTGTTATGTCAAATTAAGCAAAATGCATCCAGAATAAACAGGTATTTAGAAGATTTTCTCAGAAAATTCAAGTTATACATTTTATTTGTGATAGAAATGGCTTTAACATGCGGTATTATAATCAAAATATTAGAGATATTTTTAAGAAAAACAAAATTTTTGGCAATGTTTTCATTTTTTTAAGTACCAAGTTTGATATTTAACCGTCTATTCGTTTATTAGCTATGCTGTCCACAGATACACATACACGGACCTGTTTCTGAGATCATTGTACATACGGGGCTAGATAAAGTAATAACATAAGAGAAATGTCTAGATCACCTCTATACTGGATGAAAACTCTTAGCTCACCGAACTGCATGCTGTGTCAGGAAAATTCCATTCAAAACTGGGAACATCTTAGTACATGTTCTCCTCTTCAGCAATTTTGGAATAAGTCAAATGGAAAGCTGTATTGGGAAGCCAGAAGGTTAATAACAAGTAATTAAACAAATAAACATTTTCTGTGTAGTAAGCTTTTGGCTACCTCTTAGCGTTTACCAGTTTGTAAAAGTCATCCAGAATGAATAGCCATTCAATAGACATTCCTACAAAATTCAGCATATACATTGTGTTTGGCATGTAAATATATTTAATGTTCGGGATTGTAAACAAACCTGTTGTAGTAATTTTGAGAACATCAACATTTAAGAAAATTTTGCCACGTAAGGGGTAGTTTGGGGTGGAGATTTTCCTAAAAATTTTCGTGTCGAATCCTTGAAAGGACTTGAAGGTGAACTTAAATCAAGTTTGGTATTTAAGGGTCACTCGGACAGACAGACGGACATGTTTTTAAAATTGTTGTTTTATGTTTCTCTTTTTTGTTACAGGGAATAGAATTTTAGGGTGAAATGCAATATCTTCTCTACCTACGTACTATTTACTAATTAGAGAAATCTATCGCGGCATACAGCATAGAATCTTGAAGCACACCTGTGATATTAGACAGAAACTGACTGAAAGGGAAATAATCGAAATAAAATAATAGACGAAAAAATATCCCAGCAGGCTCTTAACGACCCGGGAAAACCACCAAGAATTCAATTGTACAGTAGAGTAAGTCAAGAATTGAACATAGTACCTTCCAAAATCAGAATCAGCCCTCCTGGTTAGAATTTTCAACTATAGCTTAGTAAAAGGTTATGGACATACTTTTGCCCTGCATGTTGGAAGTGTTTTTTCATTGCAGAGACCTCCATTAGAGACAGGTTGAGGTTTGTTTTCTTCCTGGGTGTTTTGTTTGTACAATCCCACCTATGTAGCCAATTGCCTTCCATCTAGGGCAGCAAAACGATTGTCAGAGAGACAAAAAAGAAACATATTGCACTTTAACTGATCGTGATCAATAGATACATCGAGCAGATTGGCGCACATAGTTACACCATATTGACTTTGGCATTCCAACCGAGAGATCGCAAAACAATCGCTGCATATGTTGATATTCACACGCTATGTGGCAAGCTTTCCTTTTCAAAGACCTTAAGTAGAATATGCTACAACTTTGTTTTATTTTCCGTGTTGCATCTTGGATCGGTATGTGAGGTGTTAAGTAAAAATGCAATGTGCTCTCGACACCACTGTAACAAATTATTGCTTATTCTTATATTACTTTCTGCTAATCGAGAAACACATTAGTAGTATCGGTCTCAATACTTAGTTCCTTATGTAGAAGGGAAATAAGGGAACATACTGGGCTAAAGCGACAGTCAAATGTTTTAAAATGTGGTTGGTATGTGATAAAAATTCAATACAATTCTCTGGATGGTTAGGTGTTGATAAGTTCCCATATCAGAAACGTTTAAGATTAAAACTGAAACCAACAACAAGGAACATTTAAAAAAAAAAGAAGAAAAAAAATACATATGACATCAGGTCTAGCCCACCATCAACCCGAACCGATCACAGCCAGCTCTCCGGCCAGCCACCTATATGTATATATATGCTGCAACCCATGGAACTAACAGCACATTCCATCGGAGCGTCCTCGTTAGGTCTCTTGGGGATTACGATCCCACAAACCGCCGCTTCAGGCGATACCGGCTTCCCCGCATGGCTTGCAGGCATCCCCGGTAACGAAGGAGAACCTCCAACAGCTGCTACGACTAACCTCCTTACAGTCTTTCAATAGTTGCTTGGATATCAAAATTAAAAACCCAAAATAAACATTTTTGAAAAAACTTCACCCAAGCGGTGCACAAGGGCCGTTGCACCATAATAGGCAACCGTTGAGGTGCAATACTTGCCTCCTCCCGTCACTCCACAACCCCAACTCTCACCCGCCATCCTGCAAACCCCACAATCCCGTCAGTACGTGGTTAAGTTCTCTCCGAGAACAGGGACACGTCTAACGCACCAAGGGCTGCCCTCAGCCTGCCATTTGCTCTGGTCTGGTCTAACAGCACAGTCGCTGTTGAGACCTCCACCAGGACACTTCGATCGCACTTTCACTTAAGATGTCTGCCGCAGCCGCAGACGAAACGTCTGGGAAGATGAAGAAGGAGGAGCCCAGTAGACCACGGCCTACAAGCCCGGTTAATAATTTTTCTTATATGACATAAATTGTGTGCAGTAAGTCTTTGTCTATCTCTTACGCTTTAACCGTTATGCAAAATTCAACAAAATCCATCCAGAATTCAAGAGGTCTTCAGAGGCTATTCCCAGAAAATTAAAAATATACATTTTACTTGTAATATAAATATGTAAAATATAACATATTTTAATCAAAATCGTTGGCGTCATTTTTGAGAAAACCGAAATTTGTAACTTTTTTCCTCGAAAAGATTAGCTGTGGGTGGGAAATTTTCTTAAAAATCCTCGTGTAGCATCCTTGGAAGATACTCAAGTTTGGTATTTAACCGACTTTCGTTTTTGAGCTATGCAGTACAAAGACACACTTAAACACACGGACATGTTTCTAATATTTTTTCTGAATCAGGGGGTCTCAAAACGTCGAATTTTTGGCTATATAGTATGTGTAGAGAAACTAAGAAAAAGATCTCTCCATCTGTTGCGGCATTCGTGATGGAATCTTGAAGTACGCCTGTGAGATGAGAAGGAAACTCAATGAAAGGGAAATAATGGAAATAAAATAGTAGATGAGAAATCATCCCAGTGGGCTCCCAGGGAAAACCACTAAAAATCCAATTGCAAAGTAGGGTTCCAGGAGAATCAAACCTAGCACCTTCCGAAATCGAGTGCTGTACTTTACGCCGGAATCAGCCCCCTGGTTAGAGTTTTCAACTATAGCTTAGTAAAAGGTTATGGACATACTTTTGCCCTGCATGTTGGAAGTGTTTTTTCATTGCAGAGACCTCCATTAGAGACAGGTTGAGGTTTGTTTTCTTCCTGGGTGTTTTGTTTGTACAATCCCACCTATGTAGCCAATTGCCTTCCATCTAGGGCAGCAAAACGATTGTCAGAGAGACAAAAAAGAAACATACTGCACTTTAACTGATCGCGATCAATAGATACATCGAGCAGATTGGCGCACATGGTTACACCATATTGACTTTGCCATTCCAACCGAGAGATCGTAAAACAATCGCTACATATGTTGATATTCGCACGCTATGTGGCCAGCGTTTTCCTTTTCAAAGACCTTAAGTAGAATACGCTACAACTTTGAAACATCGTCTGTGTGTTATTAGTTTATCTAAACGTACTATGTACATAGTGTATATAGAAGGTATTTTTGCATTGCACCAAAAATTCGATACTGAGATTTACCGGGAATATATGTTTTGATACTCCTTGAATCAAAAAAACATTTTTAGAAAAATGCCGTGCGTGTATATATCTGTCTGTCTGTCTGTCAATGTGTGTATTCTCTCTCTCTCTCTCTCTGTGGGCAGCATAGCTCGAAAACGAAAAGTCCGTTATATAGCAAACTTGATATTTAAGTTCACCATCTACCAAGGATGCGACACGAAGATTTTCAAGAAGATCTCATCTCCCCCAACCACCCTTTATTATTTTTTGAAAATTTTGATTTTCTCAAAAACGGTTCTAACGAGTTGATTAAAATACCGTATATTAAAGATATTTACCTGACAAATAAAACGTATATCTTGAATTTTCTGGGAGTAGCCTCTGAAGACTACTTTACTATGGATGAATTTTACGGCATTTTGCATAACTACTAAACCGTAAGAGATAGACAAAAGCTTACTGCACAAAAAAGTAGAGCATATTAAAACACACAATTTAGGTTATATAAATTTTTCGTGTTGTTCGTCATTTTTGAGATATTATTTGTTTCTTGTTTCTTCTTTAAAAAAACTTACTTTTCTCATACGGAGTTGTCAACTCGCGGCCATACAAACAAATGAACTTCAGTTACATAACAGCCAGCTTTTGACTATCACTTTAACCTATGACACTCCCTTATTTCACCTCTACTTACAAAGAAGCAAGTAATAAGACTATTTCTGCTAATTCTTTTCTCGATTAACATGAAGTAAATAGCAAGGTCATATCAGGAGCTTTGTATTAGAAGCAGCTCGTCGATAAGTTCTTTAGGTTGGGTTTAATTCATTTTATTTTCCTCAAACATACCACATTCACACTGACATGTATGTATATTTCCAGACTCTGTGAGGGGTAGGGAATAATTTTGGTTAAAGAAAAATGCCCCTCCCCAGCCGGGAATCGAACCCGGGACCTCCGGTTGAGAAGTCTGTTTGCTGATTAATAATTTCAGAATTATGGTGAAATAAGTTTTTAGGTTTACTCAAAACGGTGGTTGTAGTTAATCTTGGCTTTCGACAGCAACGAAATTGGATAAAGAAGGGAAGAACAAAAACAGGAAAGTTTATTTCCAGCTGCTCCAAGTGTCGTGGAAGCAGGAATAAGGAAAACTAAGGAGAACGTCATGCCATCCTTAATCCTTACCCTCTCAGGATGGGGAAAAGCCATGCATGCTGCCGCAAATTGAAAATTCTAATGTAGCTTTCGGGAAGAAAGAGCGGCTTGCATTTGTTATCTGCAGCCAGCGGTTTCATTTGAAGGACTCGGTGCGCGAGATGTAAATAAAACCAATCCAATTCTAGCAGGGAACTTGGGTTTTCACTAGCTCGGATTTATGGCGAATGTTGTTTGCCCCATTTAAAGCTGTAGCCAAAACGTTAGCGCAATAAACTTGTGGCCGATCAATTTCGTCAATCTGTGTTTTGCGGCTTGCTTCGTGAAGATTTGGCAATATTCTCCGAGATGTCAGAAGAGAGAGCTCCGGTTAAACTTCAAGTTCTTTAAAGGAGAGAAAAAGTTATTAAGGAGAAGAGTCGGTGGAAGTACAGTACTTCACAAGAAATTAGTGACTTCGTAACTTTTGCCAAGTTGTGAAAGTTGACTGCAGGAAATCTGACTTTTTTTGTTGAATGACGCACTTGGTTTGTACTGTTTAAATTCATTCTTACCGCAAATTAATTTAAGATCTTTATTAACACACCTTTGCATTCCCAAAGGCGCAAGCAAATTATATTCGCATACAAAAAATCTGATGTGTTTCAATCACGTGACTTTCTGTACGTGTTGTGCAAATTAACTATTCTTACAAAACATTATTGTAAGCAGCATCAGCGCCATCATAAGCAAGCTGGCTTTTATTTTAAATTCAGACACACATACCCATACAGATATGCACACACATAGATACAAACAAATCTTCTAAATATGCTAAAAGGATATTTTGTTGTTGTTGTTATTTTTACTTTCCCTATCCCCATATGTAAAATGTACATAGGGCTAGAGAAGTATTGCATTCCACCCAAAAATTCGGTACCCAGACTTCGCCGAAAATACATGTTTTAGGACCCCCTGTATCCAAAAAAAGCATTTTGAGAAAAAGGTCCGTTTGTGTGTGTGTGTGTGTGTATCCATGTGTCCGTGTGTCCATGTGTCTCTGAACACGATAACTCAAAATTCGAAAAGTAGCTAAAATACCAAACTTGATTTCGGTTAAAATATCATATATTAAAGATATTTACCTAACAAATAAAATGTATATTTTGAATTTTCTGGGAATAGTTTCTGAAGACCTGTTTATTCTGGATGAATTATGCTTAATTTGGCATAACTGGTAAACCGTAAGAGATAGACAAAAACTTACTATAAAAATTTAAGTCTTGTTAAAATACACAAGTTATGTCAATTACATTTTTCTCGTGCAGCTTACCGTTTTCTAGGCATTCATTGTTATTAGTTTCAGTTGTGAAGTACCTATACTTTTCTCAGACGGGAGTGTCCGTTTTTCTTTTGTTCTACTCCTGGCCAAGAAAAGAAGCGATTTGTGATGACAATCGCATAACGACAGCTTTTAAAACATTTGACTATTGGTTTAGCCTAGTGTATTCCCTTATTTTCTTCCTAATTATACGGAACTAAGTAATAAGAATATTGTGCTAATGAGTACCACGATTAGCAAGGTGAAGAAAGAAGAAGAATCTTATGTATGAAGTTTGTAGAACAGTTAGAGAAAGTCATGTGAGTGTAACACATCAGATTTTTTTTTTGTGTTTGATCAGTGGAGCCTAAAGTATGCATATCCGATGAAATTTCAGTATTGAATTTTCTTTAATACTTGCTAATTCAATCAAAAATTTTTAGCCATTTTTGAGAAAATCAAAATTTTCCCAAAATGTTCCATTTAAAGAGTAGCTATGCTGTGTTTCCGGTGAAATCTCGGTATCAAATTTTTGGGTAGAATGTATTACCTTCTCTACGCGCAGAGAATTTAAAAATGATAAACTCCACGAAAAATGTATATTGTGTAAATTGTGTGTTTTAAAAGTTCTACATGTTTTGTGCAGTAAGTTTTTGTCTATTTCTTACGGTTTACCAGTCATGCAAAATTCATCCAGATTCAAGATCTCTTCAGAAGTCATTACCAGAAAATGAATACACCGTTTTTAATTAAAATCGTTAAGAGCCAATTTCCAAAAATCAACAATTTTGAGAATTGTTAATGTAAAGGGTAGTTTGGGGGTGGAAGGAGTTTCTTCATAACCTTTGTTACGCATCCTTAGAAGATATTAAACTTAAATACAAACTTTGGTATACTACTGACTTTTCGTTTTAGAGTTATCGTGTTCACAGAAATATAAATGCATGGACACACACGCAAACCTTTTTCTAAACATGTTTCTTTGGATACAGGGGGTCCTAAAACGTATAATTACGGTGACTACTCGATATCGAATTTTTGGTATTAGTGCAGTATTTTCTCCATTTACGTGCCATAAACTTTGTAGAGACAGAAAAATTTTTAAAAAATCTGATGTGTTTCATTCATGTGATTTTCACTAAATATCTGTAACAAATTATTGTAAGTAATATTATTTTTCTATCTACTTCATGCTAATTGAGATAAACATTAGCAGAAAGGATTTATTGCTGTTTATGTAAGTAGAAGGAACTAAGGGAATACACTAGGTTAAGCTAATAGGCAAATGTTTTAAAATATGGCTTCCAGGGTTTGAAAACCGTTTAAGCAGCCTAAAAATGAAACCAATAACAATAAATATATCGAAAAGGGTTAATTCCACGAATAAATGTATATGACATAAATTTTGTGTTTCAGAGTATCTATATTTGTTGTACCTATATTAAGCTCTTGTCTGTCTCTTACAGTTTAACAGTTAAGCAAAATTCAGAACAATTCATTCAGAATAAAGAGGTCTTCAGAGACTATTCCCAGAAAATTCGAGCTATACACTTTGTCATGTATATATCTTAAAAATCAGAAATTTTAATCAAAATCGTTAGAGCCATTTTTCATATTTTCGCGTTTTTCCCCCATGTAAAGGATAGTTGGAGGTTATGAAATTTTGTTAAAAATCTTTCTGTGGAATCCCTGAAAGATACTAAATTTAAATACTAAGTTTGGCATTTTACAACGTTTCGTTTTTGAATTATCGTGTTCACAGACACACGACACACACGGACCTTTTCTAAGAATGTACATAGGGATAGAGAAGTATTGTATTCCACCCAAAAATTCGATACCGAGATTTCACCGGAAATACATGTTTTGGGACCCTCTGTATAAAAAAAAGCATTTTGAGAAAAAGGTCCGCGCGTGTGTGTGTGTGTGTGTGTCCGTGAACACGATAACTCAAAAACGAAAAGTAGCTAAAATACTAAACTTGTTTTTTAAGTTCAGTATCTTCAAGGGATGCGACACGAAGATTTTGAGTAAAATCCCCCTACCCCAAACTACCCTTTACATGCAACTTTTTTCGAAAATTTTGATTTTCTTAAAAATGGCTCTAACGATTTTGAATAAAATATCATATAGATGTCTACCTAACAAATAAAATGTATGTCTTGAATTTTCTGGGAAAAGCTTCTGAAGACCTGTTTATTCGGATGAAGTTTGCTTAATTTGGCATAATTAGTAAACCGCAAGAGATAGACAAAAACTTACTATACAAAAAAAATTAGGTCTTGTTAAAATACACAAGTTATGTCAATTACATTTTTCTCGTGGATCTTACCGTATTCGAGGTATTCATTTTTATTAATTTCAGTTGTGAAGTACTTATACTTTTCTCAAACGGGAGTGTCCGTTTTTCTTTTGTTCTACTCCTGGCCAAGAAAAGAAGCGATTTGTAATGACAATCGCATAACGACAGCTTTTAAAACATTTGACTATTGGTATGGCCTAGTGTATTCCCTTATTTTCTTCCTACTTATACGGAACTAAATAATAAGAACATTGTGCTAATGAGTACCACGATTAGTAAGGTGCAGAAAGAAGAAGAATCTTATGTATGAAGTTTGTAGAACAGCTAGAGAAAGTCATGTGAGTGTAACACATCAGATTTTTATTGGATACAGGGTCCTTCAAACATGTATTTACGATGAAATCTTAATACCGAACTTTTTTGGTGGAATACAGTTCCTTCTCTACTTAAACTATGTAGAGAAAGTAAATATATTAATA
Source organism: Hymenopus coronatus (assembly GCA_030762935.1). Lineage (NCBI taxonomy): Eukaryota > Metazoa > Arthropoda > Insecta > Mantodea > Hymenopodidae > Hymenopus > Hymenopus coronatus. The sequence goes on from CM060896.1 coordinate 150,558,449, forward strand.
GGAAAATTAATGGAGGTTGTTATAGAAATTCATTAATATACTTTTTCCAAACTCTTTTGGGTTCTGGAGAACATAGTCCAAAACAGTGGTGTTTGTATAATATATGTATCCATGTGAGGTGAGCCTTTGAAGAAAAACAGCACATATTTTCGTAGTGGTGTTGTTCCCACGACGTTTTGATATTGATTTTCGCCCGATGTGCGGATTGGAAACGTCAACAACCAACACATTGGTGCTTCGCTTTTGTCTCTTAACGTCACAAGATACCATTATCTGATATTTATTCAGGAGGGCTCTTGCAAGATATTACACTGAAAACACATTGCCAAATGCTGCACCGGAGCTTCGAAACGACCATCTAAATAACATTTTTGCCAACAATCAGATCACCCAATATGGTCTCCTTGATGTCAAAATATTGGAATTCTGCCAGACATTCGCATGAAGTCTTTGCTTTACACAAGGGTTTCAGTGGCATCCAAAGAAATGAAATTGAGTTTTATATAAGCTCGTTCTTTAAGGTCATGTATGACACATTTCAAATTCCAAAGTATTTTTGAAATCGATACAATAGCTGTAGTATAATGCAAATAAGTTAGAATACAAATTTCATCTATTTTTCTCTAATGGTTTGGAGGCCATAGTCAAATCTGTTTATGATTTATATTACTAAAAGTGTTAAAACATTGGTCCAATATTTTAACCCTAGATTCACAATACATCTACTTTTTGAAATTGCCCTAGGTTTTTCTATATTCCCTTTCTTAGGCTCCAAAAAGTTTTAAAGGTATGAATATGATTTTTTTTTACTTTCCCTACACGTACTATGTACATAGTGTATAGAGAAAGTATTGCATTCCATCTTAAATTTAGGTACTGATATTTCACCGGAAATACATGTTGGGACCCCCTGAATATAAGAAAAAACATTTTTAGGTCCGTGTGCCTGTGTGTGGACAGCTTGCTCAAAAACTAAAAGTCTGTTAAAAACCAAACTTGGTATTTAGGTTTGGTATCTTCCAAGTATGCGACAAGAAAATCCCCCACCCTCAACTGCCCTTTACATGGACCTGCTTTTAAAAATATTATTTTCTCAAAAATTACTAACGATTTTGATTAAATTATCGTATATTCAAGATATTTACCTGACAAAATATATATCTTGAATTTTCTGAGAGTATCCTCTGGGGAATAATTTATTCTGGATGAATATTACCAAATGCTACTAAACCGTAGGAGATACACAAAAACTTACTACTAAAAATGTATAGCACATTAAAACACACAATTCATCTTATATAAATGCTTTTCGTCGAGTTGATCGTTTTTGAGATATTCCTTGTTTTTGTTTTCAGCTTTAACAATGTCTCACTCGTGTCCATACAAACAAGGGAAATTCAGTCACATAGCGACTAGCTTTTGACTATTACTTTAACCTATGGCACTCACTTATTTCGCTTCTACATACCAGAAAGCAAGTAATAAGAATGTTTCTGCTAATTTTTTCTCGATTAGCATGAAGTACATAGAAGCACTAGCTTCTTAACAATAATTTGTTGCAGAGATGTAGAGAAAGTCATGCAAATGGAACACATCAGATTTTTTAATTTCTCTACATATACTCGATACCCAGATTTTACCGGAAATAGACGTTTTAGGGTCTGCTGTATCCCAAAGAGTATTTGCAGAAAAACGTCCGTGTGTGTGTGTTCATGTGTGTGCGTGTTTGTGGACAGCAGGGCTCAAAAACGAAAAGACCGTTGAATACCAAACTTGGTATTTACGTTTGGTTACCTCCAAGTATGAGACATGAAGATTTTCAAGAAAATCCCCCACACTCAACTGCCCTTTACATGGACCTTTTTTTAAAAATTTTTCTCAAAAATTACTAACGATTTTGATTAAATTATGTATATTCAAGATATTTACCTGACAAAATATATATCTTGAATTTTCTGGGTACAGTCTAATTTATTCTGGATGAGTGTTACGGAATGTTACTAAACCGTAGGGGATAAACAAAAGCTTACTACTAAAAACGTATAGCACATTAAAACACACAATTCATGTTATATAAATGCTTTTCGTCGAGTTGATCGTTTTTGAGATATTCTTTGTTTTTGTTTTCAGCTTTAAAAAACCTAAAATTTTCTCACTCGTGCGAGACAGTTATGTTAAAATTATTCCAGAAAAAATAGTCATTAGAAGCTATTCCCAGAAAATTCAAGTTATACAATTTATTTGCAAGGTATATATCTTTAATATACGACACTTTAAATAAAATTGTTAGTCATTTTTGAGAAAATAAAAATTTTCAAAGAAATTTCCATGTAAAGGTTAGCTGGAGGTGTGGGAATTATCTTGAAAAACTTCGTGTCGCATCCTTGGAGGATACGAAACTTAAATACCAAGTTTGGTACACAACGGTCTCTTCCTTTTTTAACTATGCTGTCCACAGACACGCAGACACACACACACGCGGATCATTTTCTGAAAATACTCTTTGGGATACAGCAGACCCTAAAACGTCTATTTCCGGTAAAATCTTAGGATCGAATTTTTGGGTTCAATGTAATACGTTCTCTATACGCTATGCATATAGTACATGTAGAGAAATTAAAAAAACCTGATGTCTTCCATTCACATGGCTTTCTCTACATCGATGCAACAAATTATTGTTAAGAAGCTAATGCTTCTATGTACTTCATGCTAATCGATAAAAAAATAGCAGAAACAGTCTTATTACTTGCTTTCTGGTATAAAGAAGCGAAATAAGAGTGTACCTTAGGTTAAAGTGGTAGTCAAAAGCTGTTTGCTATGTGATTGAAGTTCCTTTGTTTGTATGGACATGAGTTCACAAAGTCCTGTATGAGAAAAGTGTAAGATCTTTATATCTGAAACCAAAAACAAGGAATATCTAAAAAACAACCAACTTCAAGAAAAAAATGTATATAACATAATTTGTGTGCTTTAAAGTGCTCTACATTTGTTGTGTGGTAAGTTTTTGTCCATTTCTTGCAGTTTAGCAGTTATGCAAAGTTCCGTAAAATTGACCCAGAATAAAGTAGTCTTCAGAGGCTATTCCCAGAAAATTCAAAATATACATTTTATTTGCCAGATAAATATCTTTAATATACAATATTTTAATCAAAATGGTTAGAGCCATATTTTATAAAATCAAAAATTTCGAAAAAAGTTCCATGTAAAGGGTAGTTTAGGGTGGTGGATTTTTCTCAAAATCTTCGTGTCGCATCTCTGGAAGATACTAAACTTAAATACTAAGCTTGGTAATTTACCGACTTTTCGTTTTTGAGTTATCGTGTTCACAGACACACGGACACACACGGACCTTTTTCTGAAAATACTTTTTTTGGATACAGGGGAGCCTAAAACATATATTTCCGGTGAAATCTCGATATCGAATTTTTTGGTGGAGTGCAATACCTTCTCTATAGACTATGTACATAGTACGTATAGAGAAAGTAATAATAAACGTAAATGCCAAGTTTGATATTTAATGGTATTTTCGTTTTTGAAATATGCTGTCTACAGACACGGAACTTTTTCTAAAAAGGGCTTATAGAGGACCTCAAAATATACATTTCCGGTAAAAGATCGACATCCAGTTGTACACCTTCTCCAGGTACTATGTACATGGTATGTATATACGTGCTGGAGAAAGTAAACATTCAACTAGATCACATTAACTCTACCTACCTATACAAATCTCAAAAATTGCATAAATCCATATTAATGGATTTTAGTGACAATTAGTCAACGCGTTATATTTCAGTTCTATATAGTTCTTATAACTCTGCGTTCTTTTTAGTTTGTCATGTCTCGATTTAAGCCTTTGCCTGTAAGCAGGTTAATGTAGACTGCAGTATTCACAGTGTCCCCGTGTTCATTAAAGTCCACCTATAAAACACCATGCATATTCCAGAACACTTGACAAACACTTTGCCAACAGATTGAGTCACTTTGAACTTTTTCTTTAGCAGGGAAACAGCATTTTTCCACTCCACACTTGCATGATTTGTTTCGGGCATGTAGTGGTAAGACCACAACTCAGCGCCAGTGAAGATTCCTTTTAGAAATTCATGCCCTTTTGCGGTACACCGCGTTAAGTGATCCAAGCTTATCATATTTCGCTAGCCCTTGTAGTAGTCGGTCATGTTCTTGGGCAACCAGCGAGCACTAACTTAAATGTGTTATGAACAAATGTACACTGCACCATAGAAAGTTTTGCAATCAAGTTCGCAATTGAACACGCTGGTCATTCAAACTTGCGCCTCAATGCCTCTGATATTCTGCGGGGATGCAGCTGTTACCGGCCTCCCGAAGCGTGGTGAATCATTAAGGTTGTTCTCACGGCCCTTTTGAAAGAATGCAAACCACGTGGAGGAATTGCTACGGTCCATACAATCATCTCTATCCACGCCACGCATGTCCCTGTGAAATCACTAGGCTTATGCCCTTTGCGCCATATTTGTTGCGTAGTTCACGCTTTTCTTACTAGAGCTGCAAATGAAATAAAACATATATTTTGTTGTGAAAACTTCAAGCTTTATCTATGTGAAATTGCAACATTCCACCTGCAATATCAAGGCGGAAAAAAATGATTGTGCGTTACTTTTCGATCCACCCTCGTAGCTGGAACTACAACTGCCATCTAGTGAGAGAAACTTTTCTAGATGCCAAGAGTGTAATTTCTTAGATTTTCTAAGGACTTATTGAATGGTCCTCGCATTAATTATAGAAAATCCCTCTAGGAAACATTCTGTGTTCCATTCTTATAAATTCGTTTGTTCTGCAAACAAACTATTCTTTAAAAATATTATTCTTTTATCTACATCATGCTAATGAAAATAAATATTAGCAGAATTTGTCTTATCACTTGCATCCTTGTAAGGGAATTATATAACATTAAGAGTCGCCCTCCGCGGTGTAATGGTTACCATGCTGACTTCATATACCCAAGGTCGCGGGCGTAAAAATCCTTAGCATGGCTTCCTTCGGAAGGGAAATAAAGCCGCTGGTCCCGTGTCGTAGATTTACGGCACGTAAAAGAACCTCAAGCCTGATAGAGAGGCTTCTGAGCAAAATTAAGCGGTATTTCACGCCCAATTTAGAATGTGACGCTGAGAACCACAGCAGTTAAAAGAGCGTCCATAAATAACAGGTCATTTACATTTTATACGACTAAGTATTTAATGATGTGTACTAAAGCTCACAATACCATCTCTATCTTTCTCCACGATAATCATAACAGCTGGAATATTACCAAAATAAGCATGCATAATGGTTCATATTTTAATTTTGATTTTCATTTGTTTCGCCTTTCTTATGTTTTCTTAGTAGTTAAAGACGTGATAATCAAGGTTATAGTGACTAAGTACTAAACTATTATAATATACTAAAAACCAGTTTATCTATCTGTGTTTATATTTCTTTTAGTGTTGTATATCGTTGCTTTTTTATACTTCTCAACGATGAAAAGAAAAATTATTCATGGGCTTTCAAAGCCGCCGCTAAAACAACAGAGTGTCTGCGAGTTTAGTTTTTATTCATTAGTATCTCTGAAACGGCTATGGAGTAATAAAATAGCCAAATTATTACAATAGTTATTATGCAAAAGCCCTAAAATGGCATGGTTGAAGAAAATTTAGCAAAATTTTGAATTGCATTATTATATACCACTATTGTTCGTCGTCTTTCTGCCATTTATTTTCATTAGACTCTTTTTATTTTTTTATAAGTTAATGTCCTTTAACCTGGTTGTTCATATGGGACGATTAATGACAATGGTGAAATGATACTCAAATTATCTCGGGGTCCATGGAGCTTAAAGTTAATCACATTCGTCTTCTCGGGATAAGGGAAAACCCCGACAGAAAACCTTATCCATGTAACTCACCCTAAGCGAGATTCGAACTCTCGACCTGGCAGACATGCTACCACCACACTACCCAGACGGGCTTATTAGATTTTCTATACTGACATAAAATAACACAACGGGATTCAACAGGAGGCCGTGAATTAATAAATAACAGCACAATAACGTTGATTATTTTAAAGGATAAATATTGTCCTTGCATATTAGCACCAGAGCCAAATCATGGGCTTTCTTTGAGTCTACGTGTTTTGTTGCTACCAATAATGAATACCAAAAATCTTATGTGTTCCATTCACATGACTTTCTCTACATTAAAACAAATTACTGTTAAAAAGCTTATTGTTCTATTTACTAAATGCTAAGCGAAAAAGATTATCAGAAATGGTCTTATTAGTTGCTTCCATGTATGTAGAAGTGAAATAAAGCACTACTATAGGTTAAAGTGGTATTCAAAAGCTGGTTGCTATGTGCCTGAAGTTACTTTGTTTATATGAAAAGGAGTTGAAAAAGTCCTGTATGAGAAAAGTATAATTTTTTAAAGCTGAAACCAAAAACAATGAATATATAAAAAACGATGAACTCCATTACAAAATGCATATAACATAAATTGTGTGTTTTGAAGTGCTCTACATTTTTTATGTGTTAAGTTTTTTCCCATTTCTTGCGGTTTAGCAGTTATGCAAAAGTCCGTACAATTCGTCCAGAATAAAGTAGTCTTCAGAGGCTATTACCAGAAATTTCAAGATATACATTTTATTTGCGAGGTAAATATTTTTAATATACAATATTTTAATCAAAATCGTTAGAGCCATTTTTAAGAAAATAAAAAATTTCGAAATGTTTTCCATGTAAAGGGTAGTTTGGGGTGGGGGAATTTTTTTTTTAAAAAATCTTCATGTCGCATCCTTGGACGATACCAAACTTAAATACCAAGTTATTTAACAGTATTTTCGTTTTTGAGCTATGCTGCCCATACACACACACACACACACACACACACACACACACACACACACACACACACTCGCACACATACGGACCTTTTTGTAAAAATGCTTTTTTTGGATTCAGGGGACCTAAACATGTATTTCCGGTGAAATCTCGGTATCGAATTTTTGGGTGGAATGCAATACCTTCTCTATACACTAAGTACATAGTACGTGTAGAGAAAGTAATAATATTTTAAAGTCCTATTCCATAAATTATGATCACATATACAGCTAAAGTAAATACAAGCAGCTGCAAATCCCCTACCGATCCTTCCCCTCGCAGTTATGATGCAACATATCTTTGTAGCTGGTAAACTTACTTAGCTGGCAAACAAAAAAACAGCTGACTAATTATGGAGTAAACATTTCACCATGACCACCATAGAATGTACCCTCTCTGTCCATTCATTACCAAGCAGAAACGTAATGACTACCTGTTTATTTAAGAATGCTATGTGTCATACAAAATGTGATGTGTTCCATTCACATGACTTTCTCTCCACCTTTGCAACAAATTATTGTTAAAAAGCTAATGCTTCTATTTACTCCATGCAAATCGTGAAAAACTGAGCAGAAATACTTTTATTACTTGCTTCCTTGTAAGTGAAACGAAGTAAGGGAGTACCATAGGTTAAAGTGATAGTCATAAGCTGGTTAATATGTATCTGAAGTTCCTTTGGTTGTATGTACACGAGTTGACAAACTACCATATGAGAAAAGTATAAGTTTTTTAAAGCTGAAACAGAAAACAAGGAATATCTAAAAAACGATCGACTCCACCCAAAAATGTATATAACATAAATTGTGTGCTTTAATGTGCTCTACATCTTTGTATGGTAAGTTTTTGTATATTTCTTACGGTTTAGCAGTTATGCAAAATTCCGTAAAATTCACCCAGAATAAAGTATTCTTCAGAGGCTATTCCAAGAGAATTCAAGATATACATTTCATTTGACAGGTAAATATCTTTAGTGTATGATATTTAATCAAAATCGTTAGAGCCATTTATTGGAACATCAAAACTTTCGAAAAAAGTTCCCTGTCAAGGGTTGTTGAGGGTGAGAGGATTCTCTTGAAAATCTTCGTGTCGCATCCTTGGTAGATGCCAAACTTAAATACCAAGTTTGGTATTTAACGGTCTTTCTTTTTTTGAGCTATGCTGTCCACAGACACACACGGACCTTTTTCTGAAAATGCTTTTTTTTCAATTCAGGGGGACCCAAAACATGTATTTGCGGTGAAATTTCGCGATCGAGTTTTTTGGTGCCTTACAATACTTTCTCTATACACTATGTGCATAGTACGTGTAGAGAAAGTAAAAAACAAAAAAGACGAGTATGGCTAACATATTTCAACTTAAGGCTAAACGTCAAACAGGGATAACGTCGAGTTTTTGGTCTAGTAACTATACAGATATACTAAATGTAACTCACCGGTGGAAGAACAACTTTCCTCAGCTCACCTGAAAAACAAACAAACTAAATTAGCATTTATGGAAGAGAGTGGTGTAAAGTATCTGCTTATAACTTTGCATTGCCTAATATTAATAGTGGCCAAGAGGTAATGTAACAGGCATTTTGTCAGTATTGTGTTTATCTTCAAGATAACATATTACTGTGTTTATCTTCAAGATAACATATTACTACAGATTAAATCGACACTAATTGACCATAATAGTTGGCTATACTACGATTCCAGGGACTTATAGTACTTAGGTCATTGTAATTCGCCATTGGGGTATGTCATCTCAGAATAATTTGAAATGATCTTGTGGTTTACTGGGAAATATACAAGTCAGTTAAGAAATTTAATGCCATGCCGGCATGTTGGCATGGTAGCGGTAGAGCAGGCAATTAGAGACCGGGAGATAGCGGTTCAAATACCGGCTACGCCATGAAAATTTTCAGTCTGATTATACCTATTCAACAAGGTACTATTGTCAATTATACAGGGTGGGAGGTGAATAAATACAAATAGTTTTATATTTAATAGAGATAAATGCTATAACATAATTTCTCTCAACTTTGTCCCCTTTCCAATAGTATTGTCGTAAATGAAGCACAAATTTCACATGCTTTGAACTTCCCCAAGCTATGCATCTGTTGTGTTTACGCACATCACATCACTTACGTCGGGCAGGGCAAAAGGCAGCATAGGCTCAAGCGTGTGACCTGTTACGTAAACAACCAAACACCTGAGATAGGGAATAACAGCCACCCTATAAACATTCCTGAAGATTTCCTAATGAACATAACTTTAAAATCAGCGAAAAACTGCAAATACTAGATCATTTAATTATCAAAACAAAATTTTCTTAAAAATGCTTTGGGATGCGTTTTTCTGGTGAAATTTTAGTATAAATTTTTTTAGTGGCATACAATACTTCTATTTCTATGATAAAGTAAAATGGATTAATTTGGAAAATAGGTGCATGCGCTTAAAATACAGTAGAATTGGTTTATTAAAAGCTAAACGTTTATGAAACATAAATATTGTAGCTTCGTTATATGGCAAGGCTACAAACGCCTTATATGCGTATCGGCCTAGAGAGTGGTAACCAAGGTAATATGCCATTGCGCAGAACGTGACAATGGTACAGCTATCAGCTGTCTTAGTTATTGCTTATCTTCGTGTTGTGAAGTGTTCAACAATACTCTAAACCATATCCTCGATTTTGTCATTCATTTCGCAGAAAGTCACTTCTACTGGACGTCCGGAATGATGTTCATTTTTGTGGATGTACGGCCACATTTAAATTCGTTACTCCAATTGTAAATTGTTGAAAACAGAGCAGCAGATGTGCCATGAACTTCATCCAACTCGGCTTTTATCTTTTTCAGTGTTAAGTATTTTAAGTAGAATGATTTAAAAACAGCACGAAACTCCGTTTTGTCTATCTTAATACATAAAAAATCTGATGTGTTCCATTCAGATAACTTTCTCTACATCTCTGTAACAAATTATTGTTAAAAAATTTATGCTTCTATTTACTTCATGCTAATTGAGAAAACATTAACAGAAATAGTCTTATTACTTGCTTACTTGTAAGTAGAAGCAAAATAAGGGAGTACCATAGTTCAAAGCCATAGTCAAAAGCAGGTTGCTATGTTACTAAACTTCCATTGTATGTATTGACAGGAGTTGACAAACTTCTATATGAGAAAAGTATAAGCTGAAACCCCCCCAAAAAAAAGAAAAAAAAAGGAATATCTCAAAAACGATCAACTCCACGAAAAAAAGTATGTAACATAAATTGTGTGTTTTAACGTGATCTACATTTTTGTGTGGTAAGTTTTTATCCATCTCTTACGGTTTAGCAGTTATGCAAATTTCCGTAAAATTCATCCAGAATAAAGAAGTCTTCAGAGGCTATTCCCAGAAAATTCAAGATATACATTTTTTGGTATGTAAGTATCTTAAATATAAGAGATTTTAATCAAAACCATTAGAGGCATTTTTGAGAAAATCAAAATTTTCGAAAAAATTTCCATGTAAAGGGTAGTCGGGGGTAGGGGGATTTTCTTGAAAATCTTCCTGTCGCATCCTTGAGAGATACCAAAATTAAATACCAAGTTTGATGTTCAACGGTCTCTTCGTTTTTGAGTTATACTATCCACATACACACACACGGACCTTTTTCCAAAAATGTTTTTTTTTATTCAGGGGGACCCAAAACATTTATTTTCGGTGAGTGGTATGGAATACCTTCTCTATATACTATGTAGATAGTATAGAGGAAGTAAAAACACAAGCTTGTTGATTCAATTACCTATTGCAGCGAAACCACGTGATGGATTTAGCTGAAACTTTAACTGTCATCTAGTAAGAGACGACGGTTCTTACAAGCGTAATTTCCTCGAGTTTCTAAGGATTTATTGTTCTCCTCTAGTAATGCTAAATTACATATAGGTTTTGGAATAATTGTTTTTCACACAAGCCGTGTGTAGGACAGGAGTTGGATAGGTAGAGTCAGAGTGAAAAATGCAATGCCATAGCCGGGATTTGAACCACGGATCTCCCGATCTCTAGCGGGCTATGGCATTGAATTTTTCAGTTTGACTCTACATATAGGTTACCCCGCAGTGTAGTGGATTGTGTACGAGCACGCATTTGCGGTATCCACGGCCTTGACATAAAATGAATTCACTGTACAGTGTAAGGGAAGTTAAGGAACATAATACATTTTTGTTTTGCCTTAAATGCAATGTTCATTTACACTAACAGTTATTTTAACAGTTACTTGTGATGTAAGAAGAGATATGAATGCTGTACGAAAAGAACGGTTTGTATCACCTCTATTGAATATTTTACCCACTATTTTTACTTTATCTAGCCCGGTATGTACAATGTACATAGGGATAGAGAAGTATTGCATTCTACCCAAAAATTCAATGTTGAGATTTCACCGGAAATACATGTTTTAGGACCCCCTGAATCCATAAAAAGCATTTCCAGAAAAAGGTCTGTGTGTGTCCGTGTGTCTGTGAACACGATAACTCAAAAACGAAAATTAGCTAAAGTACCAAACTTGGTATTTAAGCTCAGTATCTTCTAGGGATGCGACACGAAGATTTTGAGAAAAATCCCCCCCTCCAAACTACCCTTTACATGGAACTTTTTTTCGAAAATTTTGATTTTCTTAAAAATGGCTCTAACGATTTTGATTAAAATATCGTATATTAAAGATATTTACCTGACAAAGAAAATATATATCTTGAATTTTCTGGGAATAGCTTCTAAAGACCTGTTTATTCTGGATGAATTTTGCTTAATTTGGCACAACTAATAAACCGTAAGAGATAGACAACAACTTACTATACAAAAAATGTAGGCCTTGTTAAAATACACAATTTATGTCATATACATGTTTTTCGTGGAGCTAACCGTTTTCGAGGTATTCATTCTTATTAGTTTCAGTTGTGAAGCACTTTTACTTTTCTCAGACGGGAGTGTCCGTTTTCCTTTTGTTCTACTCCTGGCCAGGAATAGAAGCGATTTGTAATAACAATGGCATAACGACAGCTTTTAAAACATTTCACTATCGATTTTGCCTAGTGTATTCCCTTATTTTCTTCCTACTTATAAGGAACTAAGTAATAAGAACATTGTGCTGAATACCTCGATTAACAAGGTGCAGAAAGAAGAATAATTTTATGTAAGAAGTTTGTAGAACAGCTAGAGAAATTCATGTGAGTGTAACACATCAGATTTTTACTTGATTGTAGCCTTAAAGGTTCCAGTCGCAATACACATGGCCTCTTTTTCCTGTTAAAGAGGTGATCTATTGCCACATACATATTGTACTGTCAGGCGATCACCACACACACACACACACACACACACACACACACACACACACACACACACACACACACACACACACTAACAAGCAGCTGGGCACTAAACGTCAAGCATTCCTGTTGAACTATGGACTCTTCTTATCAAACGACCTCTGTGATAAGGTAAGGAAAATAGCAGCCTTCTGAAGCGACCTGAACACTTCTCAAATTGCCTCCATAACTCAGGTAAATAAATACACACAAGGGACAGAAAGGTCCTACACCCACGCTCTGTTTCCCATATTGTCCAGAGCCAACTTGGGATAGCTAAATGAAGTTTGATATAGGTTTGCCGACCTCAGTTATGACTGTATATTCGTTGAAACATAGATTTTTACTTTCGTTTCAGCTAGAGCCACCGAGAGAATGGTGTACACTGAACAACAGAACGGTGGATATCTTCCCCATATTTTATAAACTCCATTGTTTGTCCAGTATGAATATGAGAAGAGATATGATTTTTTGTATTTTCCTTGTCTCCCCCCACAGTTAAAGTTTGAAGAGATATGGTAGAACTTGTGTAAGAATTTTTGGTGAAATGCAATACATTTTCTGCATTAAAAATATAAATGTGGTGGATAAACTAAAAGTTAATAATAAAATACGAAAGGTATTCATGACAATTAAGTTATTCGGAAGATAAAGAGCTCAGGGTGGAGTGACTTAGGTACACATTGATGAAAGTAATACGCCTGAAGGTTTTCGTGATAATCAGGATTCTCTTATACAATTTACAAAGAAACACTCCCTCATTAACTCAGCGCCCAAGGGGTCGGAATTTCAAACTCAGTGTCAATGCTACAAAACATTCATGCTTATTATCATTTTACTCTGCACTTCTGTCTTCCTGCTCCGCTTTTACGCCAAATTCTTCCACATGGAAGGAAGCCATTGCAATTTAATAACAAAAAACCTAATGCATTACTTTCTCTGCATCTCTGTAACAAACTATTGTTAAAAAGTTAATTATTCTATCTATTTCATGCTAATCGATTAGCAAAAATGTTTTATTACTTGCTTTTCTGTAAGTAGAAGGTAAATAAGGAAATACACCAGGCTAAAAAGTTAGTGAAGCTTTTTAAAAACTGGTTGCCATGTGCATGAAATCCGTTGCTTTGCTAAGTGTTGAAAATTCCCGTATGTGAAAAGCTTTAAGTATTTTAAAGCTGAAGTCTATAACAAGAAATATACCAAAAATAGCCAACTGCACGAAAAAAATATATATGATATAAATGATGTGTTTTAACGAGATTTAAATTTTATGTGATAAGTATTTGTCTATCCTTTGCGGTTTACTAGTTATGCAAAATTCATTAACAATAAACTGGTCTTTAGAAACTATTCCCAGAAAGTTCAAGATATATGTTTTATTTGCCATGTGTATGTCATAGATTCCATTTTTATAAAGATAAAAAGAATGGAATCTATGAGTATAAAAATAAACTAAAAGCATTATTAATGAAACCAATGCTTTCATGATTCTTAAAAGATTAAATTTTGGGCAGGGTTTTTTTTTTGGGAGGAAGGGTCTTTGTTTAATTTTACTTAATTCACTCCTCATCAATCAATCCAGTTCACCCCTCATCAATTAATCTTATATTGATATTCTAATTTAAATCGTTAGAGCCATTTTTGAGAAAACAAAAATTTCCGAAAAATTTTACATGGAAAGAATAGTTTAGAATAGGGAGATTTTCTTGAAAATCTTCGTGTCGCATCCTTGGAAGATACTCAAATTAAATATTAAGTTTGGTATTAAACGGACTTTTCGTTTTTGAGCTATGCTGCCCATAAGCACAAGCACACACACAGACACACACGCGGAAATGTTTTCAAAAACATTTTTTTTTTTAATACAGGGGACCATAAAACGCCTATTTCCGGTGAAATCTCGGTATTGAATTTAGACAGTTGTAGAATTTAGTTCCTCCCCAGCATGTTGCCATGGTAGCTCAGTGGTCAGAGCAACTAGATGGAAACCAGTCCGCGGTCCAGGCTATGATTCAATTTTTCAGTTTGACTCATGTTTGCTCACATGAAATCACCGCTGCTGGGTGGCTGACATCAAATAATAAAATTGGAGCACCTACTCTGTTTTAGCCTCACTGATTTCATGATTTAAGCTTGAATTTGCTTTTACTTATAAATGTCAGCAATACGTGCTGAAGCAGAAAAATATACAGCAAGAACGAATGGCGACGATCCTGTTTGTCATTGATCCAATAAGAGGCTGTCTTTTGAGCGAAGCAGCTGCTAATTAGATTAGCACGGAAAAAGTCAACAGTTTTTTAACTAAGCATTTAAATTAGGAGCCGTTATTTACAAAAAGTACTATGTGCCCACCAGGATCGGTCCGTCGAAGGAAAAAGAGAAAAAAGGCCTTCTGACAGACTTAACGAGGGACAGGTCCATGTGTCTCCATGCAACGCTTTCCTAATTAATTGGGCTTTGGAACTAATGAACTGATAGTCCTGTGTCACCGAGCGCTCCATGTCATTTGGATCGTAGCCTCATCATGTGAGGCATAAGAATAATGATGATGTTCAAGAGCTGCTCATTTACCTGCAATACCGGGAGGCATGAAAGGACACAGTGCGAAATGGAGGATATTAAGAATGGAAATGCTCCTGTGAAATTGGAAAATCCACAGTGCAAGATGGCTTAATGAAATTCATATCAGTTATTGTACACAAATATATCATAATTTCAGCTTGCGTAATTACGAGGAAGTTTTTTTTTTTCAACCTCCGATAGACTATAAATAAAAGACAAGTCAATAGAAAAAAATTATTTTATTACTAAAAGTTACACTTATGGTTACTTTTCAACATAATCACCGAAAAGATTGAGACACTTATCGTATCTGTGCACAAACTTTGCAATACGTGCTTAAAAAAATCTGATGTGTTCCATTCACATGGGTTTCTCTATATATCTGTAACAAATTATTATTAATAAGCTTATCTTTTATTTATTTCATGCTAATCGAGAAAAACTAGCAGAAATAATCTATTGAAGCGAAATAAGAGAGTACCATAGATTAAAGTGAAAGCCAAAAGCTGGTTGCTATGTGACTGATGTTCCTTTGTTTGTATGGACAGGAGTTGACAAATTCCTGGATGTGAAAAGTATAAGGTTTTCAAAGCTGAAACCAAGAAAAAGGAATATCTCAAAAACGATCAACTCCGCGTGAAAAATGTATATAACATAAATTGTGTATTTTAACGTGCTCTACATTTTTTGTGGGTTAAGTTTTTGTCCATCTCTTACGGTTTAGTAAGTATGAAAAATTCATCCAGAATAAAGTAGTCTTCAGAGGCTATTCCCAGAAAATTTAAAATATACATTTTATTTGTCATGTAAATAACTTTAATATACGATATTTTAATCAGCATCGTTAGAGCCATTTTTAAGAAAATCAAAGTTTTCGAAAAAAGTTCCATGTAAAGGGTAGTTTGGGGTGGGGGGATTTTACTCAAAATCTTCGTGTCGCATCCCTGGAAGATACTAAACTTAAATACCAAGTTTGATATTTTACCGACTTTTCATTTTTGAGTTATCGTGTTCACAGACACACGGACACACAGACACACACACACACACGGATCTTTTTCTGAAAATACTTTTTTTTTTTATACAGGGGACCCTAAAACATATATTTCCGGTGAAATCTCAGTATCGAATTTTTTGGTGGAGTGCAATACATTCTCTATACACTATGTACATAGTGAGTATAGAGAAAGTAAAAATGTTGCCGCCAATGATTTCAAATCAGCATTGACATTGTTTTGAAGATCTTCATTGGTTTGAAAGTGCTGACCTCCTACCCACGTCTTCAGTTCAGGGAAAAGGTGATAGTCGTTCAAGGAGCCGATGGGTTGTGCCAGCAGTGTGTGGACGAGCGTTGTCATGGATCAACACAATTCCTCAAGTCAGCATTCCTCTTCGTTTGTTTTGAATGGCTCTCCGCAAACATCGTAAAGTTTCAGAATAAACAGCTGCATTGATAGTGGTTCCGGGCTGCATCATTGGCGGCAACATTTTGTAAATTTAGGATGCTGTATTTGACTATGTTTGTCATTTTCTTTTCTTGTTCAAGCTTTTTATTTTTCTTTTTTGTTTTGTTTTTAGTATGCTTAATATTTTGTGTATTATAAAAAGCATATACGGTCTGTGAATCAATGTGATTGATGAAGATCAATTTATGTATACACTGGAATTTATATATATATATACATATATGCTTATTCATCCATTCATACAATTAGCATACGCATGCTCATTAATAGTTTTAGTTAATTGGTAGTTGAAGGGCGCCAAAAGGTAAAAATAATACATTTTCTCAAAGTTTAGAATTCATACCAATTTATTACAAAAAATATTTTTTCTAATTTTTCCAAATGTTAATCAAAGGATGCTTGGTAAAGGCAGAGTCCATGCTGCACCTCAGTAAAGCATATATTGTAGTTTATTGAAAACTATATACAGGGTATAAAAATAAAAATCTGATGTGTACCATTCACATGACTTTCTCTATATCTCTGCAACAAATTATTCTTAAAAAGCTTATACTTCTATTAACTTCATGCTAATCAGTAAAACATTAGCAGAAATAGCCATATTACTTGCTTGCTTGTAAGTAGAGGTGAAATAAGGTAGTACCATAGGTTAAAGTGATCATCAAAAGCTGGTTGCTATGTCACTGAAGTTCCTTTGTTTGTATGGACAGCAGTTGACAAATTGCTGTATGAAAAATGTATAAGTTTTTCATAGCAGAAACCAAAAATAAGGAATGTCACAAAAACGGCGAATTCCATGAAAAAAATGTATATAACATAAATGGTGTGTTTTAACGTGCTCTACATTTTTTGTGTAGTAAGTTTTTGTCCATCTCTTACAGTTTAGGAGTTATTCAAAATTTAGGAAAATTCATCCAGAATAAACTACCCTTCAGAGGCTATTCTCAGAAAATTCAAGATATGCATTTTATTTGCCAGGTAAATATGTTTAATATACGAAATTTTAATCAAAATCGTTAGAGCCATTTTTGAGAAAATCAAAATTTTCTAAAAAACTTCCATGTAAAGGGTAGTTTGGGGTGGGGGTATTTTTCTCAAAATCTTCGTGTCGCATCCCTGAAAGATACTAAACTTAAATACCAAGTTTGGTATTTTACCTACTTTTCGTTTTTGAGTTATCGTGTTCATAGACACACGGATACACACACACAAAAACAAACACACACACACGGAGCTTTTTCCGAAAATGCTTTTTTTAGATAAAGGGGACCCTAAAATATATATTTCCGGTGAAAACTCGGTATCAATTTTTTGGTGGAGTGCAATACATTCTCTATACACTATGTACATAGTGCCTATAGAGAAAGTAAAAATGTTACCACTTGTAAAACAACGTCTTCTAATTCAGAAACTATGATTAAATAGTAACTAAGGCCAATAACTATTAATTTGTTAATATTACACTAAGCAAGACAATTTGCAATATTTATCACACATATTTTCTTTTTAAGTGCTTCTTTCTCCTAAAAAATTAAAGTGAGACACTCAAGACTTTATAATCACTTTAGCATACCGTTTGACAAAGTTGGTTAGAGGTTAAAATATTTTAACCAAAAATAGCAACTTTAACAATATATAATTATATTATGTTTTTGTAAATGTTTGGGTTAGATATAAATAGTTATTGATTTATTAGGAATTTCATATACAAGTAACGTAAGCTTTCTCCGGCTGTTTAAAACAATAAATATTGCATACGCGCAAAAATTCACACCTATATCTAATACATGCTTTTAGAAAAGGGTATCTAAAAAGAAAATATCTGAGACATTTAACAAATTGTCTTGATTATT